>CM068719.1:30375237-30719700 GCA_035079005.1 Fraxinus americana | reverse complement strand
AAGCCCCTATTTGACAGTCATTATTTTCGAACTCTTTTTTTACATAATCGTTTTCAACCACTCTTTCACACAATAAAATATTTTTTAATACAAGTGTTCATTGACTGAATTTTTGGATTTCGAGATTAAATAGAAATGTTTAGTGATCGCAATGACATTAATCGTGTGCGTATCCTTGCAGGCTGAGGTCAAATCATTCTTCGATGTTCATGATCAAGAAGGAAGCTATCCTGGAGGCGTGCATCTGGAGATGACTGGGCAGAATGTTACAGAGTGCATTGGAGGTGCTCAGACAATTACGTACAACGATCTCAGTTCACGTTATCACACTCATTGTGACCCGAGGCTTAATGCTTCTCAATCATTAGAACTAGCTTTCATCATTTCCGAGCGCCTCAGAAGGAGAAGGCTCAGACCACAGCGCACTCTTTCATCTTTCAGGGTTTAGAAAAGCATCTGTTCTTTACCTTTTGCGTAGCTGAAAGCATCAAATATTGCATCGAGTTAGTGCACTGTGTTAATGACATCTAAGGTATGATGCTTGTGAAAGTAATGTAGGCCAATGTGTGTCCACGGTTGGTGAAAGCATAAAACATTAAGAACGTGTTTGGTATACAGCTCTTTATAACTTATATCCAGTATTGTCTAGTCTAACATAACGAACATGCCCTAAGTGGTTAAAAGTTGTGAAATATAGAAGTGAGAATAGTGCGAGTTTACAGTTAAACTAGCTAAGTGATCTTGACCGACTTTGTTTTTTATTAATCATGTTTGTCTTCTGATCCATGCCATGATGATGTGAAGCTTGTGTTTTTCTTTGATGTGGTTTCTCTCTTCATTGGGTTATTATTAAACAACTTAGCCTCGTACAGAATTAATTCTTTGATTATCACCTAATGCTTATCTTTTACACATTTCTTTCATCTCAAGTGGTTTTTAGTGGTTAATTTTAGGGTAAATTTCACTTTGGGTCCATAACCTTGTCATTTTGTGGCAATTTTGTCCACGTTCAACTGTTATCCCATCCCCACCTTCCATTTATTAGCAAGATTAATCCTTACTAAAGTTTTCTTCAAAAAAAAAAATTATTGGAGTGATGTATAAAGACAATTTGCCTAACTACCAAAGAGAAAAAAAATATAAAAATAAAAGTTAAAAATACTGTTCTTCTCTTCCAGTTACCCACCCGCAAGCCCCTACCAAACAAAAACTGCTATCACGCCATATGCACCGCCACCGCCGATGGCCACCAATACCCAAAATCACCGGGGAAAAAATGGCCATAAATGTCAACACATTTTAATTATTTCTGTAAAGTCTCCTTTTTCTACATAGAGCTTCACATATTTCCAAATTTATTAATCAAAATCTGCCATCTCCCCAAACAACAGAAAATGACCTAGTTCAAAGTTTTTACTTCAAACCCAAAAAAAAATAAAATTGTCTTGTAGTTTAGAACCAGGTGTTTACTTCAAAACCAGCTTTCTGTTCAAATTGAAATTCAATAAACAAAACAGACAGCAAGAAAACCTAAAATTCAGTGAAGTAAGAAACGTTGTGTTTAGCAGAGGATGGTGAAATTGCGTCAGTAAACAAATGAGGAAACCTTCCAAACTTCACAGAATCAAATTGAGGAACGTTTTGACATTAAGGACACGCGATTCATAAAATGATGGATCTATCACGAGCTTTTGTATCGCTTCTTGTCATTTGAATTCTTCATCAAACAAGACAGTAGCAACACTTTCTTGAAAACGAAAATGAAAGTTGAAACCTTTCCACAGATCAGAAATAAGAAATGTATCGTTGAGATCAAATATTGTTAGAAAAATACAGTGTAATTGTCAAATAATGTGTATGTCTCCGTTTTCAAGGTTATACGAGGAAATTGATGTAATATCCTTCCAAATAACATTGGTATAGCCAAATATTCTTAAAAAACATGCAATCAACTGGTCCTGAATCGCTTCTTCGGGAGGAAGAACTCGTTCTGCTTCTTTCTGCAAAGAGGTGACATCTTTATCTGCAATCCCACATGGCACGATATGCATGAAGTAGTTCAAATCTGGATTTATATTAAACGCCAAACCATGAGAAGTAATTCCACAGGAAATTTTGACCCCAATTGCACCAATCTTTCTCTCGCCAACCCAAACTCCTGTTTCACCTTTTTGGCCTGCACAAGCTTTAACACCATACAGAGATGCCAATTCAATCATTGTTAATTCGAGGTTCTCCACGTACTTTCTAGCCCCAAGCCCCACATCCCTCAAAGAAATGATGGGATACAAGACAGCCTGGTGTGGACCGTGAAATGTAATGTCACGTCCCCGTTGTGTGTAGTGAAGTTCTGCCCCCATGGCTTTAAGTTCAGACTCGGGAACCAACAAATTGTGAACAGTTCGCCTTTTCCCAAGAGTATACGTAGGTGGATGTTGTAGTGAAAGCAGAGTATCCGTAATCTTTTGTATTTTCCTATCGGACGTCAGTTTCTCTTGGAGCTTAAGTGCCTCCAAGTAATTGACAACTATTGAAGCTGAGAAGAGGAGCTAAAATTGGAGAAGATGAATATATTTCTTACTCAATTAACTCGGTAGCCAAAGGCTAAATAGTGCAAAACAGAAAATGGGCGGGAATTAAAATGACAGCTGGCACAACTAATTACCAGCAGGAAAAGGAAAGTAAACAAAGCTTAATCTCCTAATTATAGTAAGCTAGAAATAATCATTTCTAATACTCCCCCTCAAGATGTGCGTAAATATCCTTAACACACATCTTGGACAATAAAGGAGCAAGACATGAAGAAGGCAAAGGCTTGGTGAAGATGTCAGCTAGCTGATGCCTTGAACGAACGGGAAGCAACTTGATAACACCAGCACTGATCTTGTCACGAATGAAGTGGCAATCCACCTCAATGTGTTTTGTTCTCTCGTGGAAAACTGGGTTTGTTGCAATTTGAATGGCCGCCTAATTGTTACAATAGATAGCAGCAGGAGCAGATGTGCGAATTTGGAAGTCATTCAATAACTGGTTGATTTATATGATTTCACTTACAGTGGAGGCAAGTGCCCTGTATTCTACCTCCGCTGAAGAACGAGAGATAGTGGACTGCTTCTTGGATTTCCAGGAAATCATAGAACTACCAACAAAGACACAAAACCCAGTAGTGGATTTTCTGGTATCCACACATGATCCCCAATCAGCATCCGAGAAGGCTCTAATGTTGATGACTGAATTGGAGCTGAGTGTGGGATAAAGTAAAGGTGAATCAAAATAGATAATCAAACCGAAGGCCCGTGTTCACACGGTTTCCTTAAATCGAATTCGCCGCCTCACCGGGGTGCACGAGGTTTTGATCGGTGTTCGATTCCCAGGATACAATCGGTCGTCGGTTCCCGCTGCACTACGTTAACCGCCTACGAACTAGCTGTGTCTATCTCTCAAAAGAATAAGCAAAGGAAAAGGGAGGAAACAAAAAGGGGCTGCTGGAGAGAAAACTAAAACGGGGCTGCTGGAGAGAAAACTTTCTTTGTTGTTGTGTATCAATTCGTTGTGTTTTCTTCCAACTATGACCTCTTCCATTTATACTCATAGAGGAGGTTCCAACTCTTTAATGCATTGAATGGGAGGTTACAGAGAGAAAACCTGATGAAACTGAAGAGAACAAGAAAAGTCTGAAACTGAAGAGTTGCTAACTGCTGAACTGATCTAATTTTCATTCAATTAACTCATTATTTTCCAACACTGAGTTGTGATGGAAAGAAAAGACCTTGGCCAGGGTGACCTTTCAAGTATCGCAGCAAGTGGTGAACTGCATTCAGATGTGGCAACCGCGGTTGAGAAACAAACTGACTCAACTTATGAACCGCAAAGGTTATATCTAGCCGTGACAGAGTTAAGTAAAGAAGTTTCCCAATGAGTCGCCTATAATGAGACGCATCAGGCAATAAATCTCCCTCATGTTTACCGAGAGTAAACTTAGGATCCATGGGACTAGTTACCGGTTTGCAATCCAGGTAATGAGCATCTTCAAGCAACTGCAACGTGTACTGTCTTTGGGATATAACAATGCCAGAGGAAGATCTGGCCTCCTCAATCCCCAAAAAATATTTCAAGACTCCCAGATCCTTGAGTCTAAACTGTGATTGTAAAAATGATTTCAAAGAATTAATCACCTCGATGTTGGGACCTGTTATTACGATATCGTTAACATAGACCAGGAGGGCAACAAAGTTCAGTCCTGAGCCTTTTGTGAAGAGGGAATAATCTCCCTTTGATTGTGTAAAACCATGACCCAAAAGAGAGTGAGTAAACTTAGAATTCCACTGTCTCGATGCCTTTTTTAACCCATAAATGGACTTGTGTAACCTGCACACCAATTTCTCCCCCTGACTCGAAGGCCTCAGCAAGTCATAACCAAGTGGGAGATCCATGTACACCTCTTCAAATAAATCCCCATTCAAAAAAGCATTGTTTACATCCAATTGTGTTAAATGCCAATTATAGTGAGCTGCAAGACTGAGCATCAATTTAACAGTCACAGCCCTTGCAACAGGTGAAAATGTATCAAAATAATCCAGCCCCTCTTGCTGGGTATACCCCTTTGTAACCAGTCGTGCCTTATGTCTTTCAAGTGAACCATCAGACCGAAATTTGTTCTTATATATCCATTTGCAACCCACAGTATGTTTACCTGGAGGCAATTTCACAATAGACCAAGTCTGGTTATCTTCCATTGCTGTTAACTCAAGCTTCATGGCATCACACCAGTGAGGAAATTTTGTAGCTTGATGGAAGAACTGAGGTTCAATATGAGAAGAAATGGATAAAGCAAAGTGTTGATGTGATTGTGAGAGATTTTTGTAGGAAATAAAATTGGCAATATGGTAGGAAGGATAGGTTAAGGACTGATTTTCATGAGATATCAAATTACAATGATAATCATAGAGGTATTTTGGGGTTCTGGAAGATCTGGTGGATTTTCGAATGACAACATTAGATGTGTTGGAAGAGTCTATCTGATCAGGCAAGACATGGCTATTTGTTTCATCGAAGGAAGAAGAGGAAACATCAGTAGAGTGATGTACCTCATGAAGAGATGAAGAGATGTTAGCTTCAGGTATAATGATTTCCTGTTGAGCAAGACTTGTTGGTGTAGAAGTAATATCTTCAGTCATGGTACTAGGAACAGATAGAGTGGAAGATGGCAGTACTAAGTCAGGGAATGGATCAAGTATTTGTTCTGAAGGGATAATGATATGAAAAGGAAATGTTTCTTCGTGGAAGATAACATCCCTAGAGACAAAGATCTGTTTAGAAGTCACATCAAGTAACTTGAAACCCTTAATTCCAAATGGATAACCCAAGAACACACACAATCGTGCATGAGGTTGAAATTTTGTCCTATGTGCAGTAAGAGTGGAAGCAAATGCCAAGCACCCAAAGACACGAAGGTGAGAATAATCAGCAGACTTGCCATGAAGGACTTCGTAAGGGGTGTTATGCTTTAGGATGGGAGAAGGGGTTCGATTAATCAGATAAGCAGCTGTTAAGATACATTCTGACCAATAACGGATAGGGATTCTGGATTGAAAGAACAGGGCTCGAGCAACATTCAATAAGTGCTGGTGTTTGCGTTCAACAATGGAGTTTTGCTGTGGTCTTTCAACACAGCTGAATTGATGTATCACTCCCTTCTCAGCAAAAAAAACTTTACAGGCCAATTCATGTGCATTGTCTGATCTGAAACACTTGATTTTGGCTCCAAATTGTGTATGAATCATATTAAAGAAGCGAATTATTGCAGCTTCTGCATCAGATTTATGATGTAGCATATAAATCCAAGTAAATCTCGAACAATCATCTACCAAAGTTAGAAAGTATTTCTGCCCTGTATGTGAAGCAACATGGTATGGTCCCCATATGTCACCATGCAATAAATCAAAAGGTTTATCAGACAATCTATTTTGTGACTCAAAAGATAACCTTCGTTGTTTGGCTAAGGGGCAAACATAACAAGGAATTTGTCTATTGAAATCTGAAATATTACAGGGAAGTTGATTCCTCAGACCATCTAATCTCTTAAAAGACAAGTGGCCAAGTCTATTATGCCATATGCGAGCAGTCACATTACCAACAAAATTATTTGAAACAGAAATGGAATCAATTATTCTGGAATCAAGCACATATAACCCTTGAACTCTATTACCCTTGCCAATCATCCTCATGGTAGTATTCTCCAGAATTTGAAACTGATCCTGAGAAAATTGTAATATGAGTTTGGAGTCAGTAGATAATGCACTAACTGACAGCAAATTAAACTTGAATTGTGGCACATATAGGACATCATGCAACATCAGGTTAGTACCCAGCTTGACTTCACCACATAGATTCACAATTATCTTGGTATGATTAGGCAGAGTAATGCTGGCATTTTCAACTGATCTCAGATTAACGAAAGCCTCAGCATTACAGCAAACATGTTTAGTAGCACCTGAGTCTATTATCCAAATCTCCTTAGAAGCAAAAACAGGATCAACAGATATTGAGTGGCAAATACCTGCATTACCTGTAGTAGGCTGTTGTTTCTCGTGCTCAGTAGATTTCGTGCTTGAGTTCTGTGCTAAGTTGGACAACATGCTCATTAGTTGCTGATACTGATTTGTGTTCAGGTTATGCATAAATTCTCCTGCTGCAGATTGATTATCCAGATGTTGATTGATAGACATTTGATTGACATGAGTATTTGAAGAGTAGCCTTGACCATTTTCCCTGAATTTCGGTTTGAATCCAGGAGGATATCCATGTACTTTATAGCACTTATCAATAGAATGCCCATGGAACTTGCAATGAGTGCAATATGGTTTGTCCTTCCTCCTATAATTGGTCACACTTCCAGATCTGGATCCCTCATATCTAGAGTGATAATTCATCAGTGGTTTAGTATTATCAAATCTGGATCCCTCATATCTAGGAGTATGATTCATCAATGGTTTATTATTATCAGATCTGATAGAAAACGCTGCAGCAGTTGCACTAGAATTGTCATCTAAATTCTGTGTACTTATTTTCCTCTGATTTTCCTCTTGCACCATGAGTGCAAAGACCTTATTCACCGGTGGCATAGGCTCCATAAGAAGAACCTGGCCTCTTGCTTGGGAAAACGATTCATTCAATCCCATGAGAAAGGACATGATATATTCCATCTGATGATACCTGTTCATCTCCTTAACTCCACCACAGGTGCATTTACCACAATTGCAATTAGGTCTGAAATTGACTAATTCTTCCCATACGGTCTTCAATTTTGTGAAGTAAACGCTGATTGAAGTCTGGTCCTGAGCTAAATTCATCAACTCCTTCCTCAATTGGAAAATACGAGGTCCATTACTTTGTTGAAACCTCTCTTTGAGGTCGTTCCAGATCTCATGTGCAGTAGAAGCATAAATGATGCTGGCCGAGATCTCCTTCGAGACAGAGTTTAGTATCCAGGACATAACAATGTTGTTATTTCTAATCCACGAATTGGCTAACTCTGGATTCAATTCATCAGGTTTCTCCATAGATCCATCAATAAAAGCGACTTTATTCTTCACTGAAAGGGCGATTGTCATCGCACGGCTCCATGATGGATAGTTTTCACCGGTAAGCAACTGTGAAACAAGTACCAAACCAGGATTGTCAGAATGATGAAGAAAAAATGGGCTAGATGGCTCATCAATGGCTGTTTTTCCCAGAGATGATTGCCCATG
This sequence comes from Fraxinus americana, assembly GCA_035079005.1. Taxonomy (NCBI): domain Eukaryota; kingdom Viridiplantae; phylum Streptophyta; class Magnoliopsida; order Lamiales; family Oleaceae; genus Fraxinus; species Fraxinus americana. Next base: position 30,711,949 of record CM068719.1, on the reverse strand, counting down.
GGTATTGATTTGATTATTCTCTGGATCCATACCAGCAGAATTTGAAACTGGAAGGGATTAAAAAAATCGAGATTCAGGGTTAAGCAGCACCCGCTCTGATACCATATTGAAGCTGAGAAGAGGAGCTAAAATTGGAGAAGATGAATTCACTTGTTATTGAATTAACTCGGTAGCCAAAGGCTAAATAGTGCAAAACAGAAAATGGGCGGGAATTAAAATGACAGCTGGCACAACTAATTACCAGCAGGAAAAGGAAAGTAAACAAAGCTTAATCTCCTAATTATAGTAAGCTAGAAATTATCATTTCTAATAACAACACCCATCTTCCATACCTCAAGGCTTCGAGGAACTCTCATTCCCTAAACATAATTAGCAATCGTGAGACAATTGATTTCATGTTCATCTTCAAAGTCATACCACTTGTGATGTTAAGCAGATTCAAAAAGAGGAAACTTGCACGTTTATTACTTAGATTGTATTCGCGAGTTATTCACATGCTCAAATCAATATAAAATGGAAATATACAAAACCCTTTTGAGTAGCTGATAAATATGAATAAGAGAAACTCTTTTATAGCCAAGGCGCAAAATTAACAAAAGAAAGATGGGGAATACCCAGACTAGTTAGAAAACAATACATATTCATTATGTCATTAACATTCCGTGATGATGATGTAAAGGAAACAATTTTTATACTTCAGTGGCATAAACTAAACAATATAAAGTGCGGAGAACTTTAAAAATGGTTCATTTGCATCCTCGAACTTCACAAGTGTATGTCAGGCTGGCTAACCTGGTGGCATAATGAAAACCATTTTTATCGTTAACAATTTAATGTTTGATAATAAAAGTAAAATTTAATGTTTATGTACATTGATTATTAGTAAAATTAACCTAAAGAACTAGCTTTTAAGCCACTTTTAAGTCACACCTAAACAGATGATAGTAGATTTTTAATTTTTAAATAGAGCATTCTTTAATATGAAAATTAGAGCTAATTCTATTTTTTTACTAGAAAATTGCCTTTCAAAAATTCTAAAGATCACATATTCGTAAGGGCGTGTAAGGCTGTGAACATATAGTATATCATCTAATTATTCCACCTGTATAATTCAAGTAGTCCATAAAAGCACAAGAGAAGAATATAGTACCAATTGTTCTAAACACTACACTCTGTTGAAGAACACAATACAACATTGCATCATGAAAGTGGCTTTTTCTAAACACAAAGAAAGGATAGTTAATGTGTGCACAAGTTTTCAGCTCCGAATACACACAACAGTCTCTTAAGATTTTACATGCTCCAACAAAAATCTGTCTAGTGTTATACCACCTCATCTAATCGCTTAATTTTCCAGATGTGAGCCATAAAAGTGTACATATGTAGAACTTTCATAAGGAGCTGAATTCAGTTTGAACATAAGAGGGCATGTAGTAGATGCTTTTAGACGAGATTGTTTAACGTTAATAAAATCTTTTCCAACCAACGGATTAGTGTGAAGAACCAATTTTACTTATCCCACACAACAACACAAGACTCCCAACTTTTACCAACATCAGAACACTTGACAATTTTCACCTCCCCATCCTAATCAGCCTAAAACTCGCCCACGTTGAAAACCATATGCTCTCACTTGTTCTATGCAGTTTATAACGCAGAAACACATATGAAGACAATCAACCACTAAATTTTCAACATTTTGCAGAAACAATGAAGCAGATAGAATGGTTTCAAATATTAGATCCATGGAATAAATGTGTTGGAAATTAAACTCAAATGGCCTTTTTTTATTTTAAGCCACGTTGATGTTGAATAAGTCTTACAGATTATTAGGATCTGTTTTTTCAGTTTTATTGTTATGCCAATAAAGTAGGGCTTTAGTGGGTCAATTAGCAACGTGTTTAGGAGATTTTGATTCAGTTTGTTAGGCTTGTAATTTGGCTATAAATAGCTGACATTTCTACTTTTTTCATTCATCAGTTCATCAATAAGAAATATCCTTCTTCTCCCAGTTTGTTTTTTAGATCCTGTGTTGGGAAATTATTCTGATTTTAATTTCCTGCATTTGGTATCAGAGCCACAAGTTTTTTTTGTTGTCTTAGTTTGCTTGTAAGCAGGTTACAACAATGAACGGGTCAATCCAGACTCAACTTCCAAGGTTTAGTGGAAAAAATTTTGATCAATGGTGTATCCAGATGAAAGCTTTGTTTGGTTTTCGTGAGGGTGCGAGGTTATTGAAGATGGATATACGAGAACCGGTAGATCAAGCTGCTGGCAGCTCTTACTCAAGGTCGGAAGGACAAACTTGAGGGAGAACAGGAAGAAGGATAAGAAGGCTTTATTTCTCCTTTACCAATCTGTAGATGAGGTCGTCTTCGAGAAGATCTCCAATGCAACTACAGCTAAAGAGGCATGGGAGATGCTGCAAAATTCCTACAAAGGTGATGAAAAGGTGAAAAGTGTAAGGTTGCAAACCTTAAGAGGTGAATTCGAATCTCTTTCAATGAAAAATTCTGAAATTGTCTCTGATTATATTTCTCAAGTTCAGTCCGTTGTTAATCAATTGCGGGTTAATGGTGAAAAATTAGATGAATCGCGTGTTGTTGAAAAAATTGCAAGATCCTTAACTGGTCGTTTTGATTATGTGGTTATTGCAATTGAAGAAGGAAGGGGCTTTTCAACCATGACTGTTGAAGGGCTACAGAGTTCATTGTGTTCTCATGAACATAGAATGAATAGCCGAGAAATAAATGTTGTGGAACAAGCGTTTCAAAGCAAGGTTAATTTGACAAGCTCAAGCAATTATGATGATAGTCCCAATGGTGGAAAAGGACTTAAAAGTACTACATACTCTGAGAAAAGGAATTATGTCCAACGCACTTCTGGAAATAAAAGGTATGTTGACAAGTCCAAAATTCAATGCTTTCGTTGCAAGAAATATGGCCATTATCGATCTGAATGTAGAGTTAAATTGCATAAAAGAACTTTTGAGCATGCTCATTATGCTGATGAGGTACAGGAGAAAGAAAACCTCTTGTTAGCTTGCACTACTTCTTCAGAAGATAGTCTTGGAGAATGGTATTTGGATACAGGCTGTAGTAATCACATGTGTGGGAAGAAGGAATTATTCTCTCAGTTGGATGAAACGGTGACTGGAGAAGTAAACTTTGGAAACAAAGCTAAGGTATCAATTATGGGAAAAGGCAAAATCCTGATACAACTAAAAGATGGTTCATATGAGCATATTTCTGATGTATTTTATGTTCCTAGTCTGCACTGGAATTTATTGAGTTTAGGACAACTATCTGAAAAGGGGCTTAAAATCACAATTGACAAGGGAGTTTGCACTATTATGAATCAGAAAAATGAACATGTTGCTGAAGTTAAGATGACTAAAAATCGCATGTTTCCTTTATCATTTCAAGCTGAAAAAGTATTTTCTTTTTCTGCTGTCGTTTTTGATACTAATTGGCTATGGCATTTGCGTTTCGGTCACTTGAACTTCAATGGATTAAAGTTATTAGCAAATAAAAAAATGGTTACAGGGCTGCCATTGTTAGAAAATTTTAATCAGTTGTGTGAAGGTTGTGTTCTTGGAAAACAGCACAGGGATCATTTTCCAGTAGGCAAGTCTCGAAGAGCAACCCAACTGCTAGAACTTGTGCACTCAGATGTTTGTGGACCAATGGAGACTGAATCACATGGAGGTAATCGCTATTTTCTCACTTTCATAGATGATTACAACAGGAGAATTTGGGTCTATTTTTTGAAACATAAGTCTGAAGTGTTTAATATTTTTAAAGGCTTCAAAGCCTATGTGGAGAAACAAAGTGGTTGTTCTTTGAAGGTGTTTCGTACAGATAGAGGGGCGGAGTACACCTCCAATGAATTCTTTGATTTTTGCAAAATTCATGGAATTAAGCATCAACTTACAGCGAGCTATACACCGTAGCAGAATGGGATTTCTAAAAGGAAGAACAAGACAATAGTTGAAATGGCACGTAGTATGTTGAAAAGAAAAAATTTACCAAAAGTATTTTGGGCAGAGGCAGTGGCATGTGTTGTTTACATTTTAAACAGGTATCCTACAAAAAGTGTTCGTGATATGACACCTGAAGAGGCATGGAGCAACCATAAACCGGATGTTCAAGCTCTTCGAGTCTTTGGTTGCGTTGCATATGCTCATATACCAGTTGAGAAACGAAAAAAATTTGATGGTAAAGGTACAAAATGCATTTTTCTTGGTTATAGTAACACAACTAAAGGCTATAAATTGTTTGATCCAAAAAGATGTGAAGTGATTGTAAGCAGGGATGTAGAATTTGATGAAACTAATGCTTGGGCTTGGACAAGTAAACAAGAGTAGCATGTGGGGATTATTCTGGATGAACCTAATATTGGCAATGTACAGTCTAATACTCAGATTTCCAGCACTACAGATCAATCTTCTTCTTCTTTGGCTCATATTGAAGTGCCTCATGATTTAGCTAGAAGGCGTGTTATGCCAGCTCATCTGCAAGACTATATCATAACCAATGATAATGATGTTTCTGATGAGGAATTAGTAAATTTTGCATTATTTGCAGATTGTGATCCTCTAACTTTTGCAGAAGCAGCTCAAGATGATAAATGGATTCGTGCTATGGATGAAGAAATTCATTCAATAGTTAAAAATAAAACATGGGAGCTAACTTCTTTACCACAGGGAAAGAAATCAATTGGTGTAAAATGGGTTTACAAAACAAAGTTCAAACCAGATGGTCAAGTTGATCGGTTGAAGGCTCGATTGGTTGTGAAAGGGTACAAGCAGAAGGTAGGTATTGACTATTATGAAGTTTTTGCACCTGTAGCTCGACTTGATACTATTCGTATGGTGATTGCACTAGCTGCTCAAAAAAATTGGCAGATACATCAGATGGATGTGAAATCTGCATTTCTTAATGGTTTTCTTGAAGAAGAGATCTATGTTGATCAGCCAGATGGTTATGTGTTGAAAGGTAATGAAGGAAAAGTTCTCAGATTAAGAAAGGCTCTCTACGGGTTAAAACAGGCGCCAAGGACTTGGTATACTCGGATTGACACATATTTCCAAGAACATGGTTTTCTTAAGTGTCCTTATGAACCCACATTGTATATCAAATCTAATTCACATGGAAATATAATTATTATATGTTTGTATGTGGATGATTTGATTTTTACAGGAAATAATCCAAGTATGTTTTAAGAAAGGCTCTCTACGGGTTAAAACAGGCGCCAAGGGCTTGGTATACTCGGATTGACACATATTTCCAAGAAAATGGTTTTCTTAAGTGTCCTTATGAACCCACATTGTATATCAAATCTAATTCACATGGAAATATAATTATTATATGTTTGTATGTTGATGATTTGATTTTTACAGGAAATGATCCAAGTATGTTTGAAGATTTTAGGGAGGCCATGACTAGCAACTTTGAAATGACTGATAAGGGACTCATGTCTTATTTTCTTGGACTAGAAGTGATGCAAACTAATGGAGGAATATTTATTTCGCAAAAGAAATATGCATCAGACATTCTTAAGCGATTCAAGATGGAATCATGCAATCCTATCAAAACTCCTATTTAGGAAAGATTTCATTTGGATAAAAATGGCAATGGTGAATTTGTTGATCCAGCCTATTTTTGAACTCTGGTAGGTAGTCTACGTTATCTAACATCTACTAGACCCGATATCACATTTGGAGTTGGTATTATTAGCCGATTTATTGAAACACCAAGCCAATCTCATTTGCAAGCTGCAAAGCGAATCCTGCGATACATAAAAGGTACTCAAAGTCAAGGTATCTTTTATTCATCTGTTGATAATTGCAACCTTGTTGGGTACACAGACAGTGATTGGGGAGGTGATCTTGAAGAAAGGAAGAGTACGTCAGGCTATGTATTTCACATGGGTTCAGGAGCAATTTCTTGGTCATCAAAGAAGCAACAGGTTGTTGCTCTTTCCACTACCGAAGCAGAGTATATTGCAGCTGCCTCTACTGCATGTCAGGCTGTTTGGTTGCGTAGACTGCTGGAGGAATTAAATCAGAAACAAATGATTCCTACAAAGATTTTTTGTGATAACAAGTCAGCTATTTGCTTGACTAAAGATCCAGTCTTTCACGGTAGAAGTAAACACATTGACATCAAATTTCATTACATTCGTGAGCTTGTCAAAGAACAAGAAGTAGCTGTTGAATTCTGTAAATCTGAAGATCAATTGGCTGACATTCTTACAAAGCCACTGAAAGCTGAACTTTTTTACAAGTTGAAGAACATGATGGGGATGATTAGTTTAGAAAGTTTGAGTTTAAGGGAGGCTGTTGGAAATTAAACTCAAATGGCCTTTTTTTATTTTAAGCCACATTGATGTTGAATAAGTCTTACAGATTATTAGGATCTGTTTTTTCAGTTTTATTGTTATGCCAATAAAGTAGGGCTTTAGTGGGTCAATTAGCAACGTGTTTAGGGGATTTTGATTCAGTTTGTTAGGCTTGTAATTTGGCTATAAATAGCTGACATTTCTACTGTTTTTCATTCATCAGTTCATCAATAAGAAATATCCTTCTTCTCCCAGTTTGTTTTTTAGATCCTGTGTTGGGAAATTATTCTGATTTTAATTTCCTGCAAAATGAAACTACGAATAACCATACGGTTTACAAAATTCATCCTTCCCTTATCAGAACCAAATAACAGTAGAACTCCACGAAACCACATAATTAAGAAATGAAACTCACCAAGAAACCATTAGAGAACTCGCTAGAACGAATTTGCTAAACACCGAGTGATAATGAACCGAAATTCCAAAACCACCAAGCCCAATGTGAATTTTCAATAAAAAGATTTCAAAAAGAACTTGAGAAAAGCTAAAGAAATGATTTTTATAGCAAAAAAATTAATCTTGAAGAGGAATCTAAAGAGCCCAGATCAAGAAACTTGAAAACTCAATAGAGGGATTCGACAAGATTGAGGATTCGCAATATTGTGACCCAAACAGGTTCCCCTATAAATGGGCAAAAAAGCCCAAATGAAGCAGAAGAAGAACACTATACAGAGAGAGAGAGTAGAGATATCTGTTGATTGGTTTCGCAAAATCTGTATATCCTATATTTGGCTAACGAGTGCTCGTGAAAGAGGCCAGCCAAGGCTCAGAGGTAATTTTTAGCAAACCCATAATTTAAAGCAAAAGTTCAATTTTATAGACTACAATTGAAATTTTTTCCATTGCGTATGCGTATAAGATTGCAAATTCTATGAAAAGTAATTAGTTTTTGTTCAATTAGGTTAAAGACATTTGGTTCTACTAGTATGCAGCATGTACAATTCACTTGATAGAGTAATGATGCTATGATATTTTTTATTCGAACACTAGTCAGAAGCACGTGCAATGCACGTGCTGTGATGTAGTTGAGTACGTAATAGCATAAGTATTAAAAACAAATATCTATGTCAAATATTAGTTACATAAAATTTTCTTATAAGTTACTAAATGTTTCGAGGCAACATTAAATGTGGAGATGAAAAAAAATCACACCCACAGTTATTGAAGAAATCGAGGCTCACCTTCCACTACAACCTCCAGTTATCGAAAAATGTCTTCTCACCAATCCCCGATGTTCAGTCATTGTCATTTATTTCATAAACCCCTAATCAATTTTTAAATAAAATAACAGGGGAAAAAACTCAAAATAAAGAAGTTATTATTATTATCACATTTTAAGTTTTTTTTTAAAAAAATTGAAATCGATCCAAATGGATATTCATATAGTGAAATATCGAATCAAACGAAAAATTGTATGAAAATAAAGTTCGAAAAAAGGACATTGGAATGAGGTTGAGATTGAAAAGAAATATAAACAATCACGATGTTACGTTTCACAAATAATGTAAAATTATTTTGATATTTAAAATTTATCGATATATTTATTATGGCTGCACTTCAACATTTCCAACAAATTTTAAATCGCTTCAAACGAATATCTGTAACTTAAAATATTGAATCAAACGTAAAAAATAAATAAATAAAAATGGCTTAACTGAGTCGAGTCGTCAAGTCATTTGGCTAGTAAATAGTAAACAAAACTAATAAAAAAAGGTTAGCCGAGTCGAGTCGTAAAGCCATTTTTATATTTTAACTTAATCGAGAAAAAAAGGTTAAAATAACTAATAAACCTAAAGAAATTGAAAAAAACTAATCAAACGTAAAAAAAAAAAAAAAAAAGGCTTAGCCAAGTCGAGCTATAAAACCATTTTTATATTTTAACTTAGGCCCCGTTCGGGAGGGATTAAAAGCCAATTAAAATTGAAAATATGACCGTTATTGGGCCCCACTCGTCTAATAAAAGTCAACAATAACGGCTATATTTTCAATTTTAATCTGATTTTAATCCCTCCCACACAAGCCCTATCAACAATATATTTATTATTATCACATTTGAAGTTTTTTTAAAAAAATTGAAATTGATCCAAATGGGTATTCATATCGTGAAATATCAAATCAAACGAAAAATTGTAAAAAAATAAAGTTCAAAAAAGGATATTAGAATGAGGTTGTGATGGAAAAGAAACATAAATAATCACGACTTTACGTTTCACAATTAATGTAAAATTATTTTGATATATAAAATTTATCGATCATATATTTATTATGGCCGCACTTCAATTTTTGATATTTAAAATTTATCGATCATATATTTATCATGGCCGCACTTCAACATTTTCAACGAATTTTAAATCGCTTAAAACGAATATCTGTAACTTAAAATACTGAATCAACCCTTAAAAAAAAAAAAAAAAAAAAAAAAAAAAAAAAAAAAAACTGAGCCGAGCCGAGCCGTAAGCCATTTGGCTCGGCTCGGCTCACGGCTTGTGAACAGTACCCCCAACCCACTCTTTTATATTTAGTTAGATATATGCTTTATTTTTTGGTAAGTCAGTGTTTCAAAGTCTTAGTGTTATATTTTTACCTGCATATTAAGGTCAATTTCACCATTTTTTGTTGCTAACTAAATGATGACTTCCCATTCCAAGGTCTAATCACTCGATTCATGCCTTTAAATTCTTATTTATGAATGAACTGGGAAAGCCAATAAAATGATTCGATATTCAATTCTTACTTTTGTAGAGTCGATGTTGCTATTGCCTGGGCCTAGGATCGCTCTCTACTCCTATCCTCGAGCACTAAGAGGCTTTTGTTTTTTTGTAACAGACGACAGTCTTTACAGACGTCTCTCCTGACTTTCCATTTATCATTCACAGAGTTGGTGGAGGCCACCTTCCTTCATTCAATGCTGCATATCTATTGTTAAATCTATGTCGGAGATCGGAGTGCCATACTTCACTAATAGGGGTCCAGAGGGAAAAAAACAAGGTCACTCTTTGGCAGATTTAAGTAAAGACGGGTTACCTAGAAACTAAACAATAAACACGAAAACTTTCCTCTTAACATTACAGATAAATAGTTTTTCTACTTTTTATTTCATTCTCGATTTGAGACTCTAGTTCTCAAGAACATATTAAAGCACTCCTTGGAGTCCATGTAAAATAGACGACTTCTCTCATATTAGACGTTGGTTGTGTTTTTTGATTGTGCCCAGCTTACTCAGGCTACAAGAATAGTCCTAAATTTCAAGCAAAAGAAATAGATAAAAAAAGATGTAGATTTGCCTCGAAGTTTGACACTCTTTGCTTCAAAATAGAAGGAAAGGCAATTGATGATGAATAGGAAAGCAAATAAGATTTAGGTCAAATTATTGGGGATGTATTGAGTGGCCTAAAGGAATTACTTCTCCAGTGTTCTCAGTTATGATGCATAGACATAAAACTAACGAGCATGGTGCAAGAAGGTCAGCGGCCTTATATAATAATTCAACACAATAAAATGGCGACCAACATAAGTGACATGAACTTCCATTGGAATTGATTTCATGATCCCAGTGGACGGGAGTTATCTTGTCCACCTGTTAATGTGACATTATCACGTAAGCGAGTCAAATCTTTTTTTTTTTATTAGTCAAAAGGAAAGTACAATTTGATTGCGCTACATCAACGGTAGGCATTTGTTATCCTGCTCACTGTGAACCGAAGATCAACTCTAGAGCTTCCATACTATGATAAATAGCAACGAATAGAAGCCATGATGTATAGATAGGAGTTGTCAAAAACCTTTTCATTTGTTAGTAGAGACAAGGCTTCTTTAGTCACTTAAAAGAGCTTTGATCATTCAGAAGCAACCACCTTAGTTACATCACATTTCACATTTATAGCGCCTTACAGTAGTGCTACTACTCAAAAACTTATAACTGTTAGTTTTAATTAAGATGAAATAAACAATTAATTCTCGTGGGATGATAATCTACTCATCTTATGCGATATCTTCCCCTTACGAAATAATTTCGCAATAACTAACATCGTTGTTCCAAAACAAAACCTTTAAGTTTTATGTGTGCGCTCTTGTTTTACACATTTTTCATACCGTGGTTTGGTTTTATGTGTGTGCTCATGGTTTAAGCCCCTGTTTGATCTGCATTATTATCTCATTAAAATGAAAAATATGACCGTTATCCATCATATCAACATTTAAATTCAAATTTTCTATCTCTTATGTTGGTCCCAATAATGACTATATTTTTCATTCTCGTTCTACAATAATTTGGCTCAAACAGAGCCTATGTCCATAATGTACACGAGAATATGTATTAAACATTTAAAATAAATAGATGAAATGTGTGAAGAAGAGATAACTTAAGCCCATGTATGACACCCATTTTTTATCTCATTCTCATTCTCATTCTCATTTTTCTACAGTACTCATTTCTAATCACACATTTTTCAAATAAAATAATATTATACATAAACCCAAAAATTCTTCTTACTTTTTAACCGCACATTCTTTACATCAATCACTATTCAAAAACTCATTTTTCAAAATAATGGGTGTCAAACGGGGCTAAATTTAATTAATTTAGGGCTCTAAAATCTATGGTCATATTATAGGATAGGACCATTTTGATAAGAATTGGCCTAGTTTATTATGTACCTCGCCCGTCCACTACTTTATAGCTAAACAGCTGTCAGGAGAGAGAAAAAAAATTGTATTAAATTAACTAATTCGAATAATTAGAGCCTTACTTTCCGCTTATGCTGCCTGCCTGCCGGACCCAAAGTTAACAATTCTATCTTAATCCGATACATACAAAAGATTGAGGGGGTCTGGCTTTTAATATTCAATCATGCTACAAGGACAATTTTTTGACGTTAATGTGTCATTAAATGATAGGTGAAATTAAATAAGTGATTTAATTTCACCTTTCATTTAACCTATCATTTAAAGTCACGTAAACTATGTTTTCATCCTCAGTGGAGATAAATAACATTACTCATTTTTTTGACATCGAGTTTGACAATGTGCCACGTGTTGAAGGTTGAGTTGCCAATTTTTAAACACCACACACAATTTCCCGTCCTTTCAAATTTGAATTAACATGGATTGTCAAATTCCTTGTCAACCATGAATTGTACACAAAGCATTATTCTTTAATATTACCCACTTGTAGTTGTAGGATAATGACTATTGGATCAGACTATATGTACATAAAAACTGACACATTGATTTACGTATTGATGAGTTGACAGATTTTGGTATATTAATTTTAATAAGACTTTTTCAATGCAGGATAAGATTTTTGATATTATCTAAATCCAAAGTGTAGAAAATATGTGTACAAGTAGATTAATTCATAATTATTCATCGTTCTTAATCTTGATTTGCTTTTCATTTTAGGCAATATAATTTCTTAATCAAATATTTTTATACCCCCATTTGGATCCATTAAAATTTTAATACGTTCTCTCTATTTTTTAACCATATATTTTACAAAAAATAATATTATAAGTAAATAGAAAAAAAAAAATTTCAATCACTCAATCTCTAAAAATTATAATCCGGGTCAACCAAGTGGGTCTTAAAAATCTAAAGCAAATAGCTGGACTGCTCCATTTTTTTCAAAATTGCTGTCCCGTTGGCTCCAACAATAAAGATTCATGACAAAATCTGAAACAACTATACTTGCACTCAAACTTTAAACTAATATTAATTTTTGAAATTTTTTTATTATATCAATACAAAGGGTAAACCCTGAGTTCAATTAAACCAAACTTTTTTGTGATTTTTATAGGGTTAATTTCACAAACGATCACTAAAGTTTAAAACTTGCACTAACGGTTACTGAAGTACCTTCCAATTTCAGTAATGGTCACTGAATGACCTTTTTCATTTTTATTGAAACTTAATGAATCAAAATAGTTGAAACTTGAACCTTGAGACCCCAAAAAAAAAAAAACTATTTCTTTTTGTGAAATTAACCCATATAAGATGATTTTTTTTTTTTTTTTTGTTAAAAGAAAGAGGGACGAAGAGAAAAAGAAAATATGAACATAAAAAAAATCGATAAAGTTATATATGAATTTTTGAAAGTGTATTAACAAAATAATATAAAACTATAACTTCAACTTAAAATAAATAATAAATTCATTTAAGCTGCAAAATAATATATAATATTAAGAGCTTGTTTGTCTCTCATTATTGGGAGAAAATTAGTGTAATGAATAGTATTTTTTAGAGAATTTGTGGTTGAAAATTAAAGTAACTTTATTGGTTTGTTTGTAGAATATTTTATTGGGTGAATGTGATGGAAAATCTTACTGTAGCAAACAATTTTTTGGAATAATGGTAGACAAACAAGGGCTAAATATCATTTCACTTCTTCTTTTTAGTTCATTCACTGTAACTCATGATAACAACTTATAATTTTTATTTGTCCATTTAATAATGTTAAAATAAAATTTAAATGAAGTTTTTTCTTGCATTTTTCAAGATATTATTAATTTATTAGAATATATTTTATATTTTTCCAATTTTAGTTTAAGCCATGGTTTTGCAAATTTATAAATGGTTTATGAAGAGAATAATAAGGAATAGAATAGATTTCACGAAATGTGTAAATAATAAAAAATAATTTTTACATGAATAGTTAAAATTTTTAATTGAATACCATTTATAAATTTATATCCAATGGGAGGCTAAGAAAATAAATATAAATTTGTGAAATTTGCGATTCAGATCCTCAATGTTCAAGCTTCAACTATTTGGTCCATTAAGTTCCAATTAAAATAAAAAAGATCATTCAATAACTATTACTGAAATCGGATGATACTTCAGTTTAGTGCAAGTTTTAAACTTCAGTGATCGTTTTGTGATTTTGACGTAACTTCAAGGATCGTTGCGAAATTAACCAATTTTTATAAGTCATTGTTATACTAATGAGCTTATTTTTATAGGATGAAGGACCGATAGAGCAATCTACGCAAATCCAAATATAAAACACTGTTTTTAATCCATCCGTTGTTCTATCCAAGAAAAGGAGAATCAAGGCAATCTTAACACACTTACTTTTTTTCAAAATTATCCCCATTTTATTAAATATTATTATCATCATATTTGTCTAGTGGCATTTTCTCATATTTTTCCCATACTAAACGACGACGCAGAACTCCCACTTTCCACTTTACCCCATCTTCCTCTGTTCCTCCCCCTCGAAGGTTTCAAACCCATCCTTACTCCTTTCTCCAAAAGTGTATTTACATACAAACACGTGTGCACACTGGATAATATCTCTTTATCCGATATCGAAATCAGACGATCGGCAAACATTGAGATGTTTGCGGGTCCCACATCGCCGGAACCAGGAACTTCCGGCCGTTTACCCCGTGCGAATTGTAGCTGGCTCCAGTAGTTTTATCAGTCAACACATTACCGGCGTAACCCGGGTATGCACCCGACCCGAAAACGCCCGTGCAAGCAGTGACAGCCTCCAAAGGTGCCGTCGCCGGGCCCTGGAAATACCCGTTGTTAAACGGGTTCGTCACTGCTCCCGCCAAAACCGTCGCCAGGTTTATGACCATCCCGTCAACTCCCACATCTCCATTCGGCGCCACTAAAGGTGGGGTCTGTGGGCCGTAAATGGGCTGATGGAAAGGCCACGCGCAGTAACCAGGGCACTGAGTCTCCGCGTTCCCCACCCACGCATAAGCAAACCGAGTCCGGCCCCGGGTAGACCCGTGGCTACCACATCTATTCATGCAAAACCCATTGACGGCGACATCTTTTGCCGTCAATACAACGTTAATCGACCCCCTCATATGCCCACCCTTGGAGGCCAAGTAAATAATTTGGGTATTCTTGAGGGATTTTCCAAGAGAGTAATTTTGGTCGAGGATTTGCTTCCCTACAACGAGCGTAGATGAACCACCTCCCTTGTACTTCTCAGTTGTCTTCCACCAGGAAGAAACAGAGGGCACGGGGGCTTTTGGAGAGTTGAGAGACTGCAGAAAATCAACGATTACGGATCGCTGGACTGGAGTGAACTTTCCGTACCAGATGAGATTAACGGTAATGGGCCCTTTTAGTAAGTCCCCGTTGTGGTATTTCAATAAAAGGGGCTGTTGCTGTACCAAAACTGCTATGGTAGAAGAGGTGAAAAAGTAAAAGAAGAAGAAGAAGAGTGCGGAACAATAATTTGAAGCCATTGGTCCTTGAGAGAAAGCTCAGAGTAAACGGTGGTATTTATACTGGGAAATGGGTGAGAGGGGGACACGTGGGAATACATAATTGGGAGGTGTGCTGTGAGATGTTGCCAGGCTGGACGGTTCTTGGGGTGACGTGGGTGGTCTATAGAGGAATGCGACTGTGACGTGGTGTTATGGCAATGAAGGCGATGTAGACGTACGCGTGTGTGTGTGTATGTGTGTATTTTTGGGACGTATATATTTTTCTTTTTTTTCTTAAATAAGTAACAAAAAATCTATTTTTACAAACTTATATTCAGTGGGGATTAAAATTAAATTTTTAACGAATTTCGATAAAAGTTGATAGAAGCAATGGTTGAATTATGAGTTCCATGAAATATATGATTAAAATTCATTGTTGATATTGATTTAATTTTTTTTTTTTAAAAAAGATTTTAATTGTGTCAAAATGGACCTAAATGTATTAGTTGTGTATACATTTTCACAATATTAAGGTTATAATTTTCTCCTTCAACATTATTCAATTTTTTGACTTCTATACATAATCTCGTTTCTAGTATATAAATCATTGTTAGTATACATTTGGAATTTTGGATCGAGACATATCCATATATAATAGATTTGGGTGGAAATTGGAGTGATTTTTAATTAAATTAACTTTCATATGAAGGAGAGTGTGTAGTCGATAAGACCTTTTGATGTCCATATGAAGTTAGTTAAATATAGCTTGTAACACTGACATCTTAAATTGATAGCTATTTATGAATATGCATTTTAAGCCTATGAAAATGTTTTTCTTTAAAAAATAAATTATATTCGCTTTGGGCTTAGTTAGAAGTATTTTGAGCTGTTAAAGCGTATATTTTGAAAGACTAAAATAAGCAATAAATAATCTATTTTTAAGTTTAATTGAAGATTAATAGCAGAAGATCCCCTACAAATTTGTCCATTTTTGATATATCTCATGCCAATTGAAAATCGTAGAAAACCCCCATATTTGAAATGTTTTGTTTGAAATACCTCTCTACCATTAAGATTCGTTAATTTAACCGTTAAAAACTATAAAAAAAAATACGAAAATTATAAAAAGAATAGTTGTTTTGGTTTTGCACAATTGGTACAAGACATAAAATTATTTTTGGGGGGGGGGGGGGGGGGGGTTTTGGGTTTTGGTTTTTTATTTCAAAATGTTACGATGGAGTGGGTTGGGGGGGGGGGAATGGGTGGGTGGATGGGAAAAAATAAAATTTTAAAGATTTGAAATTGTGAGTAGCACATATAAAAATATTGGTTATAATATGCAAAGAAATAGAAAGTTTGGATATTAAAATTATAATTATTCTTTTTTAATTTTGGTATTTTTGACCGTTTGTAACCATTAAAGATTTAAAGTAACGATTCTTAACGAAAGAAGGCATTTCAAACAAGACATTTCAAATAACGAGATTTTCTGCGATTTTCATTAGGTAGAGGATATATTGCAAATCAATAAATTTATAGGGAAATTTTCTCTTATTAATCCATGAAAGCTTTTTAGGGTGTGTTTGAGCCACATTATTTTGAAAAAATGTATTCTGGAATAATTGATTGACGGAGAATGTGTGGTTGAAAAAGAAGAAAAAATTATTGATGTGATGGAAAATATTATTTTATTGAAAAATTTATGGTTAAAAATAAATAAAAAAATAAAAATAAAAATTTTATTGTGTACCAAACAGGGCTTAGTCCTCACTTGTTGAATCCAAACTCCAAAGATGTCACATTTTTTCTGGGATTTTGCGTGTCAAAGTTAAAAAAATATATAATATTTTCAGAGTATGAAATTCAGTATTTTTTTTTTATGAAAACATGTAGGGACCACTGAAACCTAATCACGTAGAGTTGGTACAGAAGCAGAGTGCAGGGCAAGTGAGGGGACTTGTTTCGAAATTTGAGGGCATGGCTATGGGCTCATTAGAAAAGTCCAGTGGAGATGACGTCACTTTGTTTGAGTTTGGGTCCCAGGGTTCAAACTCCCGTGGAAGTGTTTCTCCACTTTATTCATTGCTTTTATTAATTAATAATTAATATATACACTCCTGCCTCATTAAATAACACGGGCTTATTGTGATTTTCCACGATGGACCCCACCCTATTTATTAATCCATCCGTCCCAATTATATAGACTGAATTTCTTTTTTCTCTTATCCTAAATATATATGCATTTTTTTTAATATAAAATATTTTATTGTATTCATTTATCAATATATCCTTATCGAATTTTTCCCACTTAATATGCCAACTTCTAAAATCATCCAAATACACACATTTCTCACTTCTTGAAAATATGGAACAACTCTCATTTTTCATTTTCTTCAAATTCTTTATTAGTTCCAACAATATTTTAGTTTTACATACTGAAAATTAAATATGGGTAAATTAAGAAATATCTTGACAAAAATTAATTTTCCAATAACATTAAATAAACTTTCTTAATCCGTGTGAAAAATGAAACAAGCCTAAATAATTGGGACGGATGGAGTATGAAATAGTCCCATAAGAGCTTTCTTAATCCGTTTAAATTTCTCGTCGCGAAGTTTCAATCTTTTTGTTTTTTTCATTATACATGTCTTCATACCTAATTTTTTCAAAATTTCAACTTACATTGTATCTATTCTATTTACACCCCCCATAGACTCACCTAAAAGCATGTACAAGACACTCAACTAAATTGTTCTAACAAGATATTTTCAATCATTTATATACAAGGGCAAAGAGAGGGGGCAACCCAAGTTGTCCCAAATTCATTTTAATTTTTTTTTTTTTTTTTTTTGGTGAAAATTTATCTATCTATAGGGCCTGTTTGGTAGGAATTCTCATTTTCTACAATAAATCAATTCTCATTTTCAACCACACATTCTTCAATAAAATAATATTTTCCATCGCATCAATAATTTTTTCTTCTTTTTCAACTACACATTTCCCATCATATCACTATTCAAAATCAATTCTTCCCCCAAAAAATCCCTACCAAACAAGCTCTACGTATCACTTTTAATCAAGTGAAGAAGGCGAGGGAATCGATCACATACTTTACATGATAAATTCAGCTCACGACTAGTTTCTTAATTGAATGCATGCATCTTTACTTCATTAAAAGTTTAGTTTAGTATTTTTATTTATCACATGATTAGTGGAGTCTAATATTGTTTTGTGAATTAGATTTCCATCTTCTTTAAATACAAGTTAAATAACAACATAAATAATTAAGAATATTGTTATAAATACAGAAAAATTATACAGAATGAGTACAGGAATTTGAAATGGAGGGAATATATTCAAAATGGGAAGAGAGAAAACAACACACGGACCGACGGACGGACATTATGCTACCATTTAAATTCTTGTTAAAAATATGTGAGTTATTCCCTGTACTTGCAGCATTTTACAATAATTAATCATTTATGAATGAACAGCATTGAATTTTGGAGGTCGGTTCACCGAATACGATGGTGATAGTGAGTTGATAAAGAGAATATTGAACTTTTTTTTCTCGATTTTGCAGCAGGCCTGTCGAAAATTGGGGACTGAATCTTTGTACAATTTTATGCATGTTTATTTCAAGTTCAATTTGTGCACTTTCGGCTCTTGGTACATGCAACATACTGTATCGTAATATGTGAGACATGGCCCTAATGTTTTGTAAAAGCACCACGCATTTGGTAAAGAGAGAGAGGTGAGAATGTCGGTCTAATTAACTGCGGAATCGAGACATAATTAAGATTTTGACAATCAAAGGAAAAAAGTCTCGTAAAATTCCACCTCCCAAAAAGAAGACGGGACATTTCACTTACTTTAGAAAGCCGGTATAGTAAAAATTAATATAATTTTAATGCAGTCTCACATTGTTTCGCAAAATTTATTTGCTTGGCTTTCATTGGCTAAACATACTAATTTGATTTTATCGATTTTTGTTCACGAAAATATATTTCGGATTAAAATCACTGCAAGCGAACGATTCGTTAATAAAGTGAATTTTTTGAGTTTGAGTATCGTCCCACGAAAATTGATTAATTCAATCCTCATTACATTGATCTTAACCGAAACTAGAATAGAATTCTTGTTTATTGTGATGAAATTATAACTAAAATAATACTAAGTATGCAATTATAAATGATTTAACTAAATTAAATTCAAATAGCGTTGAATGTAATTTGAAGTTATCGAATATGTAATGAATGTATTAGGATCACGAATCCCTAAGTAATAATCTTTTTAAACATAATTTTACACTTTGACACACGATTAAAAAAATTGACAAATCAATGCTCTTAAATTATTTAACAGTCTCTCTCGAGTAAAGTCAAATATATTCTTATATGTGACCCGACTATATCTCTATGATGGATGCAAACATATAAGAATGCATAAGTTTTTATGAACACTTAAAAATTCACACAAGGTATAACGATAGATTTATATCAATGTCGGACCCTATGATGATTTATACCCCGTTGAACATATTTCTCTTCTTTCGAATGCATGAAACATGTCACTACAATCACACAATTAACGCGCACAATAATCGTGGAGAAAATAAATTCATTTAAACCGTTCAGATAGTCAAAATGTATTTTTATTGTCAAGAATGTAAAACTAAGAAATAAAAATCATATTATGTAGTTCATCATTCCATAGTACAGAGTTAACCTAGCTTAACATGACGGAAAAAAGAAAATCAGAAAACAATGAAGAAACGACATTGCCAATTGAATTTTTGACTTTAATCTTCACTTCGTGGTGTTGATCTTTGCGTTATTGCTCATTTTCTTCTCTTAAAACCCTTATGCACATCTTCTCCAGCGTTCTGGACGACCCTATGTTTTAAATATACATCCAAAGATTTGTTTCCATAAGTATTTCGCCCAAATAAGGTAATTATAATTTTCCCGTCAAAAACTAACTATGCGACTGCATAGTTTAATACTATGCGACCACATAGTAGAGTTGAAAGGGCTCTTGGAATTCCCCGAAACAACCTATGCGACAACATTGTATTGATAATTTCCAAATTCTTGCGTTTTGATCCTCGAACTCCATTTCACCGTTCTCGACCTCTTTTCTCACTTCTTCTTCTTCCAATGTTGCATTCCAATACTCAATTTGTCCTCGACATCTTCAATTCCTCTTTCGGGTTATCTTTCGATTATTTGTATTTTGGTCCATGAACTTTGATTTTCTTTCATTTTAGTCATTTTTTGACTTGTTTCTTCTAAATTCCGCCACATTCATCAATGTTGTCCTGTAAAACATAAATTACATGAAATTAATCAACAATTGTCCATATTTCGTTGTCAAAATAAGTGTGTAAAACATACTTATCAATTTTTCTCGTAATTTATCATTTATCGTAAGTAAATAAGTTATTTATTTTAATTGACTTACTTATAAGTTAGGTATTAGGCTTTAGCCAAACATATCCGAGTGCCATTATTATTTCGTTTTGCCGACATTTGTTGGAGAAATCTATGAGGTATCATGTTATAATCACGGAGTTGAATAAATAAATTCCGAAAGCCTTGTAATTGCTTTTCGTTACTTTTTTGAGCAAATGGACGAGCTTCTTTACCGTAAAGTTGTTTGATTTGCTTTTAAAACTTGTGTTTGTCAATTATATCCACGGGTTTTATCTCTTGTTTTATTCAGAGAAAAAAGAAAGTCTAGACTTTCACTGATTCAATGAATTACTCGCACACTTCTAGGATACAAAAAAAGACAAGAAAACTATGAGAAAAAAAAGGCTTTTAAGTTAAAATCTGCATGCTTCTATGAAGAAACTCTACATTCAGATTTTAAATCTGTATCATTGTTAATTTTATCACAGACAGATGGTGGTGTGGGCGTGGAGGCCAGATTTTTGGGTGTTCCGGTCCTTCATACTCCGGGAAAACCACGCAGGTCCTCTGGAGGGGAGGGTGTAACGTCGGCATTGTTTTTCATTACATACATGAAACGTGGCAATGTTAGATTAGTCCACGTATTATCAAACGAGTCAAAAGGGTCTGTACTGATTGGTGAGTCCCACACAAAAAGGGATATGCATGTGTGTGTATCAGAACAATATTGCAAAGCTGCTTTTTCTTCATCTTGTCGTGGCCGTGCAGTCTGTCTGGATACTACAGTCTGAAAGGATAAGCTTAAATTTCATACAAAACATCCTAAATAGTGCACTGTCCGTACCTCGTAATTTAACCCTCTTCCCCATTTGAGTAAATTCACTTTACTCAAAATGATTGATACTTCGGGTAATCGACCATCACATTGTACATGGATCTCGCATGAATAAAATAATCATCGACCCTCGAGGTGTGTGTTCGGTCATCCAAGATATCAACCGAGGTGTTTGTGTAACACGATTCTTCTCATTTTTAAGTTTTTAAAGTACGATAAATTATTTTTCCGGAGTATTTTAATTTGACACGATCTACATTTTAAGCTGATATTCGAAGGTGAATAATTGAAAAAATTCGTTAGCAAATGAATGTAATTACACGATAAAAAAGTCATTTGTTGATGATTAAAGGCAACGTAACACCTTTAGATCAACTTAAGGATAATTTTGATACCATAATCGTGTAAAATATTTATTGAAAAAAGGGTGTAATTTTGCTAGAATTTTAGTTCAACCAGATTTGAGAGATCATTGATAGCTTGATCCCTTTTGTGAGGCTTTATTCCCTTTACATAGACGATTAGAACTTGATATCCTAATCACAACAAGTTACATTGTCCAACAAACTTGCGTGTCATCGTCCTTTCTAGAAAAAAATTGGTTGGTACGGAGTTTAGTGACGATGGCGTCATCGTGATGCCCAGGCTATTATAATTTTCTTTTAATTGGTCCTTTTTCAATCTTGTCGTTATGATGTTTTTAGATGACGTTTCCTATGGTTCGATCTCCATTTGATGGCCTCATTAAAAAATCTTATTAAATACCTTTCTGTTTTTGTTGGGATAAAAAGGCTTCTTTTGAATGATTCGAGATGGATCCATAAGTAATTTGACATTAGACACCAACATCATTATACCCATTCCAAAAATCTTATTAAAATTTTCTCATTATCAGAAAAGATTTGACATAATTATTGTGGATCTAAAAGCAAGTTTAGTAGTCGAAGTCATCCATAAAAAAATAGTGTGTAAAATCAAAAGGATGCAATGTACAATGCACCTTTAAATTTTACCACTTTAGATGATCATATCATGTCCCATCTATATATGCACATTTGACTCGTGTTAGATGCGTTTTGGAATTTGTAGGCAGCCACCCGTCTAAACTACAGACTAGGACCCCCTAGGTAGAGGCGTCAGTCCATCAGCTCAACTCCTGTGAGCTTATTGGTTGAACCGAGTTGCTCACGGGCCCATATATTTATTTATTTTGTGATCGTTTGGTCACATTTTTTTACGAACTTGTGGGTTCGGTCCACGATCTATTCGTCGAAGCTACGAGTCCAAGCAGCCTAGGATTGAGTTCAGACAAGCTGCTCGACCCAATTGCCACTCCTACCCTTAGCCTTAGGCAACTTGGCACATTAACTCTTTAGTACATGTGAGTTAACTTGTCTTTATACACGAGTCAAATGGTACTGGGCTTGGTGGCTTGCCCTACCTGATACAGGTTGTGCCTAACAGTGTTTAGACAAGGACTACAGAAATTACTAGGGTAGGTGCCGGTTACATAATTGGACATCTTAAATTTGCGAAAAAGTGCAAGTCGTGCGCTAGGCTACCAAAGCAAGTCCGACCAGCTTTACTAGATTTGTACTCCTTTTCCTAATTAATGTTATCGAAGTCAAACTGTTACGTGAGCCTGCAATTAATTTACGAAGAATATGATTGGTACAGAAATGAGATCCATTTTGTTATCAAGATGAAGGTAAGAAGGTGTAATCCAGTGTACAAATGTAGATGAAGTCAGACATTAAATGATTTGATCAGGTCGTGTAAAATGAAGGGCCTAGGGACCAATAATCTTTGGACTAGTTGAAGTGAAATAGACGTTACACCAAACTAATAAAGTGAAATTTTGATTATGATCGACTATCATGATCTTTTCTTCGAAAGATTCAATATATCAAAAAGTAAGAATATGACATTTTCTTTATATTCGGCTAATTTGCTTGCACGAATTCACCGAAACTCATGCATTTGGCCGATGATTCAAATTATCGATATGGGCTAGCTTACTTACACCGACGCGGAAACAGGGAGTGGCTCCAACTTTTGGGCAATTTTTTTTTTTTTTTTGATAAACCGACTTTAAAACGCAATCTAGTCACACAAGTGTTGAATCTTGCAACTTGCTAGTTGACGCGCACAATGCCAAAATCTGGCGTGTCGTTTGGCCTGCAAACTGAAACTCAAGTCAAACTTGGACTTTATAAAACTTGCCATATGACAGTATTATCCCTACTATAATAAAAGAGCCAATCCGCCGGGCACTATTCATTTTGAAGCATTTGTGTTTCCCTAATTACCCCCTTTGTTATCTACTGTTTATGCAAAACGTTGAAATTGTTATAATAATCTAACCTACATTTGTTGACTTTGACCGTTATTGTGGTTTCGTCAATTACCCATTTGTTATCTACTGTTCATGCAACGGGTTGAAATTGTTATGATAATTTAACCCACAATTTTTGACTTTGACCGTGATTTTTATTTCGGTTTCCATAATTACCCTTCCCCGCTGAATACTGTTCATTTTGAAGCATTACTATATTTCCTGAGTTACCCCTCCCCGACACTACTGTTCAGTGTTTTATTTTTATTTATTTTTTAGATTTTAATTTTTCAGAATCAAGATATTGTGAAATGGACAACGTATTATTAAATAAAATTTAAATTGTAAATAAAAAGAATTCATATATTTATTTTTAATAATAGGTGTGGAAAAAAGAACGTAAGAAAAAATAATAATAAAGTTTTATACTGAAGTTATATATAAACTAAGAAGGAAAAATAATTGATTTATAAAATAGTACTAAATTTAAAAATAAGTGTGATGAATGAATTAACCTGAATTTATATTGTGAAGTTGAAAATGTAGTGGATATCATTAATTTTATTGTGCTTTCAACAAGGATAATGGTATTAGTATCGTGTTTTTTTTTTAATTATTAGTTAAATTGAAACATAGAAAATGGAGGGGGAAAAAAAATGGAAAAGCAATGCAAGTAAAAAAAAAAAAAGAGGAACATAGCTCCGCACAGTGCGGAGCAAATGCTCCAAAACAAGGATAATATTATTAGTATCGTGATTTTTTTTTTAATTATTAGTTAAATTGAAATATAGAAAATGGAGGGGGAATAAAAAAAAAAAAGCAATGGAAGTAAAAGAAAAAAAAAAAATTTTGCTCCGCAGAGTGCGGAGCAAATGCTCCAAAGACTTTGGAGCAAATTTGCTCCAAAGTCTTTGGAGTAATTTGCTCCAAAGTCTTTGGAGCATTTGCTCCGCACACTGCGGAGCGATTTTTTTTTTTTTTACTTGCATTGATTTTTTTTTTCCCCTCCATTTTCTATATTTCAATTTAAATAATAATTAAAAAAATACGATACTAATAACATTATCCTTGTTGAAAGCACAACAAAATTAATGATATCCACTACGATTTCAACTTCACAATAGTTTGAACCTAAAAAATAAAAATAAGACACTTAACAATGATTTATTAAGTACTATAAATTCAAGTTAATTCATTCATCACACTTATTTTTAACTTTAGTACTATTTTATAAATCAATTCTTTTTTCTTCTTAGTTTATATATAATTTCAGTATAAAACTTTATTATTTTTTTTTCTTGTGGTCTTTTTTCCACACCTATCATTGTTAAGTGTTTTTTTTTTTTATATTAAACATGTAATATATATATATATATATATATATATATATATATATATATATATATATATATATATTTTATCATTAGTTACGTTGATAAAAAAAAAAAAAAAAACGTAGCTCCGCACTGTGCGGAGCATTTGCTCCAAACACTTTGGAGCAAATTTGCTCCAAAGTGTTTGGAGCAAATTCTCCAAAGACTTTGGAGCAAATTTGCTCCAAAGTCTTTGGAGCATTTGCTCCACACACTGCGGAGAGATTTTTTTTTTTTTATATACTTGCATTGATTTTTTTCCCCCCCTCCATTTTCTATATTTCAATTTAAATAATAATTAAAAAATACGATACTAATAACATTATCCTTGTTGAAAGCACAACAAAATTAATGATATCCACTACGATTTCAACTTCACAATAGTTTGAACCTAAAAAATAAAAATAAGACACTTAACAATGATTTATTAAGTACTATAAATTCAAGTTAATTCATTCATCACACTTATTTTTAACTTTAGTACTATTTTATAAATCAATTCTTTTTTCTTCTCAGTTTATATATAATTTCAGTATAAAACTTTATTATTTTTTTTTCTTGTGGTCTTTTTTCCACACCTATCATTGTTAAGTGTTTTTTTTTTTTATATTAAACATGTAATATATATATATATATATTTTTTATCATTAGTTACGTTGAGAAAAAAAAAAAAAAAAAAAAAAAAGTAGCTCCGCACTGAGCGGAGCATTTGCTCCAAACACTTTGGAGCAAATTTGCTCCAAAGTGTTTGGAGCAAATTCTCCAAAGACTTTGGAGCAAATTTGCTCCAAAGTCTTTGGAGCATTTGCTCGCACACTGCAAGCGATTTTTTTATTACTTGCATTGATTTTTTTCCCCTCCATTTTCTATATTTCAATTTAAATAATAATTAAAAAAATACGATACTAATAACATTATCCTTGTTGAAAGCACAACAAAATTAATGATATCCACTACGATTTCAACTTCACAATAGTTTGAACCTAAAAAATAAAAATAAGACACTTAACAATGATTTATTAAGTACTATAAATTCAAGTTAATTCATTCATCACACTTATTTTTAACTTTAGTACTATTTTATAAATCAATTCTTTTTTCTTCTCAGTTTATATATAATTTCAGTATAAAACTTTATTATTTTTTTTTCTTGTGGTCTTTTTTCCACACCTATCATTGTTAAGTGTTTTTTTTTTTTATATTAAACATGTAATATATATATATATATATTTTTTATCATTAGTTACGTTGAGAAAAAAAAAAAAAAAAGTAGCTCCGCACTGAGCGGAGCATTTGCTCCAAACACTTTGGAGCAAATTTGCTCCAAAGTGTTTGGAGCAAATTCTCCAAAGACTTTGGAGCAAATTTGCTCCAAAGTCTTTGGAGCATTTGCTCCGCACACTGCGGAGCGATTTCTTCTTTTTTTTTTTTTTTTTTTTTTTACTTGCATTGATTTTTTTTTCCCCTCCGTTTTCTATATTTTAATTTAAATAATAATTAAAAAAATACGATACTAATAACATTATCCTTATTGAAAGCACAACAAAATTAATGATATCCACTACGATTTCAACTTCACAATAGTTTGAACCTAAAAAATAAAAATAAGACACTTAACAATGATTTATTAAGTACTATAAATTCAAGTTAATTCATTCATCACACTTATTTTTAACTTTAGTACTATTTTATAAATCAATTCTTTTTTCTTCTTAGTTT
Source organism: Fraxinus americana (assembly GCA_035079005.1). Taxonomy (NCBI): domain Eukaryota; kingdom Viridiplantae; phylum Streptophyta; class Magnoliopsida; order Lamiales; family Oleaceae; genus Fraxinus; species Fraxinus americana. Next base: position 30,685,706 of record CM068719.1, on the reverse strand, counting down.
ATATATAATTTCAGTATAAAACTTTATTATTTTTTTTTCTTGTGGTCTTTTTTCCACACCTATCATTGTTAAGTGTTTTTTTTTTTATATTAAACATGTAATATATATATATATTTTTTTTATCATTAGTTACGTTGAGGAAAAAAAAAAAAAAAAAAAAAAAACGTAGCTCCGCACTGTGCGGAGCATTTGCTCCAAACACTTTGGAGCAAATTTGCTCCAAAGTGTTTGGAGCAAATTCTCCAAAGACTTTGGAGCAAATTTGCTCCAAAGTCTTTGGAGAATTTGCTCCGCACACTGCGGAGCGATTTTTTTTTTTTTTTTTTTTTTTTTTTACTTGCATTGATTTTTTTTCCCCACCATTTTCTATATTTCAATTTAAATAATAATTAAAAAAATACGATACTAATAACATTATCCTTGTTGAAAGCACAACAAAATTAATGATATCCACTACGATTTCAACTTCACAATAGTTTGAACCTAAAAAATAAAAATAAGACACTTAACAATGATTTATTAAGTACTATAAATTCAAGTTAATTCATTCATCACACTTATTTTTAACTTTAGTACTATTTTATAAATCAATTCTTTTTCCTTCTCAGTTTATATATAATTTCAGTATAAAACTTTATTATTTTTTTTTCTTGTGGTCTTTTTTCCACACCTATTATTAAAAATAAATATATGGATTCTTTTTATTTACAATTTAAATTGTTTAATAATACAAAATTAAACATATCATTGTTAACTGTTTTTTTTTTTTTGTATATTAAACATGTAATATATATATATATATATTTTTTATCATTAGTTATATTGAGGAAAAAAAAAAAAAAAAAAAAAAACATAGCTCCGCACTGCGGAGCATTTGCTCCAAACACTTTGGAGCAAATTTGCTCCAAAGTCTTTGGAAAATTTGCTCCAAACACTTTGGAGCAAATTTGCTCCAAAGTCTTTGGAGCATTTGCTCCGCACTCTGCGGAGCGATTTTTTTTTTTTTTTTACTTGCATTGGTTTTTTTTTTCCCCTCCATTTTCTATATTTCAATTTAAATAATAATTAAAAAAATACGATACTAATAACATTGTCCTTTTTGAAAGCACAACAAAATTAATGATATCCACTAGGATTTCAACTTCACAATAGTTTGAACCTCAAAAATAAAAATAAGACACTTAACAATGATTTATTAAGTACTATAAATTCAAGTTAATTCATTCATCACACTTATTTTTAACTTTAGTACTATTTTATAAATCAACTCTTTTTTCTTCTTAATTTATATATAACTTCAGTATAAAATTTTATTATTTTTTTTTCTTGTGATCTTTTTTCCACACCTATTATTAAAAATAAATATATGGATTCTTTTTATTTACAATTTAAATTGTTTAATAATACAAAATTAAACATATCATTGTTAAGTGTTTTTTTTTTTATATTAAACATGTAATATATATATATATATATTTTTTATCATTAGTTACATTGAGAAAAAAAAAAACACATAGCTCCGCACTGTGCGGAGCATTTGCTCCAAACACTTTGGAGCAAATTCTCCAAAGACTTTGGAGCAAATTTGCTCCAAAGTCTTTGGAGCATTTGCTCCGCACAATGCGGAGAGATTTTTTTTTTTTTTTTTTATATACTTGCATTGATTTTTTTTTTCCCCTCCATTTTCTATATTTCAATTTAAATAATAATTAAAAAAATACGATACTAATAACATTATCCTTGTTGAAAGCACAACAAAATTAATGATATCCACTACGATTTCAACTTCACAATAGTTTGAACCTAAAAAATAAAAATAAGACACTTAACAATGATTTATTAAGTACTATAAATTCAAGTTAATTCATTCATCACACTTATTTTTAACTTTAGTACTATTTTATAAATCAATTCTTTTTTCTTCTTAGTTTATATATAATTTCAGTATAAAACTTTATTATTTTTTTTTCTTGTGGTCTTTTTTCCACTCCTATCATTGTTAAGTGTTTTTTTTTTTAATATTAAACATGTATATATATATATATATATATATATATATATATATATATATATATATATATATATATATATATTTTATCATTAGTTACGTTGAGAAAAAAAAAAAACGTAGCTCCGCACTGTGCGGAGCATTTTGCTCCAAACACTTTGGAGCAAATTTGCTCCAAAGTGTTTGGAGCAAATTCTCCAAAGACTTTGGAGCAAATTTGCTCCAAAGTCTTTGGAGCATTTGCTCCGCACACTGCGGAGCGATTTTTTTTTTTTGTTTTTTTTTTTTACTTGCATTGATTTTTTTTTCCCCTCCATTTTCTATATTTCAATTTAAATAATAATTAAAAAAATACGATACTAATAACATTATCCTTGTTGAAAGCACAACAAAATTAATGATATCCACTACGATTTCAACTTCACAATAGTTTGAACCTAAAAAACAAAAATAAGACACTTAACAATGATTTATTAAGTACTATAAATTCAAGTTAATTCATTCATCACACTTATTTTTAACTTTAGTACTATTTTATAAATCAATTCTTTTTTCTTCTTAGTTTATATATAATTTCAGTATAAAACTTTATTTTTTTTTTTGTTGTGATCTTTTTTCCACACCTATTATTAAAAATAAATATATGGATTCTTTTTATTTACAATTTAAATTGTTTAATAATACAAAATTAAACATATCATTGTTAAGTGTTTTTTTTTTTTGTATATTAAACATGTAATATATATATATATTTTTTATCATTAGTTACATTGAGGAAAAAAAAAAAAAAACATAGCTCCGCACTGCGGAGCATTTGCTCCAAACACTTTGGAGCAAATTTGCTCCAAAGTGTTTGGAGCAAATTCTCCAAAGACTTTGGAGCAAATTTGCTCCAAAGTCTTTGGAGCATTTGCTCCGCACTCTGCGGAGCGATTTTTTTTTTTTTTTTTTTTTTTACTTGCATTGGTTTTTTTTTTCCCCTCCATTTTCTATATTTCAATTTAAATAATAATTAAAAAAATACGATACTAATAACATTATCCTTGTTGAAAGCACAACAAAATTAATGATATCCACTACGATTTCAACTTCACAATAGTTTGAACTTCAAAAATAAAAATAAGACACTTAACAATGATTTATTAAGTACTATAAATTCAAGTTAATTCATTCATCACACTTATTTTTAACTTTGGTACTATTTTATAAATCAACTCTTTTTTCTTCTTAGTTTATATATAATTTCAGTATAAAACTTTATTATTATTTTTTCTTGCGGTCTTTTTTCCACACCTATTATTAAAAATAAATATATGGATTCTTTTTATTTACAATTTAAATTGTTTAATAATAGAAAATTAAACATATCATTGTTAAGTGTTTTTTTTTTATATTAAACATGTAATATATATATATATTTTTTTTATCATTAGTTACATTGAGAAAAAAAAAAAAAAAAACATAACTGCGCACTGTGCGGAGCATTTGCTCCAAACACTTTGGAGCAAATTTGCTCCAAAGTGTTTGGAGCAAATTCTCCGAAGACTTTGGAGCAAATTTGCTCCAAAGTCTTTGGAGCATTTGCTCCGCACACTGCGGAGCGATTTTTTTTTTTTTTTTTTTTTTTTTACTTGCATTGATTTTTTTTCCCCTCCATTTTCTATATTTCAATTTAAATAATAATTAAAAAAATACGATACTAATAACATTATCCTTGTTGAAAGCACAACAAAATTAATGATATCCACTACGATTTCAAAATATTTTTGCCTTAAAAAAAAAAAAACAATTTCACACTGATTTATTATATACTACTATGATTTATTTATTATACCTATTTTTAACTTAGAGAAAACGTATTTTTATCTTCCTCCATATACATTTAATATAAATGTTCATCTATATATATATATATATATATATATATATGTATATATATATATATATTCTTTTTTCATACAAATTTGCAAAATAATTAAGTTATTTAAATGACTTAATTGTTAAACATGTACTTTATGAATTTATATTTATGATTAAATATTTTCAATAATGTTAAAACGAAATAAATAAAAACGCCATTATACTTCATGAACTTTCCCGTAATATAGACCTATCTCTCCGTAGTTCATCAGTACACATTTAATTCGATTACAAATTACATGAAGCTCTATATTTACAATAATGGAAATTAAAATTGTTTATATGTTTTTATGGTTGTGGAAAAATAAAAAATAAATAAAGGCAAGTTTGAAATTTAATGACCTTGTTTAATTTTGTATTATTAAACAAAATTTAAATTGTAAATTTAATGAAACATAATAACTACATTTTAAACTTGACTTCATTTATTCAGTTTAAAACTAATAAACCATAGTAATATCAGCACTTTAAATTTGTATTGACATAAATCAATTTTCAGCTTCTGACTTGAAAATATTTTGACAAAAAAAAAAGAGAATTCTATGCTGATTTATGAAATATATTATGATTTATATATTATACTTATTTTGAAGTTAAATCAACTGTTCTTCCGTCTTAGTTTATGAATCCTTAATATAGACGTTCACATATAAATTCAAATATTGTTCCATTATATTATTTACATTTCTTACCGTCGAAGATTCTAAGAGATACTGTACAACCTGCATGTTTTTTAGAGGCCCGCAAAAGATAGACGACAATCTCGCGTACACGTTTTAGCCAATTATCAAATTCAACTTTGCTACGTTAAGTCTTCAGTCGATTATCAAATTCAACTTTGCTACGTTAAGTCTTCGGTCGATTATCAAATTCAACTTTGCTACGTTAAGTCTTGATCGACCGTCAAAATATTTTATATTTATTCTAAAACAAATGCTTCTGTAATAAAGTTATTAAAAATAGAGCATCTGCAAAACAATAAATAGATCATTTGTCTTATATATCTTATAGTCAAGAAAAAAAGTTAAACCACAATTCTTTGTACACGTTTTGATGAATCATCAAATTCAACAATAATTTTTTGTACACGTTTTACTGAATCATCAAATCTAATTTTGCTACGTGAACCACCACTTTTTTTACACATTTTACCCAATCAATCAAATTCAATTTGACTACGTTAATGCTTCACCGTCTGTTGAGATTAAGATATTTTATAGATTCTTCGTACAACATATGCTTATTTAAGGTTATTAAATAACGTGAAAAAATTTTAAATTTCTCTTTCCAACCAAAATAAAAAAGTCCATACATACAATCGAGTTCATCCTTCGTCTTCCAATCTCCTGTACTTAACTGTACAAAACATTACAAACCTCCATTGATAAAATACAATTACAGTAAAGCTTTTCATATTTGTTCTACACTATAAACAAATGTTTTCACATTTACATATCTAAACTAAACCTTTTTAGTTTGTATAAAGATTTGATAAAAAACAGTGAAACAAATAACGTTTTACTCGTTCCAATCTCTGTACGAGCGTTCAAGTTTACATTCAAAGGTACGTGTATTTTCTACTACCAACTACGCATTAGAAGAATTTTGTTTCAACCTATTATTACGCAGTTGAATTTATTTTCCCCAACTTTTCAATTTGTAGTTTAATTTACGTAATACCAAATTTTCATCCAACTTATAAACAAATTTGTCTTATATAATAAATAATATTTTTCTATTTTCCTATTCTTTGGTTTCAGTTTGAACCAGTCCATAACTTACTATAATTTATTGTTATGGAAGTTCCGAATGTATCTTCCGATGGAGTTATTACTCATACAGACTTCGAAACAATGTCTCATTGTCAACAACAAACCCACAGGCAAAATGAACGTCGAAAACGGCTTCGCCCTGGATGTATTGATCGTCGTAAACGCGTAGCTCAACCTGTGTCATCTAGAAATAATACTTTTGATGTTGATCCTATATTAACTTCGCATAATGCTTCTAACCTTGTGCAAATGCAATATTCTCCAGCAAATCATAATAGTGAAAATATTAACGCTTTGCTTGAAAACGAAAATTCTCCAGCAAATTTTACATCCACATTCGAAAGTAATTTTGATATATTAAATATTCCAACCACTTCATATGTATTACCCACATGTAATAATTGTAAATTTTGTGGTGCAAAAAAATTTTTCAGAGAAACCAAAGGCTTCTGTTGTTCCGATGGAAAAATTTATCTGTGTATACTTGATTCACCCCCTGAATTGTACGATTTATTTACGTCAAAAGAACCTACAGCGATGGAATTCAAGAAGCTTGCAAGAGGATATAATAATCATTTTGCTTTTACTTCATTTGGTGTTAAATACGACAAACAATTATTCAAATCATACAAAGATATATATACATTTAGAGTTCAAGGACAAATATACCATTATGTAAATAAACTTATTCCAGAAAACAATAAGCCTTCTTATATGCAGTTATATTTTTATGACACAGATAATGAAATAAAGAATCGTATTGACATTTCAAAAAACTTAGCTGAACACATTTTATTTTATTTAATCGACATTTTAAAAGTAAATCCATATAGTAAATTTTTTAGGTCATTAACAAACATACCAAATTTACATGACCATAGAATACACATAAGGTGTGATCCAGGACTTGATCAACGTGTTTTCAATACTCCTACAATGTCTCAAGTAGTCATTGTGTGGGTTGAAGATAATGAAAATAATAATAGTCGCATTCGAGATATTGTTATATACGGTCATTCTGATGATCCACATAGAGTTCATTATTATTATGGTTGTTATGATCCTTTGCAGTACCCATTACTTTTCCCACAAGGGGAATCTGGTTGGCATGAAGGAATCAAGAGATCAACAATCACCCATGGTCAGCTTACTCACCCTATGCTTTACCTTCAACAATTACTTCAGCACTCAATTCATTGAACACGAGAATGAAGGTTTGTATACATATTTTACTCTGCATTTCCTTCAATTGTCCAATACACATGCTACAAATAAATGATTTTTTCTTTTGTTGTAGTACTCCTTGCACCAAAGCATCGATCCCAAGTTTCTTGTCGAGAATATTATTCATACAAATTGCAAATTCGTCCTTCCAGTAAGTCTGTTTTACTTCATAGTGGTAGATTACTACAACAATATGTTGTAGATATGTATGTCAAAATTGAAACTACAAGGTTAGATTATTTTCGTAATAACCAAAAACAAATCCGAGCAGAACTTTATCAGGGTATTGTAGATAGTGTTGAACATGGAGAAACGAGAGGTTGTAACATTGGAAAAAAATTTATTTTGCCACAATCTTTTACATGTGGCCCTAGAGATATGCTTAAAAGATATATGGACGCTATGGCGATTGTTCAACGGTATGGAAAACCAGATATTTTTTTAACCATTACATGTAATCCAAATTGGTTAGAAATTAAACAAGAACTGCAACACAATGATGAGATTCAAAATCGCCCAGATTTAATTGCACGTGTATTTCGAGCAAAATTAGAAGAATTAAAAGATGATTTATATAAAAAACATATTTTAGGTCCTGTCATTGCACATATTTACGTTGTTGAATTTCAAAAACGAGGTCTTCCTCATGCACACTTTTTATTAATTTTTAAGTCCGGCCATAAAATTCGTTCTGCTCGAGATGTTGATAGAATAGTTTCTTGTGAGATTCCTAACAAAAACAAATATCCTTATCTTCATTCCGTTATTGTAAAGCATAATATGCATGGCCCTTGTGGAGATTTAAATCCCAAAAATGTATGCATGGACTCAAATTCAAAATGCAAAAACAAATTCCCTAGAGATTATTGTAGTACTACTATATTTGGCGACAATTCCTATCCTTTCTATAAACGTCGCGATAATGGTGTGACTATTAAAGTTAGAGGGCAAATCCTAAACAATCGATGGGTTGTACCATATAATTCTTATTTAAGTGCAAAATTTGATTGCCATTTAAATGTTGAAGTATGTTCTTCTATTAAAGCTGTAAAATATTTGTATAAATATGTGTACAAAGGGCATGATCGTATTAATTTCTCAGTTGCACCATCTGAACCACTTAAAGAAATCGATGAAATTTCTACGTACCAATCTGCCAGATGGATATCACCACCTGAAGCAATGTGGAGGATATTATCGTTCAATTTAGCCGAAATTCAACCTACTGTTTATTCTTTACAACTTCATCTATTAAATCATCAACAAGTACGATATGATGACACAACTAATTTAACAACTATTATTGAAAATGAAAATACAAGACGAACGATGTTAACAGAATTTTTTAAAGTGAACGAAACAAATGAATTTGCTCGCACATTATTATATCGAGATTTTCCAACACATTTCGTTTGGGATTCATCCAAAAAAATTTGGTACCCTAGAAAAAAAAATACTGTTATAGGGCGAATTGTTTCAGCAAATCCATCTGAAGGAGAGCGTTATTTTTTACGTATACTTCTCAATCATATTCGAGGTCCAAAATCGTTTGATGATTTCCGTACTTCAAATGGACAAACTGTAAATACATATCGTGAAGCAGCTCTTTTACATGGCTTATTAAGCGGAGATAATCACTGTGAAGAATGTTTATCTGAGGCTGTTATCTACGAAATGCCTACTTCTTTACGACGCCTATTTGCAACCCTTCTTGTACTTTGCAGCCCCGATCATCCAAATCTACTATGGAATAAATTTAAACCTTATTTGACTGATGATTATATACATGCAAATAAACCTCAAAATATTGCTGAATTACAAGCTTTAGAACACATCAATTCTATTTTAGAATCAATGGGTAAAAACATTAATGATTACGAAATAGTACCCTACGATGTCAATATAAATGAAAATGAAAGGTTGATGAGAATGATTGCGGAAGAAACAACAAATTTAGATATAGAAAGGAATTATGCTCAGAATATAAATTTAAATAATCATCAACAACTAGCATATGATACTATTATGGAAAAAGTAAATTCTAATTCAAATGCAGTTTATTTCATCGATGGTCCAGGAGGAACAGGTAAAACTTTTTTATACAAAGCACTTTTAACTGCTGTAAGATCACAAAATTTAATTGCTTTAGCTACTGCATCATCTGGAGTATCCGCATCTCTTTTACCTGGAGGACGAACAGCTCATTCAAGATTTAAAATTCCTTTAGAAGCAGTTGGTGAAATAAGTTGTTCTATTAGTAAACAGTCAGCTTTAGGAACTTTATTAAAGATGTCAAGATTAATCGTTTGGGATGAAGCCCCTATGATAAATCGTTGTGCTATTGAAGCTGTTGATAAAATGCTCAAAGATATTACTGACTGTAATTTGCCTTTCGGTGGGAAAGTTGTAGTTTTAGGCGGTGACTTTCGACAAGTTTTACCTGTTGTACCAAAAGGAAAAAAAGATGACATCATAAAAGCTAGCTTAATTTTTTCTAACCTATGGCCTTCTTATTTACACTTGCCTTTGATTGAAAACATGAGAGCTAAATTTGATCCAACATTTTGTGATTATTTATTGAGAATTGGAAATGGAACAGAAAAAGAACATAATTGTAATTGCATTAAAATTCCTAACAATATAATTCTACCATATGAAGACGAAATTACATCTCTAAAAAAATTAACAACTTATGTTTTTCCAAATATAGAAACATATATTGATAATTTACAGACAATGATAAACCGAGCCATTCTAACGCCTAAAAATGAATATGTTGATCATATTAACAGGATTCTACTTGATCAAATTCCTGGCCAAGTATTCACATATTATAGTTTTGACGATGCACTCGACAAAACAGAACAAAGTTTACAGGAAGATTTTCTAAATACTTTGACTCCTAACGGAATACCACCACATGAATTAAAACTTAAACTCAACTGTCCTGTAATGTTATTACGGAATATCAATCCAAATTTGCAGTCTATGCAATGGAACACGTCTTACTTGTAGGAAATTTGATAAAAATGTAATTCTTGCGGAAATTACGAATGGCGAATATCGTGGCAAATATGTTTTTTTACCAAGAATCCCTTTTGTCCCCCTCAAAGGTGATCACTCTTCGATTCCGTTTAAAAGAACTCAATTTCCAATCAGACCATGTTTTGCAATGACAATAAACAAAGCACAAGGACAAACACTTGATTTTGTTGGCTTATATCTACCTGAACCAGTGTTTTGTCATGGTCAACTTTATGTAGCATTGTCAAGAGCTAAAACAAGCAAATGTTTAAAAGTTCTGCTAAAACCATCAAATCCAGACACTTTACACACTACATGTACGAAAAATGTTGTGTATAAAGAAATTCTTTCATTTATACATATTTAATAGAATAAATGTTTTGTAAGTATTTCGTTCACACTCAGTCCTCACTATTTCAAAACATAAATGTTGTACAAACTTATTTATTCACGCAAATTTTTTAATTTTTTGCCCAGTTTTGAACAAAATTATGTGCACTAATAACTTTCTACATTTTGTATTAATTGTACTTTGAACCTGAACAATTCCATAGCTTCGAATATTGCTCTAATTCTTATTCTAATACACGTTATGATGGATGTTACACTTAATGATTTCACACATTTGTAATTGAAAAAAAAAAGTTTACTATAATAGTGATTCGTTCAAAAATAATAAGTGTATTAAATTGTTTTCGATAATAGAGCATCAATTTACGTAGTTCATAACACATAGTCCACACTATGTAGAAAGCAAATAGTACTAAAGTTAAAAATAAATATGATGAATGAATTAACCTGAATTTATAGTACTTAATAAATCATTATTAAGTGTTTTATTTTTATTTTTTAGGTTCAAAATATTGTGAAGTTGAAAACGTAGTGGATATGATTAATTTTATTTCAACAAAGATAATGCTATGAGTATCGTGTTTTTTTTTTTAAATTATTACGTAAATTGAAATGTAGAAAATGGAGGAAAAAAAAAAAGCAATGCAAGTTAAAAAAAAAAAAATTGCTCCGCAAAGTGCGGAACAAATGCTCCAAAGACTTTGGAGTAAATTTACTCCAAAGTCTTTGGAGCATTTGCTCCAAACACTTTGGAGCAAATTTGTTCCAAAGTGTTTGGAGCAAATGCTCCATGTGGAGCTATGTTCCTTTTTCCTTTTTTTTTTTCCTTCAATGTAACTAATAATTAAAATAAAAAAAAAATATATATATATATATATATACTATACGTTTAATATAAATATAAATTCATAAAGCACATGTTTAATAATCGAGTCATCCAAATAACTTAAAAATTTTGCAAATTTGAATGAAAAAATATATATAATAATCTAGATGAACATTTATATTAATTGTATATAAACTAAGATGAAAATACGTTTCATTTAAATTAGAAATAGGTATAATAAATAAATCGTAGTAGTATATAATAAATCAATGTGCAATTCTATTTTTTTTGCTTCAATATTTTGAACCTAAAAAAAAAAAACACTTAACAATGATATTTTTAATTTTGTATTATTATTAAACAAAATTTAAATTTTACATAAAAAAAAATCCATATAGGAAATGGAAAAAAAAAATGGAAAAAATTGCTCTACAGAGTACGGAGCAAATACTCCAAAGACTTTGGAGCAATTTGCTCCAAAGTCTTTGGAGCATTACGTCCAAACACTTCGGAGCAAATTTGCTCCAAAGTGTTTGGAGAAAAATACTCCCCATTATGCGGACCTATGTTCCTTTTTTTTTTCAAATTTTTTTTTTTTTTTTTTTGCTCCAAACTCTTTAGAGCAATTATTCCACATTGTACGGAGCAATTTTCTTCATTTTCTTTAAAAAAATTTAAAAATATATTAACTATTTTTATTTACAATTTTAATTTTGTTCAATAATACAAATTTAAACATCGTAATTGAATTTCAAACCTGCCTTTATGTATTTTTTTATTTTTACACAACTATAAAAACATATGAAAAATTTAAATTATTTTACTACTACTGTACTTTTTTCCAAATCAATGCAAACAGTAACAAAATATCTAACTATTATGCCACGTTAGTACTTCTACTTTTGCCACCTCTACAATCAAGCTAACTTTTCTAAGTGTTTCTTAAATACTCTTATTTATATATTTAAACTCTAATTCAAAAATAAATATCGCTTGCTATAAATCTTCTATAAATAGCTTCCTTACCTACTTCGTCTTTCCCACCTACAATCAGAAACATTACCACCTACACTTCTACAAATTTCGTTAGTTCTACTTTCAATTTTTGTGCCGGTAATTTTTGACGTCTCAACTATACTTATTTCTTTTTGCATGGTTTTTATACTAACGTCTTTTTTTCATTTATTATGTTCTGATCCATTATTTTCCAATTTATACAGACTTTAATCAATGGCTGCAACTCACAAATTTATTCCACAAATTGCTACATCAGAGACTAACTGGTCTGCAAAAGTGATTGTTTCAGGAAAACAATCTCCTAAAACTGCCCGTAACTCTATTGCTCGATATCAAAATCTCACGTTCATGGATTTACAGGTAACTCTCTATATAAAAATTTCTCAAATTTTTCATTTTAACTTTACAGTATATTTTTCTTTTCCTATTCATCTGTTCATGTTACCCTAACTTCTAACAGGGTAACCAAGTCACGGCTACCATGTATGATGCTAATATTACAGCCCTTGCTGACCAGTTAACACTTGGGAAGACATACATAATCTCAAACGCAACCGTGAAAGACAACAAAAGTTTATACAAAACTACGGATGAAGAAAAGGTTTGGAGCATAACAGGAAGAACCCGAGTTGAGGAACTGAACGAAAATAATTTGGACTATTTGTTCTCTAAATATGAGCTCACTCCATTCGATGCACTCGAACATTATATGGATAGCGATACAAACATAAGTACAAATACTACCATATGATCTCTACAAATAGTACTTCAATGTAATGTTTCATAGTAAATAATACATCGAAAATACATAACAAATAAATTTCTTATTCTCTATGCAGATGTTATTGGTGTCGCTGTAGAAGTTCGACATAAAAGAATTATCCAGACTCATTTTGGTACTGAGGTCGGTCTTCAAGATATCGTGCTAATAAACAAACATTTCCAAACTATAATATTCACTTTATGGGACACTTTTGTTGAAAGAGAATGCGTGACTATTCTCCAAAACTTACCAACAAAACCTGTCATCTGGGCTACAAATCTTAGGGCTTCCTCTTTCAATGGTAAATGTAACTTCAACTTAACGTTTAATTTTAAACGTTGTACACAAAAACAAATTTAACATAATATTTACTTTTCTCTTATGTTTCACAGGAATCACACTTTCTACTAAAGTGAATAGCAACATTTTCATTGACGCTGACTCTTCAATTGTTGCAGAGTATAAACAATGGTACTGAAACATATTTCAATATTTTTTGCCGTATTCTTGTCGCCTTGAAATATTAAATAAACATTAAATTTCAACTTTTACATAAAATATAATATAGCTATTGTTTTTTACAGGGTATCTACAAATTCTGAAAGCCTAAACGAACTTATGAATGGAGCGTCATTGATTTCTGTAAGCTCACCTAAGCTTTCGCCTCCTGCAGACGACAAATTCACATGTATTGCAGAATTATTGGGAGTCTATTTAGAGGTATTCTCTACATTATTAAATACATATATATCACATATATATTACTAAAAATTTAAATACTTTTTACGTTTATTTATATTCATAACATAATTTAATCATACATTTTTCAATAGGAAAAATTTTATTGGATTAAAGCAAGTTGGTCAATCAACACAACCCATCAGAGATTTTGGTACATGTCGTGCACAAACTGTAAAAAAACATCCACTGGAAACTTGGGACAAATTCATAAATGTCGTTTACGCAAGTATGAGCACGCAAAAGTCAACCTCGGTATATTCTATAGTTAAACATATACTTAAATGACTATTTATTTTAATAACGTTTCAACAATAGACTACCCTTAATTCAAGTACCTTTTTACATTCGTAGCTAATGCTTTCGTTCGTCTAGAAGATACAACCGGACAATTAGATGCAAGTATTATCGGAGAAGTCAGTAGAAACCTTATTGAGAACCAATGTCGCTACAATAATGGAACACTACGATCGTGTAAACCCTACACTAACAAACTATACAAATACTTATTGGAACATACAAATATACTAAAGAAATTCATTTCAACTATGGCAGAATCCAGACACAGTGATACGTAACCTTGGAAGGACCCACAGTGAAACAGCTTCGATGTTCTATATTAAAACAAGTCAAAAAAATAGAGATCCACTGGAATATCGTTTTGAAATTGTTTTTGTCTTCGACCCTACGTCATCGATTGTTCACACTGCTTCTTCGGACATAATGACGGATCTTTCACCTATAAGCAGCTTTGATTTGTCATCTGAAATAACCATGAATATTGTTGAAGCCGAAAAAAAGGACAAACAAAAAATTTCTTCAACAGGTACAAAGAGATCTTCTCCCCACGAAGCAACCGAAAATCCTGAAACAAAACTCACCAAGAAGAAGAAGACTTCTAAAGCTTCAGATGATACTACCACATTTAAGCTTCCCGGAAACAGTAAATGATGAAGATGGGTATACTAATTTTGTACTGCCTGCAGTTGTATATTTTCTCCTTTTGGAACACTCTAAAAGATAGCGTCAATATATATACGTATGTATAAGGGTGTGTATGTTTTTTCTTAATCACTAGGATGCTATAGATGTTTTTGATTTCACATCCAAATACAACTGCTTCTGTATTATATTGTTTTAATCATATATAAATCTTCCTTTTTTCCCTATTGACAAATAATTTTCAACACTTTGAATTTCACTTCATTTTTATTTATATAATTTGTTTTAAATTCGTTACTTAATTAAACACAAAATCATAACAATCAAATTTACTATAATAACATGCCTATAAATAAATTATAATTTTCCTGTAGTGTTAAAGTTAATTTATAAATTTTTTGCCCAAATGCTATTGATAAAAATATATATTTTTAAATTTAGTTAATGTTCATGTTAAATATGCAGAAGAAAAAATAAAAAAACAAAATTTTACACCTCCGCACACTTCGGAATAACAATCCACACTCCGAAGTGTACGGAGTGCATTACTCCGCAGACTGCGGAGCCTTTTCTCCACACTCTGCACAGCCTTGTCAAATCCTTAATTTATTTTTTCTTATTTTTCCAAAAGTCTACTTATTTACAGTTTTACATAAAATATAACTTTAATTTCACTTATTAATAATTTCATTCAAAAACAGAAGAACATATTCAATTATATACATACATGAAAATATGAATTCATTATTGCTCCACACTTCCATATTTTCTTTTTATTTCCTTCTTTTGCAAAAAAATACTTATTTACATTTTACATAAACTATAAATTTAGTTTCACTTATTAATAATTTAATTAAAAACCATTACAAAATATTCAATTACTTACATACATGTAAATCAAAATTTACTGTTGCTTTGCGCTTGGCCTTTTTTTTTTCCTTTCTTTCGCCAAAAATTTTACTTATTTACATTTTACATAAACATGGTTTATATATAAACTCAGAAAAAAAAATTGATTTATAAAATAGTACTAAAGTTAAAAATGAATACGATGAATAAATTAACCTAAATTTATAGTACTTAATAAATCATTGTTAAGTGTTTTATTTTTATTTTTTAGATTCAAAATATTGTGAAGTTAAAAGCGTAG
Source organism: Fraxinus americana (assembly GCA_035079005.1). Taxonomy (NCBI): domain Eukaryota; kingdom Viridiplantae; phylum Streptophyta; class Magnoliopsida; order Lamiales; family Oleaceae; genus Fraxinus; species Fraxinus americana. The sequence goes on along the minus strand of CM068719.1, from coordinate 30,669,971 downwards.
TTGATATGATTAATTTTATTGTCGTTTCAATGAAAATAATATTGTTAGTATCGTGTTATTTTTTTTAATTATTAGTTAAATTGAAATATAAAAAATGCTGAGAAAAAAAAAAGCAATGCAAGGAAAAGAAAAAAAAAAATTATTTGGAGCAAATTGCTCCAAACTCTTTGGAGGATTTCCTCCAAAGAGTTTGGAGAGTTTTTCTCCAAACACTTTGGAGCAAATTTGCTCCAAAGTGCTCCAAACACTTTGGAGCAAATTTGCTCCAAAGTGTTTGGAGCATTTACTCCGCATAATTTTTTCTTTTTTTTTTTCCCATTTCCAATATGAATTCTTTTTATTTAAAATTTAAATTTTGTTTAATAATACAAAATTAAACATATCATTGTTAAGTGTTTTTTTTTTGTAGGTTCAAAATATTGTGAAGTTGTACATTCATAATAACTACGTTTTTAAGTTGTATTCATTTAAACTACGTTTTTAAATTGAAATATAGAAAATGGAGGGGAAAAAAAAATCAATGCAAGTAAAAAAAAAAAAAAAAAAAAAAAAAATCGCTCCGCAGTGTGCGGAGCAAATGCTCCAAAGACTTTGGAGCAAATTTGCTCCAAAGTCTTTGGAGAATTTGCTCCCAAGTGTTTGGAGCAAATGCTCCGCACAGTGCGGAGCTATGATTTTTTTTTTTTTTTTTTTTTTTTGTTCTAAATGAAACTAATGATAAAAAATATATATATATATATTACATGTTTAATATAAAAAAAAAAACACTTAACAATGATAGGTGGGAAAAAAGACCACAAGAAAAAAAAATAATAAAGTTTTATACTGAAATTATATATAAACTAAGAAGAAAAAAGAATTGATTTATAAAATAGTTCTAAAGTTAAAAATAAGTGTGATGAATGAATTAACTTGAATTTATAGTACTTAATAAATCATTGTTAAGTGTCTTATTTTTATTTTTTAGGTTCAAACTATTGTGAAGTTGAAATCGTAGTGGATATCATTAATTTTGTTGTGCTTTCAACAAGGATAATGTTATTAGTATCGTATTTTTTTAATTATTATTTAAATTGAAATATAGAAAATGGAGGGGAAAAAAAAATCAATGCAAGTAAAAAAAAAAAAAAAAAAAGAAAACGCTCCGCAGTGTGCGGAGCAAATTCTCCAAAGACTTTGGAGCAAATTTGCTCCAAAGTCTTTGGAGAATTTGCTCCAAACACTTTGGAGCAAATTTGCTCCAAAGTGTTTGGAGCAAATGCTCCGCACAGTGCGGAGCTATGTTTTTTTTTTTTTTTTTTTCCTCTCAATGTAACTAATGATAAAAAAAATATATATATATTACATGTTTAATATAAAAAAAAAAAACACTTAACAATGATAGGTGGGGAAAAAAGACCACAAGAAAAAAAAATAATAAAGTTTTATACTGAAATTATATATAAACTAAGAAGAAAAAAGAATTGATTTATAAAATAGTACTAAAGTTAAAAATAAGTGTAATGAATGAATTAACTTGAATTTATAGTACTTAATAAATCATTGTTAAGTGTCTTATTTTTATTTTTTAGGTTCAAACTATTGTGAAGTTGAAATCGTAGTGGATATCATTAATTTTGTTGTGCTTTCAACAAGGATAATGTTATTAGTATCGTATTTTTTTAATTATTATTTAAATTGAAATATAGAAAATGGAGGGGAAAAAAAAAATCAATGCAAGTAAAAAAAAAAAAAAAAATCGCTTCGCAGTGTGCGGAGCAAATGCTCCAAAGACTTTGGAGCAAATTTGCTCCAAAGTGTTTGGAGCAAATGCTCCGCACAGTGCGGAGCTATGCTCTTTTTTTTTTTTTTTTTTTTTCTTTTTCTTCTTCTCAATGTAACTAATGATAAAAAATATATATATATATATTACATGTTTAATATAAAAAAAAAAACACTTAACAATGATAGGTGGGGAAAAAAGACCACAAGAAAAAAAAATAATAAAGTTTTATACTGAAATTATATATAAACTAAGAAGAAAAAAGAATTGATTTATAAAATAGTTCTAAAGTTAAAAATAAGTGTGATGAATGAATTAACTTGAATTTATAGTACTTAATAAATCATTGTTAAGTGTCTTATTTTTATTTTTTAGGTTCAAACTATTGTGAAGTTGAAATCGTAGTGGATATCATTAATTTTGTTGTGCTTTCAACAAGGATAATGTTATTAGTATCGTATTTTTTTAATTATTATTTAAATTGAAATATAGAAAATGGAGGGGAAAAAAAAATCAATGCAAGTAAAAAAAAAAAAAAAAAAAAAAAAAAGAAAACGCTCCGCAGTTTGCGGAGCAAATTCTCCAAAGACTTTGGAGCAAATTTGCTCCAAAGTCTTTGGAGAATTTGCTCCAAACACTTTGGAGCAAATGCTCCGCACAGTGCGGAGCTATGTTTTTTTTTTTTTTTTTTCTTCTCAATGTAACTAATGATAAAAAAAATATATATATATTACATGTTTAATATAAAAAAAAAAACACTTAACAATGATAGGTGGGGAAAAAAGACCACAAGAAAAAAAAATAATAAAGTTTTATACTGAAATTATATATAAACTAAGAAGAAAAAAGAATTGATTTATAAAATAGTACTAAAGTTAAAAATAAGTGTAATGAATGAATTAACTTGAATTTATAGTACTTAATAAATCATTGTTAAGTGTCTTATTTTTATTTTTTAGGTTCAAACTATTGTGAAGTTGAAATCGTAGTGGATATCATTAATTTTGTTGTGCTTTCAACAAGGATAATGTAATTAGTATCGTATTTTTTTAATTATTATTTAAATTGAAATATAGAAAATGGAGGGGAAAAAAAATCAATGCAAGTAAAAAAAAAAAAAAAAAAAAAAAAAAATCGCTCCGCAGTGTGCGGAGCAAATGCTCCAAAGACTTTGGAGCAAATTTGCTCCAAAGTCTTTGGAGCATTTGCTCCAAACACTTTGGAGCAAATTGCTCCAAAGTGTTTGGAGCAAATGCTCCGTACAGTGCGGAGCTATGATTTTTTTTTTTTTTTTTTTTCTCAATATAACTAATGATAAAAAATATATATATATATTACATGTTTAATATAAAAAAAAAAACACTTAACAATGATAGGTGGGGAAAAAAGACCACAAGAAAAAAAAATAATAAAGTTTTATACTGAAATTATATATAAACTAAGAAGAAAAAAGAATTGATTTATAAAATAGTTCTAAAGTTAAAAATAAGTGTGATGAATGAATTAACTTGAATTTATAGTACTTAATAAATCATTGTTAAGTGTCTTATTTTTATTTTTTAGGTTCAAACTATTGTGAAGTTGAAATCGTAGTGGATATCATTAATTTTGTTGTGCTTTCAACAAGGATAATGTTATTAGTATCGTATTTTTTTAATTATTATTTAAATTGAAATATAGAAAATGGAGGGGAAAAAAAAATCAATGCAAGTAAAAAAAAAAAAAAAAAAAAAAAAAAAAAAAAAAAAAAAAAAAAAAAGAAAACGCTCCGCAGTTTGCGGAGCAAATTCTCCAAAGACTTTGGAGCAAACTGCGGAGCAAATTCTCCAAAGACTTTGGAGCAAATTTGCTCCAAAGTCTTTGGAGAATTTGCTCCAAACACTTTGGAGCAAATGCTCCGCACAGTACGGAGCTATGTTTTTTTTTTTTTTTTTTCTCTCAATGTAACTAATAATAAAAAAATATATATATATTACATGTTTAATATAAAAAAAAAAAAACACTTAACAATGATAGGTGTGGAAAAAAGACCACAAGAAAAAAAAATAATAAAGTTTTATACTGAAATTATATATAAACTAAGAAGAAAAAAGAATTGATTTATAAAATAGTACTAAAGTTAAAAATAAGTGTGATGAATGAATTAACTTGAATTTATAGTACTTAATAAATCATTGTTAAGTGTCTTATTTTTATTTTTTAGGTTCAAACTATTGTGAAGTTGAAATCGTAGTGGATATCATTAATTTTGTTGTGCTTTCAACAAGGATAATGTTATTAGTATCGTATTTTTTTAATTATTATTTAAATTGAAATATAGAAAATGGAGGGGAAAAAAAAATCAATGCAAGTAAAAAAAAAAAAAAAAAAAAAATCGCTCCGCAGTGTGCGGAGCAAATGCTCCAAAGACTTTGGAGCAAATTTGCTCCAAAGTCTTTGGAGCATTTGCTCCAAACACTTTGGAGCAAATTGCTCCAAAGTGTTTGGAGCAAATGCTCCGCACAGTGCGGAGCTATGTTTTTTTTTTTTTTTTTTTTTTTTTTATGATGAATGTAACTAATGATAAAAAATATATATATATATATTACATGTTTAATATAAAAAAAAAAAACACTTAACAATGATAGGTGGGGAAAAAAGACCACAAGAAAAAAAAAAATAAAGTTTTATACTGAAATTATATATAAACTAAGAAGAAAAAAGAATTGATTTATAAAATAGTACTAAAGTTAAATATAAGTGTGATGAATGAATTAACTTGAATTTATAGTACTTAATAAATCATTGTTAAGTGTCTTATTTTTATTTTTTAGGTTCAAACTATTGTGAAGTTGAAATCGTAGTGGATATCATTAATTTTGTTGTGTTTTCAACAAGGATAATGTTATTAGTATCGTATTTTTTTAATTATTATTTAAATTGAAATATAGAAAATGGAGGGGAAAAAAATTGAAATATTTTTTTACTTGCATTGCTTTTTTTTTTCCCTCCATTTTCTATATTTCAATTTAATTAATAATTAAAAAAAACACGATGGTAACAACATTATCCTTGTTGAAAGCACAATAAAATGAATCATATCCACTACGTTTTCAACGTCACAATATTTTGAAATTGAAATATAAAAAATGGTGAGAAAAAAAAAAGCAATTCAAGGAAAAGAAAACAAAAAAAATTATTTGGAGCAAATTTGCTCCAAACTCTTTGGGGGTGTTCCTCCAAAGGGGTTGGAGAGTTTGGAGAAAATTTGCTCCAAACACTTTGGAGGAAGCTCCAAAGTGTTTGGAGCAAATTTGCTCCAAACTCTTTGGAGGAAATGCTCCAAACACTTTGGAGCAAATTTGCTCCAAAGTGTTTGGAGCATTTCCTCCGCATAATTTTTTTTTTTTTCCCATTTCCAATATGGATTCTTTTTATTTAAAGTTTAAATTTTGTTTAATAATACAAAATTAAACATATCATTGTTAAGTGTTTTTTTTTTTGCAGGTTCAAAATATTGTGAAGTTGTACATTCATAATAACTACGTTTTTAAGTTGTATTCATTTATTTTTATTTTTATACTGAAGTTATATATAAACTAAGAAGAAAAAAGAATTGATTTATAAAATAGTACTAAAGTTAAAAATAAGTATGATGAATGAATTAACTTGAATTTATAGTACTTAATAAATCATTGTTAAGTGTCTTATTTTTATTTTTTAGGTTCAAACTATTGTGAAGTTGAAATCGTAGTGGATATCATTAATTTTGTTGTGCTTTCAACAAGGATAATGTTATTATTATCGTATATTTTAAATTATTATTTAAATATAAATATACAAAATTTAGGGGAAAAAAAAAATCAATTCAACTAAAAAAAAAAAAAAAAAAAAAAAAAATCGCTCCGTTAAAGTGAGCAAATGCTCTAAAGACTTTGGAGCAAATTTGCTCCAAAGTCTTTGGAGCATTTGCTCCAAACACTTTGGAGCAAATTGCTCCAAAGTGTTTGGAGCAAATGCTCCGTACAGTGCGGAGCTATGATTTTTTTTTTTTTTTTTTTTTGTCAATATAACTAATGATAAAAAATATATATATATATATTACATGTTTAATATAAAAAAAAAAAATACTTAACAATGATAGGTGGGGAAAAAAGACCACAAGAAAAAAAAATAATAAAGTTTTATACTGAAATTATATATAAACTAAGAAGAAAAAAGAATTGATTTATAAAATAGTACTAAAGTTAAATATAAGTGTGATGAATGAATTAACTTGAATTTATAGTACTTAATAAATCATTGTTAAGTGTCTTATTTTTATTTTTTAGGTTCAAACTATTGTGAAGTTGAAATCGTAGTGGATATCATTAATTTTGTTGTGCTTTCAACAAGGATAATGTTATTAGTATCGTATTTTTTTAATTATTATTTAAATTGAAATATAGAAAATGGAGGGGAAAAAAATTGAAATATTTTTTTACTTGCATTGCTTTTTTTTTTTCCCTCCATTTTCTATATTTCAATTTAATTAATAATTAAAAAAACACGATGGTAACAACATTATTCTTGTTGAAAGCACAATAAAATGAATCATATCCACTACGTTTTCAACGTCACAATATTTTGAAATTGAAATATAAAAAATGGTGAGAAAAAAAAAAAAGCAATTCAAGGAAAAGAAAAAAAAAAAAATTATTTGGAGCAAATTGCTCCAAACTCTTTGGAGGATTTCCTCCAAAGAGTTTGGAGAGTTTGGAGCAAATTTGCTCCAAACACTTTGGAGGAAGCTCCAAAGTGTTTGGAGCAAATTTGCTCCAAACTCTTTGGAGGAAATGCTCCAAACACTTTGGAGCAAATTTGCTCCAAAGTGTTTGGAGCATTTACTCCGCATAATTTTTTTTTTTTTCCCATTTCCAATATGGATTCTTTTTATTTAAAGTTTAAATTTTGTTTAATAATACAAAATTAAACATATCATTGTTAAGTGTTTTTTTTTTGCAGGTTCAAAATATTGTGAAGTTGTACATTCATAATAACTACGTTTTTAAGTTGTATTCATTTATTTTTATTTTTATACTGAAGTTATATATAAACTAAGAAGAAAAAAGAATTGATTTATAAAATAGTACTAAAGTTAAAAATAAGTATGATGAATGAATTAACTTGAATTTATAGTACTTAATAAATCATTGTTAAGTGTCTTATTTTTATTTTTTAGGTTCAAACTATTGTGAAGTTGAAATCGTAGTGGATATCATTAATTTTGTTGTGCTTTCAACAAGGATAATGTTATTAGTATCGTATTTTTTTAATTATTATTTAAATTGAAATATAGAAAATGGAGGGGAAAAAAAAATCAATACAAGTAAAAAAAAAAAAAAATTTCGCTCCGCACAGTGCGGAGCAAATGCTGCAAAGACTTTGGAGCAAATTTGCTCCAAAGTCTTTGGAGAATTTGCTCCAAAGACTTTGGAGCAAATTTGCTCCAAAGTGTTTGGAGCATTTGCTCCGCACAGTGCGGAGCTTTTTTTTTTTTTTTTTTTTTTTTTTTTCTTTTTCTTTTTCTCAATGTAACTAATATATATATTACATGTTTAATATAAAAAAAAAACACTTAACAATGATATGTTTAACTTTGTATTATTAAACAATTTAAATTGTAAATAAAAAGAATCCATATATTTATTTTTAATAATACGTGTGGAAAAAAGGCCACAAGAAAAAAAAATAATAAAGTTTTATACTGAAGTTATATATAAACTAAGAAGAAAAAAGATTTGATTTATAAAATAGTACTAAAGTTAAAAATAAGTGTGATGAATGAATTAACTTGAATTTATAGTACTTAATAAATCATTGTTAAGTGTCTTATTTTTATTTTTGATGTTCAAACTATTGTGAAGTTGAAATCGTAGTGGATATCATTAATTTTGTTGTGCTTTCAACAAGGATAATGTTATTAGTATCGTATTTTTTTAATTATTATTTAAATTGAAATATAGAAAATGGAGGGAAAAAAAAAACCAATGCAAGTAAAAAAAAAAAAAAAAATATATATATATATATAGAATGATAAATCTTTAATTAAAAATACACATTTATTCGATAATGTGCATTTGTTAATTATGATACTAATAACATTATCCTTGTTGAAAGCACAACAAGGATAATTATTAGTTAAATTGAAATATAGAATGAATCATATCCACTACGTTTTCAACGTCACAATATTTTGAACCTAAAAAATAAAAATAAGACGTCTAACAATGATTTATTAAGTATTATAAATTCAGGTCAATTCATTCATAACACTTATTTTTAACTTTAGTACTATTTTATAAATCAATTATTTTTCCTTCTTAGTTTATATATAACTTCAGTATAAAGTTTTATTTTTTTTTCTTGCGTTCTTTTTTCCACACCTATTATTAAAAATAAATATATGGATTCTTTTTATTTCCTATTTAAATTTTGTTTAATAATACAAAATTAAACATATCATTGTTAAGTGTTTTTTTATTTTTTTTGTGGGTTCAAAATATTGTGAAGTTGTAGGTTCATAATAGCTACGTTTTTAAGTTGTCTTCATTTATTTTTAGTTTGAAACTTATAAAACATATAATATCAACAATTCTAATTTGTATTTCGATAACCTAATTTTGTACTTATAACTTCAAAATATTTTTGCCAAAAAATAAAATTCCACATTGATTTATTATATACTACCATGACTTATTTATTATACCTGTTTTTAATTTAAATCAAAGGTATTTTCATCTTAGTTTATATACATTTAATATAAATAGTCATCTACATTACTATATATATATTTTCATTCACATTTGCAAAATTCTTAAGTTATTTAGATGACTCGATTATTAAACATGTATTATATATATATATATACACAAATGATCTAATGAGCACCGGTGCTCATCTTATTCTAAGCACCAATGAGTTGGCACATTAATTCATTGGTGGATAAAGATTTTGTGAGTTCCAATCCACCAATGAATTAATGTGCCAACTCATTGGTGCTTAGGATAAGATGAGCACCGGTGCTCATTAGATCATTTCTGTATATATATATTATTATTATTATTATTATGCAATTCTGGACTTCAACTACGAGCATGAATGTAATAATCATATGCTATTGCAAGCTGAAATATACAAGGAAGGCACTATTAGAACTTCAGGCAATCTGGCCACTTTACAAAAATATGTAAATGGTGCTCTTCCAATTGACGGTCGTCCGTGGATACAATGCAAGCATTTATTAATTCCGTGTTCAATGCCGGGCAACAATTGGTACCTTTATCACGTCAATATTCCCGAATGGAAGTTCGAAATTTATGACTGTAGCAACAACATCCACACGCCAGAGCTGATCATAGCCCAATCAAATGCAGTCAAAGACTTAACTGCACTCTTACTAAATGCACCAGAATTTTTAGCTTACAGACGCTATGTGAGGAGAACTACAAACACATCTATGGACGTTGACATTATACCATATCAACCCAGTGTAGATAAAGGGTAAGCATCTTAATTATTTCTTATTCTTTCTAAAATTTCATTCCCAAATGTCTATTTATCACACTAATTTCATTTAACATAAACCAATTTTTTTCCACAGGCCGAACTGCGGCATTTTTGTGCTCAAATACATAGAGTGCTTCGTGCTTGGATATCCAATAGAGATAGTTTCAGCAGACAGAATGACTATATATAGACGGAAAATTATAACTGATATTTGTTTAGATCAATACTTTTTAAACTGAAAAAATTATCTTACAATTACATGTACAATTATTTACAAAATATGTTGCTCTAAATGCTTTTAAATTATTCAATACTCTCTCATATTTATACTTTCTACATTATTCAATCTACATTTTATATCCAATGCTAACAAAACCTTCGAAATTATAAATTCCATGCATCGCATGGACCAAAACTAGTATTATTAGAATTCTCTTTAATTTCTTGCCCAATTTGTTGCAAAATTTAATAAATTTTAATTATAATTAGAAAATATTTTAAAAATATTTCGAGTAGAGAATTATTGAGGTATAAATCCCGCGTTATTTAAATGTAAAAATATTAAATATATTAATTCATTAGCTACTCATCTCAATACCGTGCCAAGTCCAAACTCTTTTACACCGGTTAGTATTTCTATAGTGCATTATGTAAGTTCAATGAAATTTACTATTGTTAGAAGACACGAGGGTCATTTTAGCTTAATTTGCCTTAAGGGTCAACACTTCCTTTTCGAAAATCTCTCTACAATTATTTTTGAGCAATTTAGGGTTTTTCTTAATATATGATTGAATTGAACGTATTCATAAGTTTTTCCTTATTTGGATGAAGTTTTTCTTATTTTTACAGTTTGTTTCACAAATTAGGGTAACTTTACGTTTTTCCCAATTTTTTTTTTACTAAACCAACGTGAATTTATCCTACGAGAAAGAAGATCACAATTATAGATGACTGCACAATGTTACCTAGAGAAATTGAACGATTTTGTTAGTGGTACATCACCATGTATATAGGGGTGTACACAGTACACCCCCCTCACATGTGGATGATACTCGCTTGAATAAAAAATATTTTATACAAGTGGGTCCTATGTGAGTGGGGTGTACACTCTTATGTACATTTTTTAATGTACAAGTAGAATTATTCAAAATATTAAAATGCATGTTCCAAATTTGAAGGGCCCGTTAAGGATCAACTAAAGATTGCCTAGCTCCATCATCAGCCAGCCTACTCCAACCTACCAGAGAAGAATCGGTTGGGCCAACTATATGTGGGTTACATATGGGTCAACCCAATATGTTTAAGATTAGGTCCAATTAATAGGCACGGAATTCAAGTCCCAAGCCTTACAAGTAAAGGCACGTGTAGGAAAAATAAGGTGTTTCCTTTTTAATTTTCTTTTAATTATTCTAGATTAATAAATAAATAAAATAATGTATAACTTTATAATTTATAGGAACTTCATTTATATTTTTCAAGTTTCTAAATAAATAAATAAATAATTCTCATAATTTTATATACTAGAAGTCAATAATACTTAGTTTATATATAGAGAAAGTTATATTTGTGGACTGAATTTGAGATAGGATGGATTTTTTTGTTGGATTCAAATTAGGGAAGAATACATAAATAAGGTGTTTACTTTTACACATTTCAAAAATGTCAAAAACATGTTCTAAATTTCAAAAATCAGGTATCTTTTAAATTTTAATTATGAAAGAATAATTATTAAATTAATTTATAATTAATATTTAATTCAACTATAAAATAATTAACCCACCCCCACCTCCACCACCCCTATAACTCCGGGACTATTCCGGCGACCGTTCCGGTCACCACTCTTTTCCGACGATCATTCCGGCGAATTTTTCGACGACTTTTCCGATTCCGACGAATATGTTAAGATCACAAATCTATACAATTTGGTCACAATTTCAAATTTTTTAGGTCACAATTCAAAATTTTCATAGGTCACAATTCGTTCATCGGTCACAACTTAAAAATTTAAAGGTCACAATTTATTAATTGGTCACAAATCACAAAATTTATAAGTCACAATACTTATTTAGGTCACAATTTATCAATTTATTGGTCACAATTAATAATTTTTAGGTCACAAATTAATAATTTTTAAGTCACAACTAATAATTTTTTGGTCACAATTAATAATTAGTGGTCACAAACAAATCAAATTATTTGTGACCACCACTAAAATCGTTTGTGACCACCACTAAATCATAAATCACATGCAAAACATATAACCACCGCCAACACCACCCAAACACGACACCACGACCACCAACTTCTGTGACCACTCCAACAACAACACGGCCGCCAACTTATGTGACCACTCCTACAACAACAAACATCCCGATCTCAACATCAAGGAACCAGACAACACCCGGATGCACACAGAACAAAGACACCCAACCGCACACACCACCACCTTCACTGTGCCGCCGCCGCCTGATCCACCAGCAGCACCACCGCCCAAAAATCTCACACCAAATCGCGACAGGCAGCCCACGACCACCGCCGCACGACCAACGCACGACGCAACTACAGCAGCACCATCGCCCCAAAAATCTCACACCAAATCACGACAGGCAACCCACGACCACCGCCGCACGACGCAACTACAGCAGCACCACCGCCGCACGACGCAACCGCACAACTCAAATTCACCACAAAAAAAAAACGGATCGTGCAGAGGCGCAGTCGCACCGCGCTGTTGAAAACCCAACTGGATCTGTGGGCAAGAAGGCCGAAAATGGTGGAGAACGACATCGACGCCGTGGCGGTGAGGAAGACGACGATGGTTGTGGTGGTGTTGTGGAAAAAAACCATAGATCTATGGGCTCTCACCGGCGACGGAGGTGCTGTCGAAGTAGCGACGAGGCATACGGTGGAGGCGCCTTTAATTGGTGACGCCCAGCGGCGAGGCTCGGTGGAGGCATATGGTGGTGCTGCTGCTGTTTGGGGAAATGAGGATGTGGTGGTGGAGTGGAGGGAGGGAGGCAGGTTGGGCGGCGATTTCTAGAGGGAGAGAGGGGGAGGAGAGAATGGGGGAAGATGTTGATTTAAAGATATAATTAATATTAATTTAATTGAGGTGAAATATATAATTAATATTAATTTAAAGATAAAAAACCTGATTTTTGGAAAGTTAAATCTGTAACCTGATTTTTGAAAATGGATATCTAAAATCAGGCCTAGGTGTAATTTCCACTTCAAATTATTTTTAGCAATTGAACATTTGGTTGGACTAAACAAGAAAATATCAAACAAAAAAGAGCTCGTCTAGATGGGCCTTTCGCATCATTGATTTAATGTTATGAAATTTTTTTTCTGCTATTAGTGTAGATTAGATATGTTAACCACTGTATAATACATTTTTTGAGCATCAATGAAAAATATTTAGGGTTTGTTTGGACTAGGGAGGGATATAGGAAGGATTGGGCCGGGCTACAGTTGAGCCCAATTCCAGGCCCATTAAATTTTTAAGAGTAAAGAAAATATATTTTCTTGTAATTTTTTTTTACGTGTAAATTATTTTTCCTACATATTAACTCAACTTGTAGTTTGGTTTTGAATCCGTCTCTGGTTTGAACCATGGAAGAAATTTTTTTGGATTTATTCATAAAATTATATTATCGGAAGGATGTATGATTAAACATGAGTTTTTAAAGAATTAAAATCAAATAGAGATTAGTATAGGTGAGGTCCATATATATATACATTTTTAAATAAGGGAAAAATTCATAAATAAGGTGTATACTTTACACTAATTCAAAAATCAGGTTTATAGTTTGAAAATTCAAAAATCAGTTTTTTTTTTTTAATTTTTACTTATGATTTATTATTAAATATTTAATTTTAATATAATATAATTAACTCATCTCACATGCACCACCACCCTACCGTTTTGGAGACTATTCTGACGACCATTCCGACCACCACTCTTCTCCGGCGACTGTTCCGACAACCGTTCTGGCTACATGTTCGATTCCGACAATTATTCGGCGACTATTCCGGTGACCATTCTGGTCGCAGATTTACAATTTACGGTCATAACTTAAAAATTTTGTAGGTCACAATTAATTCGTTGGTCACAAATTTCAAAATTAGTTGATCACAAATAAAAATTTATAGGTCACACGGTCACATATTTCAAAATTAGTTGGTCACATATTTTTTCACGGTCACAAATTATATAATTTTCAGGTCACAGGTAACAAATGGTTGGTCACAAATTATATTTTTAGTCACAGAAAACCAAATTCACCTGGTCCACCACCACCTCTACACTATCGCCACGGCCTACAGGACAACCACCACGACCAACATCACCACCACCCAAACACTACGACAACCAGTAGTAATACCGTCATTTCCAAAACCACCAGATCCGCCACCACAGTTAAATCGTCGCTGCACAAAACACCACTATCACCCAGATCCACCACCACCGCAGCCGCTACATGGTTCGTCCCACTCCACCACCGCGGTCGCAGCCGCTGCCAACAACAACCACAACCGTCAATTCATTTCTTCGAATTTGATCTGCAACAACCACAACCAGATCGCATCCCCTGTGCCATCTCACATGCAAAGCACCCGCCACAACAACCATCATCACCACTGTCGACCACCGCACCCATAGCACAATAGATGAATCAAAAACGAAAAACTCCCTAAAAATCTAGAGCTCTGCCGGTGTTTCTGAGGCGCTGCTACTGCTGCGCCGCTTCGAGCAGTGAGCACTATTGTGTCTCTGGTGTTGCTGTCGCTTGTAGCAGTCAAATAAGGGTGTTCGGACGTCGGTAGAGGTTGAGAAGAGAGAAAGAAGCTAGGTCCTCGAGGCGGCGCTGTTGCCTCCGCTTGTCGTCGTCGATTGGGGGTGGGTTTCAGTCCGATGAGAGCGGGTACGGTCAACCATCGGACAGATCGATGAGCGCCGTCGCCCTCTGCTGTGGTCTTTGTCGATGGTGGCCACGTGCGAGGGAGAGACGCGAGGGAGAGGCGACGGGAAGAGACGAGAAGAGAGAGAAAGAGGGAGATGAGAGTGATATTTGATTTTTAGGTTTGAAGGTGAAATTTGTATATATAATATTTAAAATATCAAACACCTGATTTTTGAATAAAAAAACATTCACCCTAATTTTTGAAGTTGGATCTTGAAACACCGGATTTTGTGTAATTTCCTCTTTAAATAATATACTAGGCTAGGTAAGGATATTGCCAAACCTTCATTACTATTCAAGTTGAAGCATCTCAAAAGTGACTTTTTCTGGATTGAATTAAATTATAGAGTCGGGTCCAATAATGTATAGGAGATGCGGCGGTCGGAAAACAGACAAATTCCAATATACGTCGTGGCTTACGTTAAGGCGCACTACTAAATTAAAAGACTGCTTACGTTGTGGAATCGAAGGAGAAAACTTCCTCTGCCCGCAGCTCTAATACAGTACCGCTCTTACTTCTCATCTTAAAATCATTGTCTATATATAGCTAAAGATAGATATATCACCTACTGAATTTACATTCTAGAGAAAGATAGATATAGGGATGGGTTGGAGAGGGATATTGGGATTTGAATATGGAATAGTTCAGGCGCCATTGGGACCCGATATTTCGGGTCCTGAGCTTGTGGCTGCTGTTGCTAATGCTGGTGGACTTGGTCTTCTCAGAGCCCCAGATTGGGTCAGTTCTTATTTTTCAGTCAGTTATTAGCGTGTCCTTTCCTTTTTTAGCTGCCCCTTTCTTGATCCATACCTTTGGGTGGTTTCCTAATTGGGATAAGAGAAGAATACCCACTGCCACTTGTTTCGTCTCTCTGCATATTTTTATGTTTTGATTTGTATAACATTTAAGTAAATCACATGCCTAACTGCACATAAATTAATCGAATTCACATGTGTAACAGGAGGCACCAGATCATCTAAGAGAACTGATAAGGAAGACTAGAACCTTGACTGATAAACCTTTTGGGGTGGCTGTTGTACTGGCATTTCCTCATAAGGAAAACATAAGGGCTATTCTGGATGAAAAGGTTGCAGTGTTGCAGCTTTACTGGGGAGAATGCTCAGAAGATCTTGTGCTTGAGGCTCATCAAGCTGGGGTGAAAGTTGTACCTCAAGTAAGTTCTAAACACATCCTCAAACTACACATCATGTGTTGAAAATAGTTCAAAATCCTGCCGATCGCTGTCACTTTGATAGACAAAGATTGAAGCTGAACTTTGTGTCATAGTATTTGAGGATTTAGCTTCCTAATTTTCTTACTGAGAATCTTGTTACTTCCGTATTGTTATCTTGAGGTTGGAAGCTTCGAAGAAGCAAAGAAAGCTGTTGATGTGGGTGTAGATGCAATAATGGTTCAAGGGGTAGAAGCTGGAGGCCATGTAATTGGTCAGGTACAATTGCTTTTCTGTTATCTATTCTTCATGTAATCTTATGGCAACTATCAAATTATTGGAGCCTCAATATTTTCAAAGAGTTGAAAATTATTGCAATTGCTTCCTATTTGAAGTCACCATATCTGTGGTATGTTTACACTAAATAGTCTCTGTACATTTTATTTATGCAGTTGGCATTTTCTTTTACATTATATTCTCATCAAATATGAGGTGCAGAGCTTATCATATTTTTTTTGAAGTGAATTCTACTCAAATGTATGCACCCAGTGAAGATAATGAGCATGAGCCTACATTAGACTTCAATTAGCATGTGCAGTCATGACCTTTGACAGCACGAAGGCAAGAGCATTTCATCGGTGTTCATGTTTTTACCAATGTTATAAAATCCAGACCGGACTGGCTGGTTCAACAGGGGAAAATCGGGAACTGTAACAAAACCAAGTCCAGTTATATGTTATGAACTGGATGAACAAAAATGGGCAAAAGAACCACTAAACAGGCTGGCTTAACTTTTAAATGGAATACCTGTCACATGTTTCCTGGTTTATCGGGTTCTCTTTTTTAAAGAATCCTAAAAGTAAAAATTGGAACTTGCTCTGCACGAGCACATCGTATAGATTTTTTTTCTTTTTCTTTTTCCCGTTCTCAATTTCTTACAAGCCATTCTTTGTGACTGATTGAAGTTTCTTTAGAGCGAGGTTGTACCGGGGGAACATTTCATGTCATTAAAGCTTTACGAAGTGTCTTTCATCAGGGTTGAATTGAGTTTCTTACAATTAACCCACTTATTATGTTGAAATTCTTCAGGATACCTTACTCACCTTGTTGCCAAGAGTAGTTGATCTTGTCCGCAATCATGACATTCCTGTAATTGCTGCCGGGGGGATAGTGGATGGGCGTGGTTATGTAGCTGCTCTGGCCCTTGGAGCACAGGCAGTTGCACTAGGCACAAGGTATGAGACTGCATTTCCTTTGAAGCGTGTTTTGAGTGCTATTCCGTGTTTGCATTGCACACTCAAGATTAGACGTGATATGCTATTTTAAGAATTGACCACACACACGATACAGGTTCCTTGCAACCGAGGAGAGCTATGCTCACCCTATCTACAAGAGGAAATTGGTCGAACTAGATAAAACCGAGTACACAGATATATTTGGCCGCGCCAGGTGGCCAGGAGCTCCTCAACGTGTATTAAAAACTCCTTTCTTCATGGATTGGAGGACTCTTCCGCATCATGAAAATGAGACCGATCAACCCATCATTGGCCGTTCAAACATACATGGAATGGTGAATATATCGACTTTCTTCATGTCAATATATGCAACTTTTTATTCCCCTGTATATAACTTCATTGGCCTGATTTGCTGCTCTCAGGAAAAAGAGATTCGTCGTTTTGCTGGGACTGTTCCAAACGTGACAACTACCGGTGACATTGAAAGCATGGCAATGTATGCCGGTCAAGGCGTTGGCCTCATCAAGAAAATTTTACCGGCAAGTGAAGTTATAAAGATAATTGTCGAAGGTGCTCAATCTCTAATCCAACAAAAGTTTATTCCTGAGAAACTTTCGGGGGACCGCGTTTAGGTGCAAAATTTGCTTCGACGTTCCGTCATTTCCTTTGTCAATTGAATAATTTCTACTCCACAAGAAAAGGACACTAATAAATTTTCTGTCTTTAAGTTTTCATTATTTCTGGTTCTTGGTTGGAAGATTGTCGGGTCCATGCGAATTACGATTCACATACTTTATCTTCACCGAAAATATGGACAAGTTCTATTTTCTCCACCATTTATTTTCCATGGATCTAAATAGTTATGTTCAGCGGTTAGATCTAGACACGGCATGACTAGTGGTTGTACCATTTTACAATTTTTATTTGCAGTCTTAAAACTCGAAAAACTATACAAATAGTCTAATGCTATTTGGCATGAATTTCCGGGGGTTGGGACCATCCTTTCGGCGTAGAATATGTTAAATCTACTAGTGTCTGGATCATATCAATATTCTTAAATATAAGGAAATTTGTTGAGAATAATTTATAATTCATTTGATCCTAACATAATTAATTTAATTAACTGTACATAACCATTGGAAAAGCCTCTCACGGAGAAGGAAAAAGAAAAGAGGGCAATAGCTGACTAAACTTCGGGCATTGGTTAAACAAAACAATTATAATACCAATTGTATGTTGGAGAAATCAATTTGTACAGAAAAAATTCACAGAAATGCAATAGAATAGAGACAACCGGGGGTCCCATTGTGTATTTAAAAAGAAAAAAAAATGTGTGGGCCTCACCCATGTGTGAGCATTCTGTTACAATTCTGTGAAATTTTTTTCTGTATGTGCAGTACTTCTCTTGTAAGTGAAGTGTGTTTTCAAACAATAAGAGTGCAATCAAATAATATCGAGTATTCGAGAAATAAATGGGCCATTTCTTTGAAAAATTGTGCAAATATACAAATGGAACCTAACAATAGATTTCCTTCGATTATATACAATCCATCCTTCTCCATTTCATTTTTTATTTCTTGCTCTCATAGCGTAGACATTTTTACTATCAATTCGTCTGTCTCAAATTAATTCAATAAAATTACAGTGTATTAGTATTAATTAAAACATGTGGCGGCCATATAGATGAATGCTAAACACCTTTGAGATTAGATTGAATAATAACATTACCTTATTCTCAAATATTCAAGTGTTTCTTGTTATCCCAACAAAGACCACTTTATTGATCTAAAAAAATCATACGTTTTCCTCGCACTTTGCTGATAATTATCAGAGATTTGTCATATGTACACTGAGCACTTTGGCGTATAGTCTCCCTCACAATAGGGACCCACGAATTTTTATTGAATGTGGACCCCTACTTTTGTGAGAGAATGTCAATCACAATGGAGAAATAATAAAATATAGCACCCCGCAATTAGTAAAATCCTAATTATTGAGGTCATTTTGTTATTATTTATCATAATGTACCCACCAACATGTAATCCGGCGAAGAACAGAAAATCTTTCCTCGATTTGTGGGATCACACTTTTTTATTGTTAGAACCATCTCGGCGTGGTTCATGGCATCAAAAGTCCACTCATTAAAGGTATGTTTGGTAAAAATTCTCATTTTCAATAGTAAATTAATTCTCATTTTCAATCACACATTCTTCAATAAAATAATATTTTCCATCACATCAATAATTTTTTCTTCTTTTTCAACCACACATTTCCCATCATATCACTATTCAAAATCAATTCTTCCCCCAAAAAATCCCTACTAAACACACACTAAGGGTGTGTTTGATCCACATTATTTTGGAAGAATGTATTCTGAAATAGTAGATTGATGGAGAATTTGTGGTTGAAAAATAAGGAAAAGTTATTGATGTAATGGAAAATGTTATTTTATTGAAAAATGTGTGGTTGAAAATGAGTAGAAGAATGAAAATGAAAATTTTAATGTGTACCAAACATGGGCTAAATAAAACAAAGCACAGCTCAACTTTGCTACCCAAAGGAATGTGCCAATTTTTTTAATAATATTATATGATCTGATTATGATATTTGCCACAATTATTGATCAATAAAATATTAGATTTCGTGGAATGGAATCATGTCAACCTTTAGGTTAGCCATTCTTTTTTCAAATAATATATTTTTTCTTTCACGTTAAGTGAGGTCCAGGTTGGAAAGAGACACAAAAAAGGTGTGATTTGACACAAAGAATGTATTTTTTGTAGAAAAATGGTTACCAAACTAAGGCTTAATATATATTTCGAATTAATATTTAATTGAAGAATATGTGATGAAAAATAAGAAAAATATTTTAAATTGACATATAAAATTAATTTATAGGAGATTATATGGTTAAAAATGAGTTTTTTAAAAAACAATTGGAGTCAAATATAGGCTTAGTTTTGCCCATTGTCCCGTCGAATCAATATGTAAAATATTGATTGACAATATCTTATTTTAGGGCTGTAAGCAAAAACCGCCAAACCGGAAAACCGAACCAAAATCGCAATTTCGAAACCGGCGGTTTGGTGCCACGTGGACCCGTCAACGAAATGGTTTTGAACCAAACCAAACCGGTCAAAAACGGTTTGGTTTAGGTTTGAGAATTTTAATTATGGTTTGAAACCAAACCGGACCGGCGAAAAATATATAAAATAAAAAAATAAAAAATTGATTTTTTTAAAAAAATTTATCCAAAATTTCAATTTTGTAAAATTGAATAATTTTGTCATTTTGTAGGTATTTTTGTCAATTTCTAAGTTTCTATTAATTATTAAGATTTATGACCCGCCCAAACCTAATTATATATAAAAAAGGCCCAAATTTGAAAGAAGTAGCACTAAACAGCTCAACTCAAGTCCATATACTCACAAGTCACAACCCTAATCTTTCAATTTCCATTTCTCTCACTCGCGAATCGCAGCCTCACTCCCCGCGGTGCCTCCTAGTTTCCCCCAAATCGTCAACGCCCTCGAAATCTTGAACATCCCAGTCACCTGTAGTGTACGTTCTCCGGTATTATTAGACTATTTCAGATTCTTGCATATTTATTTGATCGTGAGTAAGGCTTAAAAAATTGAAATTTTGTCACTTTCTAGTTGAAATTTGTTTACATATTTATTGATCGTGAGTAAGGTTTAAAGTTGAAATTCGGGCTATCAGGTGCGCAAAAGACATTTGTTTACATATGAGAGAATATGTATAATTCCGTGTTAAATTGCAGAAGATGAAGGTGGGTATATATAGTGGAATGGGGGAGAAAAAATATTTGCAACTTGTCTTTTGGAAGCCATTATTAGATGGATCCGTGTCTTAATTCTTTTTTTTTTTCCAATTTGCTAATTAAATTTTTTTTTGTGTATGATGGACAAAATTGATCATGAGTTCTGTGGCTTCTTGAATATGTGAATGTTTCTTCCTTTTGCTAGTTTTGTGACAAAATTTGATGTTTCTTGAGTTTTGTGACAAAATTAATTCGTTTATTCCTTTGACTAGTTGAAAAGTGACATTATTATGTTTTTTTGGACCTTATATTTATTTTAGTGGACTTGTATTGTATCTTTATCATAAAGTATTATTCTAAAACGTCAAAAGGGCGAATAAAAAACTATACTTTAGTTTTTTGTGATTTTAGTTTTATTTTGTTGGTATTTAAATTTATAGTAAATATATTTAGTTTGTTTTAGATTTATTTCTAGTAAGATATAAATATATATTGAATTAATGGCATAAAAGTAGATACTAGATAGGAAAAAAATATACGCGAAACCGGCGGTTTAAAACCGGACCAAACCGTTAGGTTTAGGTTTGAGTTTTTTTCAAATCGGTCAAAACGGTTTGGTTTAGGTTTGAGCTTTTCTCAAACCGGTCAAAACGGTTTGGTTTGAAAATTTGTCAAAAACCGCAAAAACCGGACCGCTTACACCCCTATCTTATTTGTCATCATCATATCTATCTATTTTTTTAAAAAAACTATTTGCCAAAGTTAGACGGCAGGTCGGCAGTAGACAATTTGGCATTTGAATGGAAGGCAAGTGGGAGAATCATCGCACATGGAAACCATGGATAATACTTCTTGTACATTAGGGGTGCCATAATGGTGTCCATTATGGCACCCCTAATGTACAAGAAGTATTATCCAAAATATTTTTCAGGCATGATGGCTCATTTGAATGTATTAATATTGAAATTTATGTACTCGTTCAAGCAATCGAATTATTCGTTTGAGTTTAATAGTGGTGATGTCATATTAGACGCTATATGATTTAAATAAAAATCAAATTTTTAATAGAGTTTGATAAAAGTTGATAGAATATGTGGTTCAGTAATTAAAAATTTGTGATTCTAGACTAATCAAGTTTTTTAATTGAACCAATCGGTCACTAAGATTTGAATCTTAGCCTCTGTTTGGTATTCATTCTTTTTTTCATTCTCATTCTTCTACTAATTTTTAACCACACATTCATCAATAAAATAATATTTTTCATCACATCAATAACTTTTCCTTCATTTTCAACCACAAAAAAGGTGTGATTTGACACAAAGAATGCATTTTTTTCTAGAATAATGGTTACCAAACGGTGCTTAAAAATGTCAACTTGTTGCCTGACATAGCCCAAAATCTTATAGACATTTATTATTATTATTCAACGTTGAATTTATCCTTAATCAACATATTTGAGAAGCAAGAAGGTACGACTTGTTAATCTATTTCTTTACTAAAATTTAATTTAAAATTTTTAATTTAATTTCAGATGAATGTGTGAATTTTAAATTAATTTAGCTTCTAACTTTGGCAAATGGTTTCCGGGAAATGCTACAAGTAAATTAGAGGTGCCATAATGGTGTCCATAATAGACACATGCCAAAATGTTGTACTCTCTTGACATTTTTGCTATTTAAGGTCACTCATCACTGCCTCTTCTCTTCCAACTTGAACCTCCCTCTGTGTATGTGTGTGTGTGAGTGAGACAGAGATAAAGATGGGTTCCATTGCAAGTGATAAGCCCCATGCTGTATGCATACCATATCCAGCACAGGGTCACATAAACCCGATGCTCAAATTGGCCAAGCTTCTCCACCACCATGGATTCTACATAACCTTTGTTTACACAGAGTACAACTACAAACGCCTGCTCAAGTCTCATGGTCCCGCCGCCATTGAGGGCCTGCCGGACTTCCGGTTTGAGACTATTCCTGACGGCCTGCCGCCATCTGATGCCGACGCCACCCAAGACATACCATCACTATGTGAATCTACATCCAAAACTTGCTTTCTGCCTTTTTGTAGCCTGCTGACGAAGCTCAATAACGCCGCACCAGAAGTGCCTCCGGTGACATGCATAGTGTCTGATGGAGTCATGAGCTTTACTGTCAAGGCGGCTGAGCAGTTTGGACTTCCCGAAGTGCTGTTCTGGACTACCAGCGCTTGTGGTTTCCTCGGTTACACGCAGTATCGGCCTCTTGTGGATAGAGGCTATACGCCTCTCAAAGGTATATTACAAACTATTTCAATCTTGTGGATCTCCGAAACTAATGTCCAAATGTAGTTTTTAACAGGAAATTTTGTACAGCCACTTAATTTTAAAAGTTAAAGGTCCTGGGGATGGATTTGCAAGTTGCCTCAACGTCCTCTTTCCTTTTTTGGCCCCACGTTGCCAATAATTAGGATAAGTACAATAACGTCGGTGGGCTCTGAATTAGACTGATCTATGGACTGTTTTGAAAATTCTGATTGTCACTCTGGACCAATTTTTAGCTCCACTTAATTGAATGACTCTGTCCCTTAATTTTATCAGAATCTCCACAAGATGATTCATGAACCATAACAAATTCTTCAGATACTACATCTCTATTAATCACCACTTTTTTTTGTCTCAAGACACTACAATTTATACATTTTCGAAGTTAATTTATACCTAAGAAATATACTCCTAGAACTAGGCTCCAACTTCCCATTATCCACGTGAGCATAAACATGACCCATAAAAATTCTCAAATCAGAATAACAATAAAGATTACTAGACCATACATCTTCTTGTGTCTTTTTTGAATGGTATATGAGGGTGAACAATTAATTAGAAAACAAGCTGTAATAGCAGTATTAGCCCACAAAGTTTTAGACAACCTAGAATTTGAACGCATACAACGAATCTTTTCTATCAAAGTTTTATTCATCTGTTCTGCGCACTATTTTGTTGAGGAGTTTTAGGCACCGTCAAGTGTCTTAAGATGCCTTCAGCCCTGTAGAAGCAATTGAATTTATCTGAGTAAAACTCCAATCAATTATTTGTGCGTATACATTTCACTTGCTTTCTAGTCTACTTTTCTATCGTTGTTTTCCTCTATTTAAAGGTCCCAAACATATCACTCTTCTACTTTAAGAAGAATACCCAAACTTTTCTAAAGAATCATTAATCACTGTCAACAATTAATAAGCACCGCATTTTGAAGGTATCATATCCGGTCCCCAAAAATCTGAATTGATATGCTCAAGTGTCCCCTTCGTGTTATGTCTTTCTTTAGTGAATTTTTCTCTTTTCCGTTTTCCAAAGACATAATACTCACAAAAATTTATCTTACTAGTCTTCTGCTCATTAAGAAGCCCTCTCATACTCAACTCTACCATATCACTCTCACT
This sequence comes from Fraxinus americana, assembly GCA_035079005.1. Classification (NCBI taxonomy): domain Eukaryota; kingdom Viridiplantae; phylum Streptophyta; class Magnoliopsida; order Lamiales; family Oleaceae; genus Fraxinus; species Fraxinus americana. The sequence continues at coordinate 30,646,113 of CM068719.1, read as the reverse complement.
TATATGCTCGAGTCGTATATGCCAAAGTTTTGTAATTTCTTCATCCGTCAAAAAAGAAGTAGAAACGGCTGTATCCCCTATTATTGTGGAACCCTGCAAATTGTGCAATTGTGTAGAACTTTTATGTTCTTTGATGACAACAAGAACACTATGGCTCACCTTCAAAACTTTCACCAGTGTATCTATAACCTTTTGAGTCGAGTGCACTCAATGATATGAGATTTCGTTTCAATTCTGGAACATGCATTGCATCTATAAGTATTCTAATAGCCCAATCAAATATTCTGATCGAGACTGTATCAACTCCGACAATTAGGCGTGTTATTTTCTATAATCACTGCACATCTCGAAACTCCTTCATATGTTATAAACCAGTCCTTGTTGGGACACATATAAAAATTAGAAAGTACATGTCGAGTAAAGAAACATTCCTCACAAGGTTTGGAACCCTTGTCAAAAATCACAAGAAGATCTCGTCCACTTTACCCATATTCCATAACATCAGCCTCCACTGTGTTAACATGTTGCTCTCCTTTATTGGTAGCACTATCGACATTGTTTCTGATTTTCAAAGCAAAGCAATCAACTCTAATATGCCACTTCTTCTTACAAACGTGACATATTTTCTTTGCGTGTTTGGATTTCGATCTCACCCTCATATTTTTGCCAATATTTCTATCTTGATTTCTCCCATGAACAACCAAGCTTTCAGCCTTACTCCCAGATTCTCTAGCAAGATGCTTCAATTATTTCACTAAAAAATGCATTGAGAAATCTTTGGTGTTCTAATATCACATTGGTGTCAAGTATGATTACGCCAAAATTGGACTACGAGAAGGATAAGGCGTGCCATAGTCCAATCCAATACTTGCACGATAATCCACATCGAACTTCAATTCATGCAAAGATACTACATTTTGGAGAAAGTGTCGTATTCAAAACGTAATCAACATATCAATTATCATGTGATTCAACCACTCGTGATGTTAATATTCTTGGATCTTGCTACACGTACATTTAAGATTTTTATAAGGGATTACATAATACCACATCGTACTTTACCATTTACTAGTTTAAAATACAATCAATTTTTTCATCCAATATTTTCCCTCCACATTATTTTCGGTGCTCATATACCATTTTTATGTACAAATATAAAAATCCAATATTCTTTTGCTAAAGTTTACACGAATTTGCAGATATGAGCCAGGTAACAAATGGTTACTTGGAAACAGTTCTTGATTGGGTTCCTGGAATGAAGGATATTCGATTGAGGGATATTCCAAGCTTCATCAGAACAACTGATTCAAATGACTTAATGCTCAATTTTTTGACGAGTGAAGTTGAGGCTGTTTCCAAAGCCAAAGCACTCATTTTCAATACATTTGATGCTCTAGAACAGGATGTTTTGGATGCGCTCTCTGCCATGTATCCGCGCATTTACACTGTCGGGCCTTTGCAACTGATGATGAATCACATTCACGACAAAAGATACAATTCGTTGAGCTCGAGTCTGTGGAAGGAAGATTCGGAATGTATTAACTGGCTGAACACTAAAGAACCAAATTCAGTTGTGTATGTGAATTTTGGGAGCATAACTGTAGTAACTGCACAACAACTGACTGAATTTGCATGGGGATTAGCAAATAGTAAGAAGTCATTTTTGTGGATAATTAGGCCTGATATTGTCGCCGGTGATTCAGCCATGCTACCGCCGGAATTCGGGACAGAAACAAAAGATAGAAGCATGTTAATCAGCTGGTGCCCACAAGAACAAGTTCTAAAACACCCTGCAATTGGAGGGTTCTTGACACACAGTGGGTGGAATTCAACTATAGAAAGTATAGGTGGTGGTGTGCCTGTGATTTGCTGGCCTTTCTTTGCTGAGCAACAAACAAATTGTAGGTACAGTTGTGTGGAATGGGATATGGGAATGGAAATAGACAATAATGTGAAGCGAGACGAGGTGGAAAAGCTCGTAAAAGAGCTTATGGACGGCGAGAAAGGGAAGAAAATGAAGGAGAAAGCTATGGAGTGGAAGAGGAAAGCAGAGGAGGCGACTGTGCCTGGAGGATCTTCCTACATGAATTTTGAAAATCTGGTCAAGCTTCTACAATAGTTTGATTTGAAATTGAAAATTTTTATGAAAATAAGTCAGTTTTAAGTGTCAAATTTGTCAATTATTACTCTCCAAAGCATTAGAAGTACTTTGAATGCTTTTCAGGTCCTGCTGCTTCTCTCAGGATGAAATTTAGCATCAGATCTGCTGTTCTAATGGAATTTTTTAGAGTCCAAATTTTATTCTAATGCTACTCCCATTAGTTTTAATCATCACCAGGTGCAGGCGTGCAGCAGTGACCCTTTTAATTCATTGTTCAATGCCACCTACATTAGTGATTATTTCTGAACAACTGTCATCGAGATTTGAGTAAACCTTTTAATTTAAGACAATGCTATTCATCTTCACTGGGGTTAAGCCACAATCTATGTTGCAATTACATGACTTTAAATGATAGACTTCGTTAAATGATCATTTGATTTTGTATTTAAATGAATATATCTTTTAATGACATGTAATTGTCACATAAATTAGGGCTCAACCCCAATGGGGATGAATAACATTACTCATTAATTTACTAATACATCTTCCACTAGCAAATCTTCAGAATATTTTTCTGTCACGTTGTTGGATCTTTTTATCGAATATCTCGCAATATTCACTTAACCAATTGTCTTTTAACTTCCAAAAATTCACATTTTATAAGAATTTAAAAACACTACCACTCTACTCTTTTCGACATGTATAAAAGTTAATTTTATATCAACTGTTCCCTATTTTTTTGTTGCATTTTGTCCATTTCATTTAACCTTTTGTAACAATTAAATTATATTGATTTTCATATGCATTTAACCGATTTGTTAATTAACTTTTCTGACTTGTCTCTTTAATTGCTTTGGAAATTTTTATATTCTTTTTAGGGTTAATTAACAAAAAAAAAAACATTATTTTTGAACCCCCAATATTTATGGGAAAAATCAAAAGTAAAGAGTTACAATATATAATTCTCACAAGACACTCTCATGATCTCTCTATCTGCTAGTCTCTCTTTATTAATGTGGATCCGTCTGAGTCAATCAAATAAATATGTATAATACACCACATATCTATAATACAAGAATCCATACATATTAGAATAATATAATACAATGAAGAGTATAATATAAAGTGAAGTCCCAATACAATGAGTAAAACTAATAACGGAGAATTTGAGTTGAAATAAGAGTTCCAAAATTGGCCAAATGGGTTCGCGTCACCTTCTCCTCATCCGTTTTGAACTCCTTCAAAAGTTCTTCAAATCATACTAGGGGTGGGTATGGGTTGGGTTAGGTTGGTTTTTGCCTCAACCCAAACCCAACCCAACATGATTGATTTGATAAAAAAATTAATCTAACACAATCCGTGTAAAGGTTGAAACCCAACCCAATCAAGTATCGGTCGGGTTGGATGGTCGGGTTGGGTTGGGTTGGTCGGTTTGGAACGACTTGTCAACAAAAATTAAAGTTATCCAATTTTCTATTATATTAAATTCGAATAGATAAGATTAAATAGTAAGTAAATAAATAAATAAAATTATATATTATCTTATTCAATCCTCATTAGCTAATCCTACAAAGAACAAAGTGCATTTAACATAACATAAAAAACTTATACTATATTTCTTGTGGGAAGAACAATAAGCTCCCCCTCTAAAATACACCAAGGTAATTACAGTTACACTATTTACTCATACTTTTTAGGTTTCTTTTACTTTTCTAAGTATTTTATTTATTTATTTATTTTTTAAAGTGGCGGGTTGGATTGGACGGGTTTATTTGATTTTCTTGAGTTAACCCATAACCCGACCCGACCAAACCCAAACCAACCCGCATACACAATCAACCCACCTAATCCGTGTAAAAACAACAAAAAAATCGACCCAACCCAATCGGTTGGTTCGGTTTGGACGGTTCGAGTGGGTTCGATCAATTTTTTCCCACCCCTAAATCATACTATCAACTCCCAATAGATTTTTTCATAGAATTCGAGTCACCCCTACACTAACAACTTTTAATCATCACCAATTCAGCGGTTATTTAATTCATTGTTCAATGCCACCTACAGTAGTGATTATTTCTGAACCACTTGTCCTCGAGATTTGAGTTAACCTATTAATTTATTAATATAAGTAAATATATCTTATTCAATTATTTTCCTACTTGTCTCTTTAATTGCTTTGGAAGTTTTTATATTCTTTCTATCACGCTACGTTATCATACAGGTTGACAAGCAGATTGACATAATGTCAAATGACATTTTATCATGGACCATGTTATGTGTACATAATGATGTACACATAGCCTTACACCCCCCTCACATGGAGGGGGCTCACACAACAATAAAATATTCGTGGGCCCCTCTCCATGTGAGAGGGGTGTAAATCATTATGTACACCATAAAGTGTACAAGTAGATTAATCCTTTTATCATTGATCTGTTTTAAAAAATTCACTCTTTCCATCCAATCATTAACTGACACATACACATTCGTCAAGACTGATGTCAAAATTTATTAGTGAAAGTAGAATAATCCAATAATCCATATTCTTTTAGGGGTTAATTAATTAACAAAAAAGCATTATTTTGAACCCTCCAATCTTTTTTCTTTTAAACTTCGACGCAATCTTTAACTGGTATTGATTTGGGTATCATAAGAATTTTTTGTACACTTGATTTTTATAAAAATAGATGCATATACTAGCTAAATTGTTATGCGGAATGAGAGATCACCAAGGCCTTTTCGGGCTCAGCATATACTCCAATCAATTAAAACCTCAAACAAGTCGAAACTAAAATCGAAACCAAAGAGGACCCAACTCCGGTTACTTGAGGATGCCCACTTAGAACACACAATAAGACTGTTATTGCAAAAAAAAATTGGAGAAGAAAAGGTACACTAAATGAGATCATGAAGCAGGTGCTGTTGTTCATCAAAGGAAGAAGACAATGCAATAACGCACGAGACACGGCCAAGGAAGCAGCATATATAAAGTGTGACAACAATTTGCCCAACATAAATAATTAAACATTTTCACTGCTAGTCTACTAAATGATGAAAATGTAAACTCATGAACGAACTCTAAATTCGAAAAAATTATTGATTCAACTACACCATTAATGTAGCCAAATGCACCTCCACGAAAATCACTCGACTTCGGATTATTGGATATATAAAATAGTTCAGCTTCGTGCCTAAACTCTTGGCCTACAACATTTGCATGTAATGTCATTATGCTCAATCTATTCAGTAGGGACAATGGTTCAACATTTTTCCTTAAAATTGTACAATCTCCTAGTCTCGTTCAATTCATATCGATCGTCAAGTGTTTTGTCTCTCACCTCGTCTCTTTACCCCCGTCTTTTGCCAAAAAGATTCTACAGTACTCTCATCATACTATGGCAAAGAGAATGATTAGATCACACAAAGTACAATATCTTATTATTACTTCACGTGCAATCCCCTCCAAAGGATGAGACCGATTTTTAGTAGATTTTGATAAAAATTGATGAAATGTGTGGTTGAAAAGTTATGAATCCCATGAGATGAGTGGTTGAAATTAACTGTTGACTTTAATTTGAGATTAAAATCAAATTTTAATCTGAACCAAATATGGGCATAATAAAACAAGGAGCCCTTCCAATGGGGGAGTGCCACCTCACTTGGGCACTCCCCCTTTTGTCATCCAACTTGGGCAATGTAGCATTGCTCTAAATTTATTGTCTCTTATACTTGTTTTATAGTGTAATGCTACTTTGCCCAAGTAGCATTACAAAAGGGGGAGTGCCCAATTGTGGTGGCACTCCCCCATTTGAATGGACGGTTGGCCCACCAGCCGACCCTTCCAATGGGGGAGTGCCACCTCACTTGGGCACTCCCCCTTTTGTAAGGCTACTTGGGCAAAGTAGCATTACACATAAATTTATCTATTGCTCCTAGGTTTCTAAAATCTCAGCCATACCCAATTATTGCCTTGATATCTAAATATTGTTTCCTTTTCAAAAATAATTAAATTATCATAAAGTCTTTATCAAGTCATCAGTCTAAAAACAGCAAAATCTTAGCTTTAAAGTTGATGAAGCCCTTACATTTAACAGTGTCATCGTATACATCAAAATATAGTGAAGGCACAATTTCATGCAGCCCTTTTTTCACTAGATCTATGTCGTCATAAAATATACATCGAGCAAAATATATACTTTAAAGACGATCATTTCCCATTTCGTCATGTCCTGTTCTGTTCCCATCCCGTCTTGTCTTGCCCCACTCCGCTCCTATCGCTAGAGGTAGACAATGAGATCGTCATGGGACTTTTCCGACAACAAAGAGCACTAAATATTTGAGAGTTTTAGTGAAGATATTCAAAAATGAAAGTTTTTTGCCTTTTAACTTCAGGCCAATCAGGTATTTTATAATATATCAACCAATTTCACACCACCAAGTTACCTATCGTTTGCATATCCAACATCTCAACCCTATCTTATGTCGATCATATGTAGTTTTACGGTCACTAAAAAAAAAAAAATTAAAAAAATTGCAAATGTCTTCAGCTTTTAATACTTTTCAACTCTAAAATCCGAAATCAATGGGGACACCAAACTATTCTTGATGGCAACATTGCCTTGATGGAGTAGAGAACCAAGTGCAAAACAATATCTAGATATTATCAAATTGATATTGACTAACTATATAAATCATTCACAGTTCTAACTACTTAATTATATTATTTTATGTAAAATAATATTAAATTTACAACTTGATTGCAATGACCGCGGCACTCGAGAAGTTGACTATCATATACTAATATATTTTTCCTTATAATTAATTTTAGTAATAAAATATTTAATTTCCAACTCTCTTCCCTAATATTTATTCAACATTAAGAGCTGGCTCTTCTGACCGATTAAGCCAAAACAAGAATCTTGGGTCGGAAAGAAATATGAATTCATCAGTGCATGTGAGCGTGACATTCAATGTAAAATAAATAAATAAATAAATAATAAATAAATAACATATTGATGATTACATTATTCAATATTCAATGTTTTGATTTATAAATATGCTCATAGGGTTTGGAACTGCACCAGGCGGTATACAGCATTAGGAGAAGAAATCAATAGCCATGAAGCCTCATGCTGTAGTAATTCCGTACCCTGCGCAAGGTCACATAGCCCCTGTGCTAAAATTGGCCAAACTTCTTCATTTCCGGGGTTTCTTCATCACTTTTGTCAACACAGAATACAACCACAATCGTCTGGCTCGATCCCGGGGACCGGAATCGGTTAAGGGCCTAGAGGATTTCCAGTTCAGAGCCATCCCTGATGGCCTCCCTTCCTCAGATAAAGATGCTACACAAGATATACCAGCACTTTGTGATTCAGTTCAAAATAATTGTTTGCCTCACTTTTTGGACCTCATCAACAACCTTAATGATTCGCCCGATTGTCCGAATGTTAGTTGCATAGTTTCTGATGGAGTCATGAGTTTTACTTTGGATGCTGCTGAACAACTCGATATTCCTGAAGTTGTGTTTTTCACTACTAGTGCTTGTGGCTTCATGGCTTACTGTCACTATGCTGAACTTGTAACTAGAGGATACTTCCCACTCAAAGGTATATAATTACATAGATACCTATATTGTATCAAGATTTACAGTACACATTTGTATTGGTTTTATAATTGTATTGATTCTTGCAACGCTAACTTGAGTTTTGATTTGCAGATGAGAGCTGCATAACTAATGGCTATCTTGATACAAAGCTCGACTGGGTTTCGGGGATGAAAGATATTCGACTAAGGGACTTCCCAAGTTTCATTCGAACAACTGATCCGAAAGATATTATGGTCAACTACAACATTCTGCAAACCAAGAATGCATCGAGGGCCAAGGCCGTGATAATTAATACGTATGATGACTTAGAAAAAGAAGTTCTAGAGGCCATTCGAGAAAAATTTGAACGCGTTTGCACTATTGGTCCACTCCAATTGCTAGAGCACGAAATAAAGAATCCTAAACTCAAATCCATTGGCTCGAGCCTGTGGAAAGAAGACGACGCTTGCATCGACTGGCTCGATAAAAAACCCCCAAATTCTGTTCTTTATGTCAACTTTGGCAGCATTACTGTTTTATCGGCCAAACAGCTGTTGGAATTTGCATGGGGACTTGCCAATAGTAATCAGCATTTCTTATGGATCATCAGGCCAGATTTAGTAAGTGGTGAAAGCGCGATTTTGCCAGAAGAATACTCGAGAGAAGTCGAAGGGAAAGCCCTCATGGTGGAGTGGTGTAATCAAGAACAAGTTTTGGCCCATCCTTCTGTTGGAGGGTTCTTGACACATTCGGGTTGGAATTCAACGATAGAGTGTATATCGGAAGGGGTGCCGATGATTTGCTGGCCATTTTTCGCCGAACAGCAAACGAATTGTCGATATGTGTGTACCGAGTGGGAGACTGGTTTGGAGATTGAGGGAGAGGTGACAAGAGAAAAAGTTGCAAAATTGGTGAAAGTTTTGATGGAGGGAGAGAAAGGGAAGGAAATGGGGAAAAGGGCCTTGAAATGGAAAGAGAAGGCTCGATTGGCAGTTAAACCAGGTGGCTCTTCTTACCAGAATTTGGAGTTTTTGATTAATGAGATTCTTCTTAAGAATTAGTTGTTTGATTTTCATGTTCTTGTTCTTGTTCAATTTTTAGTATTGTACCATGTTTCCAACTTTTGTACCCCATATGCCCATATCAATCAAGAAATGACTCCTTTTCCCTTTTATTTTTGGAAATTTTAATACAACTCAACCAATCAATCAATAGTTTATTTGATACTTATAAGCTGTGAATTAGGATGAAAACGAGGCGGGTAGAGATCGAGGTACTCATTCTCATCCTATCAAATATTTTTGTTTCCTCTACACACCTTGTTAAGAGGCCCCTGCCCCCATTAACTGCCATATTTATAATTTTTATTTTATTTTTAGTTGGTGGAAATTATTAATTTTTTTTTTCAAATTGAATAAAAATTCATGTTTCTTTTAGAAATAATGATTATTCTTTTCTTTTTATGTGAAAAAAAATTGTATTTTGAGATAAATTCTAAACGGGATAGGCAACAGCGCGTGTACCCGATTAGGCGAGGCTCCCGAATATTGGGTAAAATGAGTTTTTTTTGTTATTCATACTGTGAATCTTTTGAAATGTGTTGGTAATTACGGGTCGTACAAATTTTATGGATAAAAATGAAAAATTATAACGAAATGATGTCATTGCTGACGACTTTAATTTCTTTAGCTTACTTAAAGTTAATTAATTTGAGTATTGAATTGTCATATCTTAGACTATATATAAGGAGAAAACAAAGGAAACGTCAATTTAGCAATTAAATTAAAAGTGTTAATGATGTGTATTTCACTCATTTGAGCAACAAATACGCAGACTTTAATGATATAAAATACTTGCTTACGCACTTGATGCTTGCACGACTCAATTCTTTAGTATTACTAATATCTCAAGAAGCGTGTTTATTAATGATATGCATGCACGCTTTTAGTATCATGAGATGAGCATTATATAAAAAAAGTAGATAATGACAAAATAATCAACCCTCTATCTCGCCACGTAATCTTATTTTTTATTTTATTTTTATGTCTATAAATTTGAATTACAATTAAAAATAAATGAGAATGTTTTAATTTGCCATTTGTTCGTATTTATTTATCTACCACTCATTTATAAGCACTCCCAAACATGCCCCCGCTCCAATCACGTCCCCACTCTACCTTCCAAAAATCCATGGCAGCCTTGTCCAGTTGCCATCTTTACTTCAAACCACAATTGTGTTTGATACCCATTTTGGAGAAGAATTTGATTTGGAACGGTGATTGATGGAAAAACGTGTGGATAAAAATTAAGGAGAATTTTTGGGTTTATGTGTAATATTATTTTATTGATAGAATGTGTCGTTGAAATGGAGAGAGAAAAGAATGAATGTCAAACAAGGGCCAGATTTTAATAATTTAGTGAAAAAGTGAATCGACAAAGCTTATGCCACATACTAAAGAGAGAGTTCGAGTATGCAATTTAGCCCTTGTTTGGTTTGGTTTAAAATTCAATTAAAATTTCAAATCAAAATCAAAATCAACAGTTAATTTTAATTACACATTTCACGGGACCCACAACTTTTCAACCATACATTTAATCAACTTTTATCAAAATCAATTAAAAATCTGATTTTAATTCTACCAAACGGGGGCTTAAATTATTAAAATATAGCAAAACTTAGAAGAAAAAGAATTAGTTAGAAAATATCATAAGTATTTTTACTATTAAGTTTTTTTTTTTAAAAAAACAAATTTATGCCCCATGGTTTTACATTAGTTAAAAGTTATTTTTCTAGAACAAGAATGTAAAATTTTGTTTGTGAAAAAAGTAACTTTGAAAACTATGTTTAACGAAATAAACTTTACTTACTTTAGACACAATCGACTTAAAAATAAACTTATAATAAAAAAGAGAAATAAAGATTGATCACATGATTTACAATAACATATTTCGAGAATCAATAATTCAATTTTATAAACTCAAGATGTATGCCTTTTTATTTCTATAATTAATTAAAAATTAATACAGTCTGTTCCAGATACATGGGCAAGTTGTATTCGAATTTAATATTTTTTTTATTCCTATGAGATGAGCACAAATTTCTTCTACTACGAAAAAGACACCGTATAAAATAAAAGAATATGCGAACTACTACCAATTTCCTTTTTCTTTGGCGAATTCTCAACTACTCTTCAACGTTCAAGAGTTTGACCAAACAATTGGAATATTTGCCATTTGCTAATTTTATTAAATGCATATGTTGATTTATTGCACTTGCCTTTCTTTTCTCAAGAAAATGACGATAACGCTATGGGATAAATTTCGCATCTATTAATTATCAAAATATAGATCGATATATAAGAATTTGAGCTAATGAAATCCTTAGACATAGGACAGTCACCTGTACTCCACAACAGAATGGGCTTGCAGAAAAGATGAATTGGACTTTGCTAGAAAGGGTAAGATGCACGTTGATAAGCTCGATCTTCCAAAACTGTTTTGGAAAGAAGTTGTTAAAACTGCCTCATTGACTAAATAGTTGGTTTCCAACACTGATAATTCTAATTATATCAATTATGGTAATTAAAGAATCAGATCATGGTTAGTTATATGAACAATAAAGCATGCTAATAAGGTTGACGTTTCAAAATGAAAATATCAAGTCCTAATATATTATCAAAACTCATTAAATTCAAACGAGTAATTTGACTCTATTCAAACTCAAACGAGCACACAGATTTTAGAATTTATCGATTTAAACGGGTCACCATCTTGTAGGAACATATTAAGAATAAGTCTCACATTAGGTAATTATATAAAAAATATAAACAGAAAAGGACTCAAGCTATCCTCGTTAATAAAATTAATTTTTTTAATATGAAACCACAAGTTTTAATAGTGTATCCGAATCTTGCTGTTTGGAAGCTTAATGAAATGTTTATTTTCAAAAAAAAAAAAATAGTGCATACCTACTCATGAATTGTTTTCAAGTGAAAATGTTTGTTTTTAAAAACCGTGTCATTTATGAATCCCTCCACAAAAGGGGGACAATCCCTACAAAGTGCACATGGCACTTTTTTTTTTTTTTTTTAATTCACTCTCTAAGGTACAACCATTTAAAGGGTTTTCTATTTTTTGTTTTTAACAAGAAGCGCACAGGATCTCGATTGCACGTGTTCTTGTACCACGTCAAAACTCCAACTACCCCGATTGTGTGGTTGCAGACATTTTTAATAATTTATTCGTACATGCATTGCCTCGTGATTCATGTTCGGTGTGCGAAAATCATTTTTTACAGTTGGGCTGCAATGCATGATGAGAAATGCTACATTTACACATTTGATACACAATTTTCTTACACGTGTATGGGTTTCACAATGTGTGTATCATTGTGGGCCCTACACGCATGTGAGAGGATTGCGTACCAAGTGTGTACCAGAAGTAAATTTGAATGCAAGATTTGTGGAACCAAATGGACACCTTAGATTCAAATAATTTTACTCTATAAATTGGTAAAGATATAGGGAGAGCTATGAACGAGGCCACAATGTTCAATGAGAAAATGCTTGATTTGTCATTATAGTTGCACAATAAATTTTTATTAATGAAAACTCTCCACATCTCTGCTTAACCGTCACGCGGTATTTGGATGTCTAACTTCTTGAGAAGTTACATTTTTTCTCCCAACTTAAGTCGCTTTCCTATTTAGAAATTTAATTTGGTGCCTATTTCTATTGGGTCGTGACAATTTAAACAGTTTCTCTCGATGGTGTAGGGTTGTAAATCATAAAGGATAAGAATCAATTTTCTATCAAATTAAACAATAGATAAAGAACCAAACTTCACAATTTTTCCTAAAGTAAAAAACAATTTATTATCTGCTATTTCCACTTTCTCACACTTATATATATACCCAACTGTGTTTCTAGAGCTGGTGAAGAAACAAAAGTTCATTTGCTGAGGGCAGCAAAAAGACCATGAAGCCTCATGCTGTAGTAATCCCATACCCTGCACAAGGCCACATAGCCCCAGTGCTAAAATTGGCCAAACTTCTTCACTACAAGGGATTCTTCATCACCTTCGTCAACACAGAGTTCAATCACAACCGCCTTGTTCGTGCCCGCGGCCATGACGCTGTTAAGGGCCTCGAAGATTTCCAGTTCAAAACCATCCCAGATGGCCTGCCAGCTTCCGACAATGATGCTACACAGGATATCCCTTTACTTTCTGAGTCGATATCGAAAAATTGTTTGGCTCCTTTTGTGGAACTCATAAAGGAGCTTAATGAATCATTGGATTGTCCAAATGTTAGTTGCATAGTTTCTGATGGGGTCATGAGTTTTACTTTGGATGCTGCTGACCAGCTCAATATTCCTGAAGTGCTGTTTTACACGACAAGTGCTTGTGGCTTCATGGGGTACCTTCACTATGGTGAACTTGTTGCCAGAGGATATGTCCCTCTTAAAGGTATGGTTTGTTCTTAAAATTATCTGGGCCGGTCTGTCCATGTCTTATGAAATATTTGTTTGATTTTGATTTGGACAGATGAAAGTTGCTTGACAAATGGATATTTAGAGACTCAGATTGATTGGATTCCAGGGATGAAAGGCATTCGACTGAAGGACATTCCAACATTTATTCGAACCACCGATCCTAAAGATATAATGCTGAATTACAACATTGTTCAGCACGAAAACGCGTCAAGGGCTAAGGCCATCATTTTCAATACATATGATGAATTGGAAGACGAAGTTCTTGAGGCAATTCGAGCCAAATACGATCACGTTTACACCATAGGTCCAATCCAGTTGCTCGAAAAAGAAATTTACGAGCGAAAACTCAAATCCATTGGATCAAACCTTTGGAAAGAAGACATGGAATGTTTAACTTGGCTTGATCAGAGGGAAAACAATTCTGTTCTTTACATTAATTTTGGTAGCATCACGCCATTGTCTCCCGATCAAACGGTGGAATTTGCTTGGGGACTTGCTAAGAGCAATCACCATTTCTTGTGGATCATTAGGCCTGATTTGATGAATGGGAAAGGATCAATTTTACCGGAAGGGTTCTTGGAGGAGATTAAAGGGAGAGGTTTAATGGTGGGGTGGTGTCCACAGGAACAAGTTCTAGCACACCCTGCAATTGGTGGATTTTTGACACATTGTGGGTGGAATTCAACCATTGAGACTATAGCAGAAGGGGTGCCAATGGTTTGCTGGCCATTCTTCGCCGAACAACAAACGAATTGTCGATACGCATGCACGAAATGGGAGATTGGAGTGGAGATTGAAGGGGATGTTAGCAGAGGGAAAGTGGAGAAAATGGTTAGGGTTATTATGGAGGGGGAAAGAGGGATAGAAATGAGGAGGAAGGCATTGGAATTGAAAGAGAAGGCTCAGTTTGCAGCTAAACCTGGAGGCTCTTCTTACCACAACTTGGAGAAATTAATCCATGATACTCTTCTCAACAAACACTAGTCGAACTTTTGATACAGAGTATTGAATGGCCCTATTAAACAGAAATGAGCAGTACTATCGACATCACCAAACAAAGCTCGTCTTCTTCTCGTTATTGTGCTATTGAAGCGTGATTATTTTAGTCTTGCCTTCTGTTCTTTTTTTTTTTTTTTTTTACCCCTGTTCAATAAATCTTAGATTTTACACCCTTATTTGTACACTTATCTAAACAATTAAATTTGAATATTTGTTAGTGATTTGGCTTAATTATAGCTTAATTATGGTGGAATTGGAAGAATTGAACGAAAAATGGGTGAAAACAAAACAAATTTAAATTCGGGGATCAAAGTGAAAATATTCAATTAGTTGATTTGTACCACAAAATGATGGTTGAAGATTACTAGAAGACAACTAAATACAACTGAAGGTCAAATGAGTGAAATATTGTCAAACTATTTTTACAAATCAATTTTCAATCAAAAAATTTATGCTCCAAATTTTTAGCCTAATATTGAGATCCATTTTTGGCATAACAAATGTTTGAAATGGGAAATTTTTATTTCTAGAAAAATTGTAGCACATTTGAGTTAGTTTTTCAACATCCTTTGCATCACTTCAATCGAATATTGGGAGAGAAAGTTACAATTAAAATACCGAATACCGAAAATTGTTTAAAGACGAAAAGACCCTCGCTCCGGACCGCTGTTCGAACCAACCCGTGAGTCAAACACCTTCCCTGCACCCACGCGCCATGGACTACAGCCAAACCGTGTGGTTATCTTCGGGGACCAACGCGCAAATTTCCTGATTTGATTGTAATTCTTATTAAAATCCGATTTCTAAACAATTTTTGGGATGATTTTTAGAATTTTATAAATATGAAACTTGACCAAAACATTGTGGAACTCTCTCTAGCCACTTGATACACAATAATACCTTAAAATCCATACATAAATAGTAAATTTGAATTGAATTTGTTCGACGATACTCTCAATTCACTCAAATTTATTATTTGTCAACGATCTCGTACGTTTATAGAATTTCGTACGAACCCTTATTGGAAGAAAAAATCTGTCTTAAAAAAAAAGAATAACGTAGAATTTGGACATGAACCTCGTGGATAGTCCACTTACAACCTTGTGCCTGGATATACACAAAGGGTAGGTGGGTAGGTATGAGCTGTGAAAGTTAGTTTGCATGCTAAATGTAGGTGGCTGAACATTGATTGGCTAATTTTAGAATCCAAGATTGCTGTACGTACATAAGCACGTGATCACTATTCAATTTTCAACTTTTTGTTTGTAGTGATGAAGTTGACCCCATTTTAAAAATGTAATGCGATGCAGTCCGAGTGATGCAAATTACCGACCTAAGTGCCATCTTAAATCAAATTCATTTTCATTTAAAATGTCTAATCACTTATTGCGCGTTTGAGACCCGTTAAAATGGGATTTTCACCAATCTCATTTTTTTCACCCGTGGGGCCTCTTTCAGTGAAGTTGTCGATTATTCTTTTGCGAAAAACACAATCAATGGTAGATGTTGCAGGTCCCAAAATGAACGTTCACAATTTACCCTTCAACTAAGCGGTTTGGACATTTTGGGTTTCAACGTTTTTGAAAGATTTTGACTGTCGACGGACGTTTTTGGCACTTTGTGATTTCTTGATATTAAATTTACTGTTGGAAGAATGAGAAATCTCGTTAAAATGGATTTTAATCTGTACCTAGACCAGACCAGCTATATGTAGCAATTTTGGAGGCTTATACGGTGAGAATCAAACACGCGTTTGGTTTGCTTTTGTGTGGACTCTATCCATGAATAAGAAAATTGCAGTGGAGGTCCCCTAATTTAAGATAGTAGCAATCAAGTCCCCAAACTAAATTTTTTTTTTTTGGCATCCATGGTCTTTCTGAATGGAAATAATTAATTATTTGAAGAACTATCGAGTTGGCATGTGGTGTTGCACTATCTCTAAGAGTGGTAGATGCACAAAATGAGGCCATAAACGCGAGAGTTTTATTGACCACAATTTTATAGGGCATTTATTATCCAATCAAGAATTGTCACGTCAATCTGGTCATTGAGGGCACGTTAAAAAACGTTGAAGAAATTTTAGTCCACATTTCGTCGTCATTTTTTAAAATTTTATTTTTATTAAATTCATTTTCGATCTGTGATTTACAATTTTTATTAATTTCTCAAGCAGGCATATCATCATCTTTTTATTAAAATACTAAAAATTTAATTTTTAATCCATATTAATTTTTTTTAATCAAAATTTTAGCATTTAGATTTTTTTCGGGACTAAATACATCAATATCGATGTAATATACTTAAACGTAAATAAATTTCGCCATAACACATAATGTGATGCACTTACTCGACTTTTGACGAAAATAAAAGCAATTCGCGTGTTAGGTAAGATGTGACCATGCCCTGTACGTCTAACATGGGGACAGTTGTAAAGCCACCGTGAGTATTTCCCTATACTTGGGGGAAGGGGAATTACTGCTTTATCCTTTGGGGGATGCTAATAATGCAGGTTAATTATTTTACGTATGAAATTCTTCATTGACCATCCTTTTTTCCAGGCTTGAAGTAAATTATGGTTCGCTAGCAGTCAATGCCAGCAACGGAAGGGCATTGCTGCTAGGTTTACGAATTATTCTAGGTAATTCATTGGTAGAATGAAAAGAATTAGGGGGAAAAGGACGCACAAGAAATGAATGGGAAGATCGAAAGGTTGAAAGAAAAAAGAATTTTTTAATTAGACGCATGGGTCCAATATAGTCATGGCAATCGGCCGAGCCAACTTTTTTAGTTAGACGCATGGGTCCAATATAGTTATGGCAATGGGCCAAACTGCTTAAACCCATGAGCTCGGTTCGAGCTCGTGGCTCGTTAGCTCACGAGCCGAGCCTCGAGCCCACGAGCTTTTCGAATTTTCTTTTTTTTTAATTTTTCACGAGCTCACAAGCCGCTCGCGAGCTCAGTGTTCGGCCCTTTTTCCATCTGTAGTCCAATAGCTGCTTCAACAGCTGCAATAGCTATAACAAAAATGGAGAAAATGCTTCTGTTTGGTTCAGATTAAAATCTGATTTTAATCCAAGTTAAAGTCAAACAATCAATATTAATCATATTTTTCATAGGTTCCACAACTTTTCAAACATATATTTCAAAAACTTCTATCAAAATCTACTAAAAATCTAATTTTAATCCCTACCGAAATCTAGATTTACAAAATTTATTATTTTTCATTCACACTGCTTTAGTTATTTATTTAGGGAGTTGCTTTATTTATTCAAAACTCATATATCTATTTCACTGTAAACTTATTCATATTAAAATGTTAAAAGAATAAAACCAGTGCATAGGGGTGTCCAAAAGCCCCGAACCGAACCAGATCGGATCGGATCGAACCGAACCCGAACCGAACTGAACCGAACCGAGCGGTTCTTCATTAATTAAATACCCGAACAGGTACCCGAATCGAGAACCGATGGGTTTGGGTCGGGTCTCGAATCTAGACCAAGAACCGAAGAATCGAAACTAAATAATTTTTTTATTTTTTATATTGAATTAATTAAATTATTTTATTTTTTTTCCTATACAAATTAGCAAATTAATTGAATAAATTAGATTCTTTCATAATTTTAATTTTTAAGCCCAAATCATTTTAAAATCCATTAGCCCATTTTAATTTGAAGCAAATGAATATACTTTATGTAGTTTTGGTGTAATATTAATATCTATTTTTTGGTATTTGTATGCATTGAATTAATCTTATTGGACGGCTAGTTTTGTATATGTTTTTGAATTGGGCTACGTTAATTTGTAAAAGTTACGAATGAAATGTTATTAATTGTATTTATGTAGTGTTGTTGAAAATATTAAAAAATTTAATTATGGAACGAAACCGAACCGACCCGAACCGAATCGAACGGAACCGAACCCGAACGGTTCCATAATTATATTTGGACCCGACGAGTCCATTTATTAAATACCCGAAAGTTTTGGGTCGGTTCGGGTCTCTTCAGAACTGAACCGAATCGACCCACGGACAGCCCTACCAGTGCATTGAAGTAATTTTTGTTGTAATTAAGGGTGTAAGCGGTCCGATTTTTGCGGTTTTTGACAAATTTTCAAACCAAACCGTTTTGACCGGTTTGAGAAAAACTAAAACCTAAACCAAACCGTTTTAACCGGTTTGAAAAAAACTCAAACCTAAACCTAACGGTTTGGTCCGGTTTTAAACCACCGGTTTCGCGTATATTTTTTTTCCTGTCTAGTATCTATTTTTATGCCATTAATTCAATATATATTTATATCTTACTAGAAATAACTCTAAAATAAACTAAATATATTTACTAAAAATTTCAATACCAACAAAATAAAAGTAAAATCACAATAAACTCAAGCATAATTTTTTATTCTCCCTTTTGACGTTTTAGGATAATACTTTACGATAAAAATACAATACAAGTCCACTAAAATAAATATTTTTTCTTCCCCATTCACTATATATACCCACATTTATCTTCTGCAATTTAACACGGAATTATACATATTCTCTCATATGTAAACAAATGTCTTTTGCGCACCTGATAACCTGAATTTCAACTTTAAGCCTTACTCACGATCAATAAATATGTAAACAAATTTCAACTAGAAAGTGACAATTTCAATTTTAAGCCTCACTCACGATCAAATAAATATGCAAGAACCTGAAATAGTCTAATAATACCGGCGAACGTACACTACCGACGATTGGGAGGTTCGAGATTTCGAGGACGTTGACGATTTGGGGGAAACCAGGAGGCTCCGCGGGGAGCGAGGCTGCGACCAGCGAGTTGCGAGTGAGAGAAATGGAAATTGGAAGATTAGGGTTGTGACTTGTGAGTATATGGATTTGGGTTGAACTATTTAGTGCTACTTCTTTCAAATTTGGGCCTTTTTTTTATATATAATTAGGTTTGGGGGGTCGTAAATCTTAATAATTAATAGAAAATTAGAAATTAACAAAAATACCTACAAGACAAAATTATTCAATTTTACAAAATTATTCAATTTTACAAAATTGAAATTTTGGATAAATTTTCAAATAAAAAATCACATTTTTATTTTTTTATTTTATATATTTTTCGCTGGTCCGGTTTGGTTTCAAACCATAATTAAAATTCTCAAACCTAAACCAAACCGTTTTTGATCGATTTGGTTTGGTTCAAAACAATTTCGTTGACGGGTCCATGTGGCACCAAACCGTCGGTTTCGAAATTGCGGTTTCGGTTCGATTTTCTGATTTGGCTGTTTTTGCTTACAGCCCTAGTTGTAATGTTGTTCAATAATTAAATATCTAGTGTGGAATAATTAAAGGAACAAAGAGGCTGAAATTTTGAACCATGCGACCGCATCGTTCATTTCAACATGCGAACATGGTCTCTTACAGGGACTAAAATTCCTCCAATTTTTTGATCGTTTGTGTTTAATTTTGGTGGCTTTTCAGCATGATTTTGACATCATTTCGTGATGAGTATTGATAGCCTATAAATATGTGGTCTTGTACATTAAAAGAATGTAATGTTGTTGAAAAACATAAGATCATTATTATTCCAAAGCAATTGAAGTTATTCTTCTTCTTTATACTCAAATATCCCTCGTGTTCTCTTGTTGGGTAGAATTATATTTGTGCTTAATTATAATTCTGCAACAAGGCTTGATAACTCCTACAAACCATTTGCCGGAATCCTTAAGCATCTCAATCAATCCGGAGAGGGGGCAAATTTAGTTTGAGGATAGCGATCACGTGTTTAGGCCTTCCAATCTTGTTACGGTATTTTGTTCATGGTTCATTGCAGATTTTGGTGTATTTATTCTCCAACCCTGGTGGTATTTCCAACAATTTTCATATCCAAAAATATACAAAGCTGATTTATATATATAACTCTGCAGAGAATGTACTTGTTGCCCAAGCAATTTGCACAATGAAAGAATTCTCTCAAGTTCTTGACAAACTGCTTCACCTATCACCTATTTGACAAAATATACCTTCCTTTGAAGAACAAAGAAACAGAAGAAAAAATTATACTGTTTAGTGTAGAATTTTATCAAGTGTTCTTCTCAAGAACAGAGAGAGCCGGAGTTAAATAGTTATTTGCTTTGTCTGGTAAATGTGCAACCTATAGAAAGGAGAATTCGCGCCTTTATTAAGTTAAAACCACACAACCGCAAAGATACAATAAGAACGTAAAAAAGGCAAATGAAGTGTAGTCTTACCAGCTCGTAAAGCTCCTTCCCAGGTTCAGCTACATATTCGTAACATACCTAGTCAGAAATGAGGAGAAATTAGCTCCATTTTTGTCACAAACGAATAAATCCAATGAACAAATACTCACATCAAAGCTTTTGTTTCTTGCTGTTGAATCATGCAATGCTTTCACACAGATATCAGCCACATCTGCACAGCTTATTCCCTAGACATATCCACAGATTTCAAGACATGGTCATAAAACAATATAAGATTCCAGATAAATAGTTCGACTCTCACCTGAGATATCCTATTTCCTTGGTCAAAAATTAGAGCACGTTGCCCACCAGGTTCTTCCTGAAAAAAAAAATAAAAAATAAAGAAGTCTCTAGTGATACGAGAATTCATCAGATACAGGCCGTTTAGTTTGGAAGCCTAACCAAAAAATTTAAATACTAATCTCATGAAGGATAATGCTTAAAATTATTGCAGGCATATGCTTGTCCAGTGTATTACCCCATTGGGTACTAGGATTCATTCTAAGCAATATTTGGCATTCAAGTTTTCCCATACCGAAGAATAGAAAACTGAAATTCGTTCAACAATCAAATAAATTCACTTGAACAACAGACTCAGCTATAACTAATTATATGCTGAAATTTGTGAATCAGCATGCAAGATTATAAAAATTCGATCAATCCAGTGGCTGAATTTTTGTACGCTCGTTGAGCAAGAAATATAAAATCTTGAGAACATTAGGAAACTAATAAGTCTAATATAGACATTTTTGTTTGGTGAAAAATTTACCACTAGGGGACCAGGTCGAATGATGGTGTACCCAAGGCCTGATCTTCTCAATGAATCTTCTCCGGCCTACAGGACTTCAACATAATAAATTCAATAGGAATATCAGAAAATTAAATGCAAAACAAGAAATATGAGAAAGAGATAACCTTCTTAGCTTTCAGAACCTGCTCCCTTCTAGAAGACTCTATTCCTGATCCTGTACACGAAACTAAGATAAAATCCGTTTCCTGCCCAGTCTGCAACCATCAGAATCCATCCAATGATAAGAAAAAAATTCAATAGCTAATTTATCTAAACGAGGATTCACTTAAAGAACAGAGGTCTTCAGTATAGGGGCTCGTCAAAATGATCGTAAGCATAACATATAACATTCTTTGTTTTGATGAGTGTGCAAGCAACTGTATAAGACAAGTCTTGACAAGATTTAAGATTATGACATTCTTTTCTTTTTCACTTTTATCCTCATAACTCTCAAGTGTAAGTTAACTTACTCAAAGGCCCTAAAATATAAGAATTTGTATCGCATCCAAATCTGAAGCTTAAACCAAAGGCAGAGAGAAGAAAAACGAACAACTTCTGATTAGGGAAACCGGATGGGGACTGAATGCACTGATTAATTAAAATAAATGATGAATGGAAAGTGGAAAGACGGGCTTTCACTATTATCATTTAGAAAATGTTTTAAACATTTGTGGAAGATCAGTAGTATAGCCATCATAAGCATCACTTGTATAAACAAACGAAATAGATAAGACCAAACTGCTGGAAAGAAATTATCAATTCTAAATGAAATTCCAAAAGATGCCCTGTATAACATGTCCCTGTGACATGACCAGTTCTGACGAATTTGGCACTTTATGAAGGGGAAAATGACCAGAAAGAACTTTTATGAAAGTTCAACAAAACCTTAATGCAACCTATTTTTGAATTTCCATCAAATGGAGAAACTTTCTACACTTCTGCCAAATTTTTATGAACTTCATACCTGTATCTAGAGTAATGTTAGTAAATAGAACATTCTAGTGGATGAATAACTTTGAATTTGTGAGGTTAGAGTGGATGCTGAAGATGAAAGGTTATAAATAGTTCCCATAAGGCATTGAAATATTGATCACTGGGAGGAGCCTCCGGAGATGGGAGACATAGAGAGGTAATAGCTATGTTTGTTAAGGTTAGGGGTAAATCAACAGATTACATGTTATTAGAGCAAGAGCAACAGGGCCACTCTATTATATCACGTTGCAATTATTTGAGTATAAGCAGACGAACAGAGTAATCAGAACGTGTAACACTACCAAATATATATGTCAGACAAAGCTTGGGTAGGTAACTTTACATTCAACATAATATTGATGAGACATCGAACAAAACTCACTGGTAAAGCTTTGACATATTCTAAAATCAATTGAAAGCTTCTTAAGTCTTGCTTCGGTCCGGTAGGACCTTCAGTGGGTTTCTGCAGTCAAGAAAAATAATCATTATAGAAATCAAGTTCAGTTTGGTAGATTATCATTAGAAGCTATCTGTCAAACTCATTCAAGTGAGCTTCTCAATTTCATTAAACAAAGAATAAACCCAAATAATTATAAGGTGAAGTATGCCAATCTAAAGCAAACCTGTCGTCTTGGCTCAAAGCGTATAGTCAAGGTATGTACAAGGAATGGATCTAATGGCGGATCATCTGGCTTCACTGGTCTAAAGGACGAAAATGGCACTCTCACCTGATACAAAAAGTGTGGAATTAACACATGCATATTCTTAATTTGAAGAGAAAAGGGATTTAGTACAAATACATATAAACATGTAAAAATTAATTTCGGTTGCTCCAGCATTTTATTTTCCTTTTGACAAAGTCAATTTTAACTCACTCTGCAAAAACCAACTTTGGTGCTAATTCTGGCAAAGTACATTGTACTCTGTGATGTGTCTGCCGAAGGACCAGTTTCGAGAATTACAACGTAAGATCTTCCATTTCCACCAACGGAGAACACAAGACCCTCGTACCTAAACATTACAAAGTCATAGAGAAATGATTCGAGAATTTTAGGGTGTAATGAATGTATGAGTAGCAGCACACCAGCTGGTAGTACTTCGAAATTGTTGAGAAGTGCTTATATACGTACTTCATACCTGTCAAGAGTGGATCCCAGAGGAAGTGAAAGTTTTTTTGAGAGGTCAACATAGCCTCCTCTCGTGAAAACATATCCTATTTTTCGACAGAATAGCACAATGAAAAAGAGAGTCCCTCTCCAATAGTAGTTCATTGAAATATGAAAAACTTCAATATAAGATATGATTTACTATTAAGTATTTTAGAAAGCATGCATATGGCTTTTAGACTTGGTGCAAAATTTGTTTCACGCAATTTTTTGTACCTGAGAAAACTGCATCCCCGTCCTCAGTGAACTCGAATTTGGCATCCATTCCTCCATCATACTTGGCAACAACTACATCCTGAAAATATGTTCCTTGACGAACTTCCCATCCATTCAATGAGTCGGCAGACTTGAATTTGGCAATCAGAAGCTTGCTTTTGCTGCTTTTGCCTGCTCGTAGTTGTGCTAGTTTGTTGTTGTAGTCCTACATTCAGGGAATTAAAACAAATCAATCTCTTCTCCTTCTATGTAAAAAAGTACAAGGTTAATCATCTGGGTACTAATTGAATTTGGCAGCATTGAATACCACTATTATGATGCATCATGTAGCTCAAGGATCGCAGATTGGATAATAAACAGATCCACGTGCTAATTAAAGCATTAAAAAAATATTGACAGCATATACTTCATAATTTAAGAATCAGAGGCAAATGATATGATAATTAACATGCCATCCAAGTAAAAGGACATGTTCTTTCTGATTCTTCGAGCGTGTGCTCATGGTCATTGATGTATTGTCAACAAGGTGCCATCAAGAGCCCTTAAGTAAAGTAAGATATTCCATATGAAGCAGAGAATCATCCACGTGCCAAACCTGAAACGCTTTAGTGAGATTGTAAACTCCCAGATGATCGACTCTGTTGAGATCCCCAGTGATCGATGAACGAGCTGTTGCACAATAGATAATCTTGTTGCAGCCTTCTATAGCAGTTTTGAGAGTGGAGGATTCGCCAACATCCCCTGTCACTATATCCACAGATGTTGGAAGCATATCCACCACTTCTTGGTCTGCTTTTCTTACTAAAGCCTGTAAATATAAATTATGCTACATTAGATAAGAACCCTAGTTATTGGACCTAGTATTCACCATCACAATTTTTAATTCTCAAGGCGAATTGGAGTTCACTAGACAAGGCAAAATATCAAATGCAAATATGTAATCAATGTTCAAAGTCAACAAGTAATAGAAAACATTAATAATTTATATCAACAACACTGCTATTATTGGAAGGAAAATTTTACTAATTCGTCAAATTTGATAAGACGCTGAGCAGAGGGAGGAAAAGGAAGACCTTGACGGTATAACCCCTAAGCATGAGCTTGCG
This sequence comes from Fraxinus americana, assembly GCA_035079005.1. NCBI lineage: Eukaryota > Viridiplantae > Streptophyta > Magnoliopsida > Lamiales > Oleaceae > Fraxinus > Fraxinus americana. The sequence goes on along the minus strand of CM068719.1, from coordinate 30,621,438 downwards.
GACAACAATGCGGCCAACGCGGCTGGTGGCGCCGACAACAAGCACGGTTGTGTTTTGGGCTCCGGGAATGGCAAATTCACACATTGGGCCACCCTCCCGCATGAGAAGGCCGGTCTCATCATCATCTGTGCGTGTGGTTCTTGAAATCTGCCCCAACCCAGAAAATTTCCGCCACACCTCATCAAATATTTGCCTAGATCGTCGCCCCAAGCCTACCGGATTCACCTCATCCAGTGTACTCTTTATTGCTGAAACTGAAGAAGTAGAAGACAATGAATCTGTCTGCTGCTGCTGTATCGAAGCTTGTATGTTATCCTCTTCTTGTTTCTCATCATCTCGTTCCTTATTTTTGTTCTTTCTTTTTTGCTGACCCTTCTTCTTCTTCTCAGTTTCTGGGGCAGATGAAGAAGGAGAAGTGGCCTTTGTAACAAATAACCGAACACCATTCCCCGGCGGCGGACTTGAATGCGGGAGAGAAATTTCCCTCCATCTTCGGTTGCAGAGATTATTATTGCCAAATATACTGGGTATCAAGGCAGCACTAGAAGTGTTCATTGCAATATTGCATAAATTTGCCGGCAGACTTTCTCTTCACTGCAATTGCTGTTTTTTTTTTTTTTTTTTGTGATTGATCAATCGCCAAATTACAATTGAATCTTCTAGGCTGGTGAGTGGTTTGGATCAGGAGAAAGAATGAGAGAAAACAGCTAAGTCAGCTGTGACAGTGACAAAGCAGAATTTCAGACCACATAAGATTCAGCTGTGGTCTGTGTGGCACAAATAACAGGGCCACGTAGAGACATCCATTCCCTTTCATTTCTCGTGCAATTTCGATTCTAAAGAAACATCTTTTGCACCCGGTCTCACTCTTATCCAACTTGACAAGCCGATCGGATAATACATCTTCACTATCAATCATGAAATGCATTTTTGTAGAGGTCCCACTTTGGCCACAACGCTTTTCTTTGGCTCGTCGAGTTGCCCAACATGTGCGAAATATTAAAGCTTTTACTTCTTCTTGTAGTGGTTCCACTACATCGAGTTGTGGGCAGCAACATTAATCGTCAAATTAGCACAGCCAAGAATCTGATTCCACTACACAACTCGAGTTGTTTTCCGCCATCTTCAATCTTCTCCTCAACCTTTCCTCGGCATCATTAACTCGAATTGTCTATGATCCTTCATGACCCCACAAATTTGCCTTAGGTCAAATTCCAAGGCCTGCGTTTGGAAATTTCTACTAAATTGGCACTGGCACAAAAAAATGGAAACTTTAATTTTAGTGTGCTTCCAATAATAACAGTCAACTTTCATTTCTTGTGGATCTTTTTTAACAAATCTTTAATTCTTATGTGGAATTTTAGCACTAAGAAGTGAAATCATTGATACTAACATCGACTTTTCGATTTGAACGGCAAAAGTTGGAGGAAGAAGCTTAGCATTTGGGGTTCCCAATTCCTCTCTCCGACCATGAAAATTGTTGGGACCTTATTCTTATAGTAATGGCATACGGATGTCTTGTCCGCTGCCATGCCATGGCCAAAAAGTATGTGGGATGTCTGGACAATGAACAGATTCGGGTGGGATGAAACAATACATCGTATTGATCTTGTGATGCGGCTGTATCTGCGGCATGACGCACTACAACAAAAATAGGCTTTGGCAATACTTAAAAGGCAACATTCATTGATTAAATGTTGCTAAAAGGGTCAATTGCAACGTTCGTGCGGGTGAATGTTGCGAAAAATGACATTTTGCAGCGTTTTTCAAGTTAAAGTTGCGAAAAGTGACATTTCGCAACGTTCCATTTGGAACGTTGCGAAGAGTCTCAATTTTCGCTACGTTTATTGAACGTTGCGAAAAGTGACGTTCAATAAACTTTGCGAAATGTCACTTTTCGCAACGTTTTTACAAACGTTGCTAATAGTCTTTTTTTTCCTTACATTCCCAAAAGTGTCAAAGCTTTGTTAAAAATCAAAAACCCTAATTTCTCCTCCTCCTCCTCCTCTCGTCCCCGCCTCCCTCCCTCTCACATACACAACGCCTCCAATCCTGCACTCAGGCGACCTACAAATCGAAGAGCCCGAGCTGCAAATCGAAGAGCCCAATGTCACCTCCACAACCGCCTACTCTGTATTGCCGCCGTTCTTCCCCTTCTCATTGCGCCATCTACGTACTCTGGCCCTCCGACCCTGACCTCTCTATCGTCGACCCCCGCATCGACGGTCTGGTTGTGTCTGGGCTCACTTGAGTAATCTTTTCATCCACACACCGTCTGATCCGGTGCTTACAAGTTTGTTCCGGAAGTCATTAAAAAGGAAGAATAGTATCACTACAAGAATCCTTTTAAGTGTTGGATGCAATGCACATTCTGGGGGAAGTTCTAATTTATTAGCCACTTTACCAGTTTTTGCAGTGATCTTAAAGAGACCGAAGAACTTTGGGGCTAACTTTTGATTTCTCTTTTGAGCAGCAGTTAATTGGCGATGAGGTCTTAGATTTAAATACACAGAATCTCCAACCTGGTATTCCTTATCCATTTGCTTGGCATCATAAATTTGTTTAATTAGATGTTGTGCTAACTTCAATTGTTGGAATATTTTAGCAATTTGGGGCCACATGTAACATATTGAAATGTGTGTGCTATTATCTAAAGTAAATTAGTCATTAAAGTGATCCACTAAGGATAAAGTTTGACTAATGGGTATTGAATTTCGTGGAATTAAAGTGTAGAGACCGGAAGTTTGTTTTAAATTGTTGAGGGACCGATTTAAAACAAATGAAAGATAATGAATGGTCATTATCTTATGAATATATGGGTTATGGTCCCCATTTGAGTGTGTTCTTCAAGATTTCTACATCCCCATCCATAGAAATCAAGATTGAAGTGAAGTTCACAAATCAAATTGGAAGATCGTGATCCTTTCAGGCTAACAATCTAATTATCATGGATTCAGGTATGTTTTATGTTTGTGTTCATTTCCAGATTTCAATATGGAGATGGATCTAGGGTTTTATGTGAAAATGATTTGAATAAAGTATGTAATTTGATTATTCCTTTTCAATTTTCTATCAAGTGGAGCCATCCATAATTGAAATCATGAGAAATGGAATTTTAAGATTCTAAATTCTATGAATTATTGGATCACTATGTTATCAAGAATTATAGCATGATATATTATGGAATTCTAACATTTTATGTTATACATGTAGCATTTGAGCATGTTATAATATTGTTATTTGATTTTCATGTTATATTATCAAATTCTTTCATATTATGCTTTGGATTTAGAATTTGAGCATGTTATAATATGATTTATTGAATTTATTCTATGGATATAGCATGAAATAATAAGGATCTATGATTTTCTTGAAAATTCGAATTTTTGAAATTGGGATTTTATGAATTTCAGTTTTAAAAAAAAAAAAAAAAAAATTTGTATGTGCAGCCGTCAGCCATTACATTCTGGCCCAGGCTGTTGGTAGAAATTTCACGGCCGCTCTTGCAATAGCCGATCGTGCAGAGCTCGTGGTCGCTGCAATGAACCGCGGCTGCCGTTGAAGCCGCGTAGCTCGGCGGCCCCTTCGAGGCGCCGGTGAAGGTGAATTAATTCTCTATTAAAGTTTTCGGTTATGGGAGATGAAAGGGGCATTAATTTGAGAATTAATTTGAAGGTTTTTTGAGTTATGAAAGATTTGGGGGCGGGGGACATGAGTTGCAAATTAGAGTTTCTTAAGCCCCTGCTTGCAATTTAAAATTAGGGTTAATATTTATATATCAGTCCCTAAGGTTTAAAGTTAATCCTAATTGGGCCTTAATGTTACGGGTTTTTTATAATTCAACCCCTGAAGTTCTGAAATTAATTAATTTGGGCCATTTAAGTTCTGAATTTAATTATTAAGTCCCTGAATGTTCATAATTGATTTAGTTTGGCCCCTAAAGTTCCGCATAATTGATTTTTTGAATCCCAAACTTTCCAATTATTAACATTTAGCCCCTAAAGTTTTTAAATAATTATTTTTGGGTCTCTAAAATTTTAAATAATTAATTTTTGACCAATAAAGTATTGAATTAATTAATTTCGACCCCTAAAGTATTGAATTATTAACCCTTAGACCCTTAAAGTTTCATAATGAATAAAATTAAGCATTCTACTTTTCAAATTATGGTATAAAGGACTCAATTGGTTTTATAATATTCAAAAGTGAATTGATTGAAGCAATATGTTACCAAAGCAACCTCTTTTGTGAAAATTAATTAACTTAGAATATTAGAAGGAATTCGTGTGTATGATTGTTCATGCGGATATTGACCGACCCAAAGGAAGGTTAATATTTGGCCAAATTTGATACACACTTGTGGTGATAAACATGTGATAATTATAAGGTTTCCATGTGAATAATAAATCAATCCAAAGATGGGTTTATTATTTGATAGGATTTATTGTCAATGTTTGATCACTGCACCAAGAGTACCACTTACAGTTAATATTACTGTCCAAAGACTTGATATTAATGATGTGCTAGGTATCTTGAAGATGGGATTTACCATGATTTGATTAATTGATTATTGAATCTTAATATTGATGTGAGCATAATTCTTCCATTTTCTCTCTACAGCTAATTCATCGGCTACTACCATATCTGCTAATATCAACTCTGTTCCCAAGCTCAATGGGACAAACTTCAAGGATTGGAAAGAAAGCGTATTAATTGTTCTCGGCTGCATGGATCTAGACCTTGCGTTCCGGATTGAGTAACCCACTCCTCTGACGGATGAAAGTTCACCTGATGAAAAGAGGAACTTTGAGAAGTGGGAACGCTCTAATCGCATGAGTCTGATGATCATTAAGCGCGGCATTCCGGAAGCCTTTCGAGGCGTAGTATCTGAAGAAGTGACTAATGCTAAGGATTTCCTTACCGAAATTGAGAAACATTTTGCGAAAAACGATAAGGCTGAAACAAGCACGCTTTTGCAAAGCTTGATTTCAATAAAGTATAAAGATAAAGGAAACATAAGGGAGTACATCATGGAGATGTCTCACATTGTTTCAAAGCTAAAGACACTAAAGCTCGAGCTGTCTGATGACTTGCTCGTCCATTTGATATTGATATCACTTCCTGCACAGTTCAGTCAATTTAAGGTCAGTTATAACTGCCAAAAGGAGAAATGGTCTCTAAATGAGCTCATTTCATATTGTGTGCAAGAGGAAGAAATGTTAAAGCAAGATAGAACTGAAAATGTTCACTTGGCAAGCACTTCTAAAGATAAGGGCAAGAAAAGAAAGAAGGAATTTCAAGCTGCTCCTAAGGGTCCAGCACAAAAGAAACAGTAAGAGGACAACAAAGAAGCATGTTTCTTTTGCAAAAATATTGGACATGTGAAGAAGAATTGTACTAAATATCTCGCGTGGCGTGCAAAGAAAGGTACAAATCTTACTTTGGTTTGTTCTGAGGTTAATTTAGCTTCAGTACCTAGAAATACTTGGTGGTTAGATTCTGGTGCTACTACTCATATAAGTATTTCTATGCAGGGATGCCTGAGCTACCGAAAGCCAAATGATGGTGAAAGATACATCTATGTTGGTGATGGCAAGTCGGTGGAAGTTGATGTAATAGGCATTTTTAGGTTATTGTTGGGAACTGGTCATTATTTGGATTTGAAAGACACTAAAGTTGTACCGTCTTTTAGACGAAATTTGGTTTCTGTTTCTTTGTTGGACAAATTTGGTTATTATTGTTCATTTGGAAACAATCAGTTTAGTCTTTCTTTAAATTCTAATATTATTGGTACTGGTTTATTATCTACATTTGATAACCTATACTTGCTTGATACTGTTACATCATATAATGAAAACCTGCATGTGGAAACACGTGGTACTAAACGTAAATTACATAAAGAAAATTCAGCAAAATTATGGCATAAGCGCTTAGGTCACATCTCTAAATCTAGAGTTGAACGACTTGTGTCAAATGGTATTTTAGACTCCCTTGACTTCACAGATTTTGATGTATGTATTGAATGTATCAAGGGAAAACAGATCAAAACAAAAGGATTAGGTGCTAACAGAACTTCGGATGTCTTAGAATTGATACACACAGATATTTGTGGACCATTCCCTACGGCTTCTTGGAATGGTCAACAATATTTTATATCATTCATAGACGATTACTCACGTTATGGGTACCTATATCTTATTTATGAAAAGTCTGAGTCACTGGACATGTTCAAAGTGTTTAAAATAGAGGTTGAGAATCAACTCAACAAAAGAATAAAAAGCGTTAGGTCTGACCGTGGTGGTGAGTACTACGGCAGAAATGACGGTTCAGGTGAACAATGTCCAGGACCATTTGCTAAATACCTAGAGGAATGTGGAATCGTCCCACAATACACTATGCCAGGGACGCCTAGCATGAATGGTGTAGCTGAAAGACGAAATAGAACTCTTAAGGATATGGTAAGGAGTATGATTAGTCATTCTACTTTACCAAAATCACTCTGGGGAGAAGCATTAAAGACTGCAACTTATATTCTGAACAGAGTGCCAACTAAGGCTGCTGCCAAAACTCCATATGAACTTTGGATAGGTAAAAAGCCTAGTCTAAAGCATTTTCATATTTGGGGATGTCCAGCTGAGGCTAGGCCTTATAGGCCATATGAAAAGAAATTGGACTCCAAAACAGTAAGCAGCTACTTTATTGGCTATTCTGAGCGATCAAGGGGCTATAAATTTTATGATTCCACAGCTAAGTCAATTTTTGAAACGGGAACTGCAACATTTTTTGAGGATGTTGAGTTTGGGGGGAGAAATAAGGTTAGAGACATTGTCTTTAAGGAAGAAGTTGAGGATACAATTACTTTTGACAATGTACAAGTTATACCTGTCGTTGATCAAGAAGCATATCCAGAACCTCAACAAGATAATGTTGAAGAACCTCCCATCTAAAATGAGGTAAATATTCCAGAAGTTCAAACTCAACAACCTCAAGAACCAATACCTTTAAGAAGATCCACGAGAGAAAGGAAAAATGCTATTTCGGATGATTTTATAGTATTTCTCCAAGAACATGAGGAAAATAATGGATTGATGGAAGATGATCCAATCAACTTCCGTCAGGCCATGCAGGGTTCTAACTCTCAAAAGTGGATTGATGCCATGAATGATGAGTATAAGTCTATGCAAGACAATAAAGTTTGGGATCTTGTCGCGTTACCAGAAGGTGCGAAGCCTATTGGTTGCAAATGGATTTTTAAAACCAAGAGGGATTCGAAAGGTAGTGTGGAAAGATATAAGGCTCGTCTTGTAGCTAAAGGCTTTACCCAAAAGGAAGGTATTGACTTCAAAGAGACTTTCTCTCCAATTTCAACGAAAGATTCTTTCAGGATAATTATGGCACTTGTTGCGCACTTTGACCTTGAGTTACATCAGATGGATGTTAAGACGGCGTTTCTCAATGGCGACATTGATGAGACGATCTATATGGTGCAACCAGAAAACTTTGTGTCAGGAGACCCGAAGAATATTGTTTGCAAATTAAAGAAATCCATCTATGGGCTCAAACAAGCTTCCCGTCAATGGTACTACAAATTTCATCAAGTAATTATCTCGTTTGGTTTTGAGACAAATGTTGTTGATGATTGTGTGTATCACAAGTTCAGTGGGAGTAAGCATATTTTCCTAGTTTTGTATGTTGATGACATACTGCTTGCCACTAATGATATAGGCATGATGCACGAAACCAAGAGATTTTTATCTAGGAATTTTGAGATGAAAGATCTTGGTGACGCCTCTTTTGTATTAGGGATTCAAATATATCGAGATCGCTCTCAAGGTATTCTTGGATTGTCACAAAAGGGCTATATCGATAAAGTACTTAAGAGATTTGGCATGCAAGACTGTAAATCAGGTGACACCCCTGTCGCTAAGGGAGACAAGTTTAGTCTCGAACAATGCCCGAAAAATAACCTTGAAGTTAAGGAAATGCAGAAGATTCCCTATGCATCAGCTGTTGGGAGTCTTATGTATGCTCAAGTTTGTACACGTCCAGATATAGCATTCATTGTTGGAATGCTAGGCAGATATGTAAGCAACCCTGGAATGGATCATTGGATAGCAGCCAAAAGGGTTATGAGATATTTGAAGAGAACAAAGGATTACATGCTCACCTATATTAGATCGGATCAGTTAGAGATCATAGGATACTCCGATTCTAATTTTGTTGGATGCCAAGACAGTAGGAGATCCACATCAGGCTATATTTATCTGTTAGCTGGAGGAGCTATTTCCTGGAGGAGTGCTAAGCAGACACTCATAGCTTCTTCTACCATGGCAGCAGAATTTGTAGCTTGCTATGAGGCATCTAATCATGGAATATGGCTGCGAAATTTTGTCACTGGGCTGCGTATTCTGAATGGCGTAGAAAGGCCACTAAAGTTATATTGTGACAATAACTCAGCAGTTCTATATTCTAATAACAACAGGAGTTCATCTAAGTCAAAACACATTGACATCAAGTTCCTGGTTGTGAAGGAAAGAGTACAGAGTGGACAGATTTTCATAGAGCATATTGGGACAAACTCCATGATTGCGGATCCGCTTACTAAAGGATTGACACCTAAAGTCTTTCATGAGCACATTGCTCATATGGGTGTTGTATATCATGAGGATATCAAGTTTTAGTGGGAGTTTGTATTTTCATTGCTTTATGTTTTGGACACATTTGTGTATTTGGATATTGTTTTGTACAGAAATAAAGTTTTCAGTTTATTACACTCTGTTATTATGTTCAGTACCGATCTCACTTAAGAAATAAGGTTTGACCAGTTGGAAATAGACATGTTTAGGTCACATAACATGTAATTTTCATGCTACACTCCATGAATGATCTATGTCATTTGGTTATATGGGTGTACGTGACCATTGATGGATTTAGTCACGTTAAATGTGACGAAAATCGCTTTGATCCTACATCGATATGACTGATGGACGAGATTGTTTGAAATACCCGTAATAATAATAATAATAATAATAATAATAATAGCAAAATTTTGAGCTCATAAAGGTTGTGCACATTTGAAAGGTTACACATATGGTCCAGTGGGAGATTGTTGGAATATTTTAGCAATTTGAGGCCACATGTAACATATTGAAATGTGTGTGCTATTATCTAAAGTAAATTAGTCATTAAAGTGATCCACTAAGGATAAAGTTTGACTAATGGGTATTGAATTTCGTGGAATTAAAGTGTAGAGACCGGAAGTTTGTTTTAAATTGTTGAGGGGCCAATTTAAAACAAATGAAAGATGATGAATGGTCATTATCTTATGAATATATGGGTTATGGTCCCCATTTGAGTGTGTTCTTCAAGATTTCTACATCCCCATCCATAGAAATCAAGATTGAAGTGAAGTTCACAAATCAAATTGGAAGATCGTGATCCTTTCAGGCTAACAATCTAATTATCATGGATTCAGGTATGTTTTATGTTTGTGTTCATTTCCAGATTTCAATATGGAGATGGATCTAGGGTTTTATGTGAAAAGGATTTGAATAAAATATGTAATTTGATTATTCCTTTTCAATTTTCTATCATCAATTTCTCCCTATTTTGTCATATCACCTGATCATGTACTAGTAAAAACTCCTCAACAAATTCGATCTTTGTGGTCCCGTGGATAGAAGCTAACAAGGAAGAAGGTTCTCGACTGTTAAAAATCTCATATGGAGTTTTCTTGTAGCTGTGTGAACGTTGGTAGCAATATTCCACCCATGTTAACCACATCACCCACTCTTTCGATTTCTCACCAGTATAACAATGCAAGTACATTTCCAAGGTGCGATTCATTCCCTTGGTTTGGTTGACTGTCCCTGGATGATAAGCTGAAATGAAATTGTTTTTTCCCATTTAGTTGGAATAAATTCTTCCGGAACAAACTTGTAAGCACCGGATCAGACGATGGTCAGATGTAAGTAATGTATAACTTCATTTTATTGTAATCTAAGTGTTTGATAAAATGTCTCACTGGTTTTTGCTTGTTTTGGGAATTTTTTTATGGTAATGTACGCAGATGAAGATGTTGATATTGTCTCGAATGCTAGTTGCACTACCAATTGTCTTGCCTAAAAATAATATCCTTGCACTCCCAGGTTGTTTGGAATTTGGGGATCTGTATAAGCCCTGACTTGTTTTGATTCGGTTTTATATATTGGAGAGGAAGTAAGCGTTTTGATTTTCTGGAGTCAAATGGAGACTGATGGAGCTGGTGGTAGTGGAAGTGGTGCCGGCGGTTGTGTTGGAGTAGAAAGTGCTGGAAGTCTAGAGCAGGAGAAGAAGACTACACCAGAGGGAGAACAAAGGGTTAAGCGTAAAATGAAGACTCCTTATCAGTTGGAACTTCTTGAGAAAACCTATGCTAGTTAGTTTCATCCATTTCTCTTTTTATTGTTCATTTTTGTTTGATTTTATCCTGTGATATTTAGGTTCTGATTTTTCAACTATTTCAGTATTTTGAGCACATTTTAGGATTAAAATTAATGAGAATAGGCCAATTCTTGGAATGGAGTTTGATCCATTGCCTCCTGGTGCATTTGGTGCACCAATTGGTATATTACTTGACCCAATTTAACTTTTTGTTATTTAAGAGTAAATGCAAAATTCTTTTAGGCACGGCCTGAATAGTGGTATAGATTTACTATATGAAAACTAGTAATAATGTGATGTTGGTGAAGTTTGATGTTTATAATGCAATGTGTGTTTTGATTAATGGTTGGCCAGTTTCTTAATTGTCAAACCAATTGTTGCACTACCAATTGTCTCGAATGCTAGTTGCACTACCAATTGTCTTGCCTAGAAATCGTTGTTCCTGTCTTAAAATAATATCCTTGCACTCTGTATCAGGAAATCGTTCATCCAAGCTTGAAGCAGAAGAAAGAAGAAGAAAAAGGAGTCGTCAAAATCAATTGTTGATATTTGACTTTATTGCATAATCAATTTTGCAGAGGCATCAAATAAGGAATATTGTATTTGTATGGCATGTGAAATTATCTTAATCCTTTTTAGATAGGTTGTGTTGTATCACATTCGAATTTTGTATTGATTCAAAAATTTATAATGAAATTATCAATTTTTATATAATTCCAAAATGTGTTCACAAAATGTTATTTTTAATTTTCTGGATCAATTACCATAACTGTAAAAAAAAAAAAAAAAGGTCTACGGCAACGTTTTTTAAACGTTGCGAAAGAGTCTACGGCAACGTTTAAAAAACGTTGCGAAAGAGTCTTTAGCAACGTTTTTTAAACGTTGCCGTATCCCTTCCCTCTTTGGCAACTCTGCACTTTGCAACATACGATAAAACGTTGCAAAAGACATTTTGCAGCGTTTTTTGGCCGCTGCAAAAGGCCTTTTTTTGGTGTAGTGACGATGTAGAATTTACTTGATGACAACATTACACTTATCTTGATCATCAAAGCATGACTTTTATGAGTAATTTTATTAACTAGATACTTAATTTTATGTGCTTTTTGATTATTTTAGAAAAAAAGCACGGGATTGGACAAGAACAAATGAAAAGAAGCAATAATTGATTAAAAAAAAAAAAAAAGACATCCAAATATTGGGACTGAGAGGAGATATATTTATCTAATTCCTACAATAAGTAACATTAGTTTTGATCATAAGAGATACTTTTTATAACTTATGCAATCATAATTGAATTATTAAAATTGAATGCTTTGTATGCGTAAGAATTTACATAAAAATAGAAGTAAATCCGGATATGTGAATAGGGATAGTTTTGTTCAAGAATGTTATTAATTAAAATTGATTAATTTGTTTGTCGATACATACGAAAATTGGATTCGATGAATGTTATATTGACCAATTGGTTTAGAATTTATCCCTTCAGCTTGTGTTATTTATTTCCCTTGTGCTCAAAGAGCGAAATCAATTGTATGTAATTAAAAGAACTATCAATAAATTATCAACACATATAGCATTTCTAAAAAAATATAAAATAAAATTTACGTGTAAGAGTCCATTTTAAACTTAGGGTGTCATGTCATGAGCATACAGATATTTGTCTCTTCGTGAAATATTTATTTAACAAACAAAGAGTCTAATGCACTTTGGACAATTTCTTGACCACATGTTACATGTTGATTAGTCAATTTAAACTTGGTATACCCTCAACTAATGAGTGTAAGAACACCTTCAAGAAATTATCTATTTATAAAGACCAAGGAGGTGTAGGGATGTTAAGTGGGACGAGTTGAACAGCAAATCGGCTCGCACTAGTGAACTCGTGAGCTTGTCGACTCATATGCAACCTGACTCACCAAATTTAAATAAATATATAAATTCATTAAAAATTTCGATGAGGTGGCAAGTCTAATGCACTTAATTGGATGAGCCAGTCGACTCATTTGATTGACAAGTAAGAATTGACTTGATTGACGAGTCGAGTTGAGCTAAGGCTAACAATTACTAATCGAACGATTTAGCTCATCCTATTTAACATGGGTAGGTCATGTCTTTGGCACACCTGTATCTCACACAGTAATAATTATTTAGTTGGGGTTTGAGCCCTATTTTCTGGAAAAAATATGTTGAAATAATAATTTTTAAAAAAATGTGTGATTAAAAAATGAGATTTTTTTTTTAATATTCAAGTAGAAAAATATGTAATTGAAAATAATTTTTGATTCACAGAAGTAGAAATTTGATTAATAGAATTAGAGTTAGAGAAATTTTGGTGACTTTCTCTTGTTCTCGACTTATAACCAGGTGGAAATCCATGGCTTTATAACACTTATCCACTGAATGTCCATGGTATATGCAATGTGTACAATATGGCCGTTCTTCCTTTTTCCTGTTACCAAGCCTTGGATAGTCATTGTGAGGATTAGAATTGATCAAGCCTTTGCCATTATCAGATCTGAATGCAAAGGCAGCAGCTCTACTTGAATCAACACCAATGGATTGTGTGCTTATTTTCCTTTGATTCTCCTCGTGTGATCAATGCAAACACCTTATTAATGGATGGTAGGGGATCCATAAGAAGTATTTGACCTCTAGCTTGAAAAAATGAATCATGTAATCCCATTAGAAACGACATAATGTACTCCATTTGATAATGTTTATTCAATTCCTTAACTCCTCTATAGGTACATTTTCCACAACTGTAATTAGGCCAAAAGTTGCTCAATTCCTCCCACACAGTCTTGAGTTTGGTGAAGTACACACACACTGTTTTGCTTTTGATTTAGATTCATCAACTCTCCTCAATTGAAAAATCCGAGGTCCATTACTTTGTTGAAAACATTCCTTGAAATCATTCGAGATCTCATATGCAGTAGAAGCATATATAACACTAGCCGAAATATCTTTCGAAACTGAATTAAGAATCCAAGATATTACCATGTTATTATTTCTGATCCATGAATTGATCAGCTTGGTATCTACAGAATTTTCTCCGTAGATCCATCAATACAAACAAGTTTATTCTTAACTGATAGGGCAATGGTCATTGCACGGCTCCATGAGGTATAATTTTTTCCTGTGAGTAGTTGAGACATTAGCACCAATCCGGGATTGTCGGAATGATGAAGGAAGAATGGATTAGAAGGTTCATCAATAGCTGATTTACTCATGGATGACCTTGATTCAGGATGATTATCTGTTGTAATAAAGAAAATCGTTTCTGTACTTCTGTTTCTGTTTGGAAATGATGTCTCAGTATATAACAATAAGTCTACGAGCTATAGACTCAATAATAAAAGACTACGCCTTATCATGAAATGACAATGAATAAGTATTATAAGTCATTGGAAAATTTGCTCGTTATTTTGTGAACTCAAAATCATATTCCTTTGGACCCATACCCAGTAACACAACAAAACCAATAAAGAAAGTTTACCTTGCAGAATTCAGCACTACTTTGTTGTAATAATCTTTTCTTCGTATTCTCTTCTCTTTATTCTTTCACTTAAAGCGCTTGGAAGCAACTTAGTGATTGTTTGGATTTTATTATAAGTTAATGTCATAGAAATAAGTGACACATAAGTGGATTGTAGTTGTGATTCCTACGGAACGTGGTTAAAATTAAAGTTTGACTTTAATCTTTAAATTATAACATGCTTATTGAAATCAAAAAAGCACTTAGGGAGCTTTTTTTTTTTTTATTGGGATCAAAAGATTTCACCCCTCCTTCTCTATAGGAGGCTCGAATCTAGGTCATTGACATAGAGCTTGTTTGGGAGGGATTAAAATTAGATTAAAATTGAAAATATAGCCGTTGGAGTTGACTTTTATTAGACGGGTGGAACTCAATAATGACTATATTTTCAATTTTAATTGGATTTTAATCCTTGTCAAACAAGCTCTTAGTAAGGTTTCAATCTTACCACTTGAGCTAGGCATTGGTCTAACTCAGGAAGCTCAAGGTTGTAGAGGAGAAAGGTGAAATAAGGGTTGAAGTCGTGAGATAAATCTGCAGAAAAAAAGAGGGCAAGGCTTATAGGTAAGTGTAATTAAATAAGATGTAAACACGCGATTATATTCCAGTTATGGGAAGGCTAGGGCATCAAGACCTGCTTTTTGATCTTTCCGTCCATAGGCATTTGTTTGTTGAACACTGGAGAGAACATTTAAAGACTATACTGATAGTTTCCTTCTGACTACTCTCTCTTTAGCAGCAAGGTTCTTGGTGGCAGACAATTCCAGCTAAGAAATGGGCATTTTCTTTTTCATGTATGCACCGTACATGCAGCCTAACAAGTCATGGAGATCCGGGCTTTTTCTTGTTGTCTATGGGCTTTTTCTTGTTGTCTATCCCGCATTTTATTTTGTGTAAATATGTGTTAATTATATCAAAATTACTTGATACTGGTGATGATTTATAAAGTTGTATTTATTGGAAGTGTGAGACTAATATGTTTTTTCATTTTTGGAATTTCTGAATAATAATTCGGCGATCATTTTTTTTTCCCTTCCTTTCGCCTCTAGGGCAATTGTTTTCTTTCATAATTTTTGTGTTTTCATAATTACCATGGCTCTCAAGTCCATGGTTTACTATAATCTGTGTGCGTGACGCTTGCCATCCCGTCCTATATTCACCATCATCACCAATTCATCTGTATTTCTCATGTTCTAGATTCCAGGGGTCTGGTGCACGAGACGTGTGAATCTATACTTTGTTATCATTTTCCATGGTGGTTGTCGTCTCCATCAGTCGAAATGCATTGTGTTCTTACAAAAGAAAATCAAGTTAAAGATTTTCTTGATTTGTTAAGGAATAGCTTTTGGTCCAACATATGATACTTTTAAATCTGGAATTTCTATGGCATCTATCAAGTTGCGTGTGAATCTCATTTAGCACTATTGGAGTTATAACCCCAATTTAGAGGACGTTTATGTGATATTAAATGATGGGTGATGCTACTTGTACATCAAAATGAACATAGGGGGTTACACCCCTCTCACATGGGGGTGAGACCCATTCAAATAAAAAATATTATTCAAGTGGGTTCCACTCTCCATGTGAGGGGGGTGTAATCCCTTATGTACATGTCTTGATGTACAAATAGACATTTCTTTAAATGATAGATGTATTTAAATAAATAATTTAATTTCACATTCATCACATTCATTTAGCATTACATAGACTGAGATTACAACTCCAATGATGTTGCATAACATTATTCTTTCTTGCATCATGGTAAGAAAACACAGCAGTGAATAATCGCAGCCAAAAAAGTTAAATTCAACTAAGCCTTTGTTTGATCCCCATTTTCCAAAATGT
This sequence comes from Fraxinus americana, assembly GCA_035079005.1. Lineage (NCBI taxonomy): Eukaryota > Viridiplantae > Streptophyta > Magnoliopsida > Lamiales > Oleaceae > Fraxinus > Fraxinus americana. The sequence continues at coordinate 30,605,636 of CM068719.1, read as the reverse complement.
ATTTTTTTTAATTCATTTTCAATCATACATCCTTTTAACAAAATAATTTTACAAGTAATTCAGAAATTTTTTTATACTTTTGACCACAATTTTTAAAAAAAGTCACAATTCCAAAATTTATTAATCCAAAATAATGAGGCTCAAACGATGGTTGAATGTGTGGTGAGCTTGCCTACACTTCTGTCACTCACTTCCCGTGTTTTGTATTAATTGAAATATGATTTTAATCTCAAATTAAAGTCAATAATTAATTTTAATCACATATTTTTTGAGATCCACAATTTTCAAACATATATTTCATCAACTTTTATCAAAATCTACTAAAAATCTAATTTTAATCTACAACAAACAACCTCTCTCTACACAAAATTAAAACGGACCACACACGCCTCTCTCTCTCTCTCTCTCTCTCTCTCTCTCTCTCTCTCAATTTTTATTTTACCTCCTCTCTCCTTTTGTATTAAACAAAGGAAGAGTTTTATTGCCAAAGTTCAACCCCAATTTGTTTATTTATTTATTTCCCTTCATGAAGCACCTTACATTTTTTCTTTCTTGAATTGACATCTTATTTCTTTCTGGTGGGATGGTTCTTTTCCTTTATCCCCACTTTCTCCTATCTAATTTAGGGTAATTAGCGCAAAAGGTTCTCGTCATGTGTACTCATTGCGCAAATCGTCTTTATTGTTTTAAATTTAGCATTTGCACCTTTATTTCAATCTTTTCTTGCAGAGTTGGTTCATTATGTCCATTTCGTTAGTTACTTCCATCAAATATGGGTAAATTGGTGCAAAAAGTCTCTATCATTTCAATTTTGATAATTGAATCATCAGATCGAACTTTCTTTACGTAAAAGGTTCTTATCGTCTATTTTTTATTAATTAAAACATTGTAAAATTATTAATTTACCCTCCTATTAAAATAAACAAATAGAAAATAAGGAAAAAATATAAAAAAAATTATAGCTAAAGTTCTTTAAAAAGTATAAATGAGTTTCATGTAAAATAATTTAAAACATTCTAATAAAAGAAAATTATTTTATCTATCCAATGAAACCCGCTACTCCTACCCCTAGCCTCCACCACCAGTCCACCACCATCAAAATAATTAAAAATAGAAAAGTATTAAAAAAAGTAAGAAAAGAAAAAATAAAAAAATAAAAACAAAATGGTTCTTTTTCCTCATCGAATTCCGCACCCTACTATCGGCCACCACGACGACCCATTTTTTCCTTTCGACTGCAACACCATCCAATGATTTAGCTATTTTCTTGTAATCAAGTTTCGTATTTCAATATATTTTTATTTTCAGCGTAATTACAAGAATTTTTTTAGGAATTTAGCTATTTTCGGTACATTCTTGCTTTCATCTTCTTGCTACTGATTACATACTCACTGCATAAATTTTTGAATTTTGCTATGATTTTGTTCAAGTTTCTTTTGCCTCACAAAATGATGTTTGAAGATGGTTTTGTATCTTCTTCCATTAGAGGGTTTATTTAAGATTTTAATTCAAATTACAATCCTGATTATTCTAATTCAAACCGGTTAAAAGGAAAAGAAATCTTTTTTTAAGATGATTTTTTTTTGGGGGGTATGTTTTAAATTATTTTAAATGGGACTCGTTTGCACTATTTAAAAAAAGTTAGGATTTTAACCATAATTATTATTTTTATATTATTTCTTTCTTTTCTATTTGTTTATTTAAAGAATAGTGTAAATCAGTCATTTTATAATACATTAATCGAGAAAATAAATGGTAGCAAACGGTAGGGATGTTTTGTATTGATTATCCATATTTAAGGGAAGGAATTAATATAATGGACGGAAAGGACCAACTCCAAAAGAAAATGTTGAAATAAGGGTACGCATGTCAAATTTGAAAAGATAAGTACGATTTGCGCAATGAGTACAAACGATGAGGATCTTTTGTGCTATTTACCTTCTAATTTAACATATGCTTAAAACAAATAAAAACTCAAAAAATGAATTTGAGTTCACCGACGAAGTAATTTATTAGTTAAAAAGTCTTAACATGATATTGGAATCCATTAAGTTCAAACGAACAATTTGGTCCATCTAAAGCTCAATTGAGCATTCGAATTTCTAGATTTACTCCCTTTGACAACGTCCATCTTTTCATATGAAATCCCAAGCTCTCTAAACATGTCTTATTCTCACTAATATTTTGTTCCATGTAGTAAATTATAATTGTTCTGGTATGGTCGGTTGCACTGGGCATGTGAATTTATACCTTCTGATCCATTTCCATGGTTGTCATCTCTAAGAATTCAAATGAATTGTGTTCATACATAAGAATATTTTTTGTCCAACATATGATGGTTATAAAGCTGGAATTTCCATAGCATGTCAAAGTTGGCCATTTTCATCAGAATATTATTATTCTAAAAGGCTGTTTAGATGATAAGTATGATTTACCTTAAATAATTTTCAAGTTGAGGACAGATGTAGAATATATTCTATCATTTTGGCTTTTCTTTGCTCACTTATGCAACTATTTTATTTTATATTATAGGATAATGAGTTCACCTTATCACAAACCAGAAACTCACAAATTAATAATTTGAGTTTACAGTTCACCAGACAAGAACCAATTTAGTCAAAAGTTCAACTGCCACTATATTATACGGTTCTATTACACGAAAAGGAAGTAGACACTAGAATCTGATTCTCTAACTGAGGCATGGACGAAACTACAAAAAGTTGCCAAACTTGGCATATAAAATAAATCAACCGGTTCATAGAACCTTGTATTAAGCTTCTTTTTGCATTTCAGTTCTCAGAATCAAGCAAAAATAAGAGAGATGACAACGAGGAAACTTAGGAAAGAGATATTATGTCGGCAGTGTGGGGTGAAGTTGCTTGTGCCTCTTGAGGAACGAACCATACACTGTCCATCGTGTGGTGGTATTATAATACTGCAAAGTCGCTTCAATGACAATGTTGCTCCTGGAATGAATGGTAATGTCAACTCTCTGCCGAGCAACACGCAGACTACAGCCTCAAGCTTTGCGGCACACAATTTACGTCGGGAGCCATCCAAGGCAGGTATTCTTTTTCGTGTTCAGCCATCTCAAATATCAAAGCAGGTGTCCCCTTCTCCTGCACATGGAAAGAAACGAGCTATTTTGTGCGGCATTACCTACAAGGGACATCAAAAGAGTCTCAAAGGTGGCATTAATGATGTGTTGTCGATGAGAAATCTTCTGATTAAGCGGTTGGGTTTTCCCAGTTCTTCCATTCTTCTACTCACAGGTATCACTCACTTTCTGCCAAAATTTTAAACAAATGCATATTTACTTGCGCAACAAATATGCATAGGAATTCGAAAGTCTTAAATAAATTGTATTGCAGAAGAAGAAAGAGAGCCGTACAGGATTCCAACTAAGCGCAATATCCGAGCATCCCTCCGTTGGCTTATTCAAGGTTGCAGGTCAGGAGATTCCTTGGTGTTCTACTACTCGGGCCACGGCTCACGAGTAAGAGATCGTGACGGGGATGAAATCGATGGATATGATGAATCATTGTTGCCTGTTGACTACGAGACTGAGGGAAGGATACTGGATGATGAGATCAATGCCACCATTGTGAGGCCACTACCCTATGGAGCTACACTTCATGCCATCATTGACACCTGCTACAGTGGAACCTTCTTAGATCTTCCATATCTGTGCAGGATAAACAGGTTAGAATTTGCACATATATACACTGAAAAACTTTAATCATTCACTATCAAAACTTGTAAACTAACACATCATTTCAGGGAAGGATACTATAAGTGGGACGATCATCGCGTATCACACATATATAAAGGTACCAGTGGGGGACATGCCATATCTATTAGCGCCTGTGACGATCATCAAAATTCCGTAGATACCACGGTTAGTACCACAAACTTTTTTTATCCTAGATGCTGTGGGGATGTTCTTAATTAAAAACACTACATATTAAAACCTAGAGTGTTGAGTGGGTTTTGACTTGGTGCAAACCACAACTGCTTATGACTGTCCTGATGCAATGAAAAGATCAAACGAGTTTCTTTTGGTACACATTATTTTTTTCATTTTCGTTCTTCTACTCATTTTCAACCACACATTCTTTAATAAAATAATATTTTTCATCACATCAATAACTTTTCCTTCATTTTTAACCACACATCCTCTATCAATCTACTATTCAATAATATATTCTTTCAAAAGAATGTGTCTCAAATACACTCTAAATCTGAAATTTAATTCTTCTATTGACAGGTGCAGTATTTTAATATCTCGTCAATTTATATATTAACTAAACCACAACTTTTAACTAGAGATGCAACACTTACAGTATTTCATATAGTTCAACAGTGTTGCAATGTAACATATGTCCTTGTATGTTAGCTGATATAGCACGCAATTTTCATGGATGGTTTCGTCCAACAGAGGAAAATCTGATTTTTGATCTCTTAGGTAACGTAAGGATCTATACACACACCATAAGTGACAATTGTTTGGATTTACAAATTTGTTGCAGGCTTTCACAGGTGTAGCAACTGGTGCCCTAACTTACAGCTTTATCAAAACTTTGGAACAAGAACCAGAATTAACTTATGGACGCCTACTGATTGCTATGCGTGAGAGGGTAAGAAAAGCACCAGAACAAGTAGGCTTGAAAGGATCCCATGAATCACAGGTATGCTTTTATTAGATTGCTATGGTTATTTTTACATGTATGAAGCATCATTTCGCAACTTACATAGCATGTTGTAGTTAGAGAAAGACTGGTAATAGTACAAAACAAACCTTCAAATTGACAAACTGAAGGAAGGAACAATCAGTGTACAGTATCCATAGTTTGTTTACTATTTGTAATACACTACTATCGATATTTTTTCACTTCATAACCATTAAAGCTATCCCGTCAAAGGAAATTTTGGTAATGAGTTATTTGCTTGGCGTTTTGTAGGAACCTCAACTGTCTACTTCTCAAATGTTTGACATTCACTCAAAGCCCTTTACTATATGAAGTGTATAGGCTGCAATTTCCGTGGCTGATTTGTGACCACCAATAAGAAGAACTCATGTCTTTGCAAGCTGAGCCTTGTTAAATATTACAATGTATACCTCCATTAACGTTGGCAAACTATGTACTATAAAGCTATCATAACCCTAGTTTCTGTGTGCTATTACCGGTATATTTCAATAATATCCCTAATGCTTGTATAAGCGTAAGAATGTTCTCTCTTTCTTGTGCATGTATCCGTATTATCACGTATTTTGGACAGGAACAAAAAAATAAAAAATAAAAAAAAAACTTAATTATGCTTCCAATCACAGGGAAAAATGTTTATGGGAGAAGCTAGCTGAAGAGCATAAAAAAGAACAATCAGTGGAACTCGACAAAGCATGTAATCCCACAATGAACAATGAATATAGAAATCAGATCCCAATATGATAAGGATATTTCTGTACATAGAATATAGGATTTGCAATTCATCTTTGGTCCCTTAGAACAATCAGACGCCTAAATATAAAGATGTAAGAATTCCCAGCATTCTTTAACATGAATTTCAGGTCAAGAAACTTATTTGAAATGATGAATTCCAAGATCTTTTGATAGTTGAATCACGTTGCATTCCAAATCTCCAAAATCTACATTTGTTGTTCTCTAATGGTCTCAATCCCGAACACAATGGAAGTGAATTATTATTCACAATCTAATTGTCAATTTTTTGTCAGATTTCATGTTCAAAATATGATATGATTTTAAGGACTTTCTAATTTTGGTGTAAATTTTCATACGAATTTTTCCTTCATTTTTCATGTCATCTTTTCCCCTATTTGTCCAATGCACAATCATTGGAGGTTGTATGGGAGTTAAGGGTGGTTATATGGAGATTCGTGTTTGAACTTCAAATTCAAACCACTCTCTTCAACCATTTTGATAACTTGTGCGTCAGGTCATCTCATATGGGCGATCCATAACCCGTATTTTTCTAACATCTCCCACTCGCACGTGATGGGTTTGATTCGAACCACAAGGGACAACGAATGTCACGCATTAGATCCTTCTCAAGATCTATTTCACAAAAATTCATACGACAAATAGATCGTGCGACCAACGAGAAATATTAGAGCTCACAATACTATAAACCCGTTAGGGATATATAATAGTTCAATTAGAGGAACATTACATCTCGCTATACCCCAAACTCATTTTCCAACATTAATTCAAGTATTTTCGATCCCTCGAATATTTATGGAATATACTTGAACCTCACATCATATCATTGTATTCACAATTATATTCTATACCCTAAATGGTTAAACACAATTGTCCGGCTGGTGAATACAAATATGAATGTTGGTCAAAATAGTTTTCCTTTCCTACTTGAATCCTTAAACTTTAAATCAGTCGCTTTCGTAGACATGTCCTATCAAACCGAATCAATCATAGTTATTGGCAACATGCTAAAGTAGCAACGCCGAAATAAAATTTCAAAAACAGTCAAAAGTCATAAGGGTATATATGAGATTATATAAACCTCAAGGTCTCACACAATGAGAAAGTAGGGATCCCTTCACTCATTTACCCATTATTGATCGTAAAAACGCTCGTGGTATGAAACACGCGCTACGATATTTTCTATCATTCTTAGGACGTATGTCATATCCTTTATAAACAAATAACACCATACAGATCCTAATTCAGGTATTCCCGATATCTAACTAGAGTTCTCCATATATTCATTCTTCTAGGCAATCTCAAATAGAGAACTCGATCGGCTACTAAACAGGTTTAATGGATAACAAAATCCATTTCGATTATTTGTTATAATCTCATCTTGATATCTTATCAAGGCGACATGATCACATACACAACATGATCACTTTATCTCATCTCAACATACCCCAAAGCATATAAGGCGATTGTTCGTATGAGTGAACCAATCTCAACCTGTTTGACATACTAAATATGTGCATGCAAAATATTATCTCGTAATCTCAACAATAGATTATACATGAACTCAAAATTGTTCAACTATGGGTACATAAAAATCAATCAAGAGTTTTCTGATACACTAAGTATCATATTCTACGTAATTTTAGATATTCGACATTACCGACAAGTACATCTCTAAACATCTTTAGAGTATGATGATTACAGACCATCATTTACGTAGATATATTGCAAAGACACTTTCTTTGCTAATGTCTCTCACAGAAACACTATCAGGTGTTTGGTTCCATCATGATATTTGAGATCCTCAACGCATGAGATAATTGCATAACTATCATGGATCTCATATTCACAACTAATATCATTAGATGCCCAATACATCTATACCAAACAATTTCTTCAGCTGTCCATTTATGTACTACAAGATGTGTTTCTCACTATTCATGTAGTAAGATTGCACAAGTCTGATAACTATTTGTGCTTAACTAACTCTCATCCTTATTCGATATTTGCATATATATTCCAATCACAAGTTATTCCCTCAACAACAAAATGGAATAATTGACAGCAGTACGCTTCAGGTATCAAAATATCATTTCTAAAGACAACACCGATACCTACTGACTAGATCCATGACATGACAAATATTAGGACAAGTATACATTATAACATACTTCTAACTCCTAATCGCACTAGATATGATTCTCTGGATATTTCTTTGGGTGCTTATGGAGTCCTAGACATACATGAAGACTCATATGGTCACATTTCGACATAGAAGTATCAACATGGTAGCAATTCCAGAGTTAAAAAAATATTCTAGAATCTTTATAGTATAAATAACTCTTGTGACAGAGAAAAGACTAGAAAAATCTTTTTAACACGAAATATACAATTTGCGAAATCCATGTCCTTCGTCTCAAAAATTAAGGACAACCATTTCAAAATGGTCTTAATACACTCTTTCTCGTGCTTATCCAATATAGTGTCATCAACATCAAAATTAGAATTACAATCTACCATCAGACTTTTACATAAATACAGTGATTTTCATCCACATGATGAAATTTTATACGAGATTCAAACCTTGTTAAAACTCAAGTATCACTGTCAAGATAACTACATTAGGCTATAAGTGTAATTATAGAGTTACCACAATACTATAAAAGCCTTCAACATGAAACCTACAAATCGATTCATGTAGATCTCTTCAATCAATTCTCTTGAGAATGAAAATACAGTCTATAAGTCTATTTCGTGTAATCTACACTTAAACACAATATCATGGCTAGCATCAGCGTATAGAAGTGAATCTTATTGTTAAGAAAAAAGTTCATCAAACTCAATATACTCATATTGAGTATAACCTTTCTCTAAAAAATGAGATTTATCTATCATAAACTCATTAGTCTTCCACTTAGTTTTTAAGAACCTGAATATTCTCAACAAACATGATGTTCAATTAACACTTCCACCAAATCTCAAACTAGATTGAAATTATGTACTCCATATATACTTCCATCACTTTCCTCAAATTTCTCCACTGGTTTTCTAAACCATGAATCATTGAAATTGAATTGCTTTTAGCTCCCACTCAGAACCAAGAACCATTGAAATCGGATAATTCTTTGTAGCTTCCACTTGAATAGATAACTCCCACTCGGAAACAGATTACTCCTACTTGAATCAGAAATTTAAATCAACTCTTACATATCCAAAAAACTGATTCATCAATATACATAATATCAATTTCAATAATATTCTCCAAAATTTTCTCTCTTACTAAGAAAGAAATGTCAAATGTCACATATTGTGACCCAATATCCATTCAAAATCTCACTTAAGCACCTTTTTGGACTGTTATGCGTATCTCATGAATACATCTTGTTCTTAATAGACTCATGTTCCCAAACTCATTATCAAGAACTTACATAGTCGATTATACATCTGAGACAACACATTTTTGGTCGTCTTCATGTCCAAAACTTATACAATTCTGAACATACTAATTTAGAGAGAACTCCGTTAACTGATACGTTGTAATTAACCAACAATCTTTTCAAAAGCAAATACGTAAATTGGACTGCATATCTCAAACCTCATCATATTCAGTTATATTCCATCTTTCTACGGAATACACCATATAATTATTGGTGATTAAGGAATAATCAATCAAATAAGAATCTATTTCATTACATATATCACTGATATTTCGTGATAGAGATTCACACTATTAAACAATTCTCAAAGTCTTCACTTCCATAATCTGATTTTCTACTCCACTTTAGAGAAGTCTAAATCAATACAATATTTTCAACTTAAAAAAATCAGAGGTACAACTGAAATGTGTGAATCTATCTATAGATGTAATGAAAATATAAATCCCATCTCTATCTCTCAAAAAAATAGAATGAATTTACTCGATGAAAGTTTAACTTTTACAGTTTTGAATGGTTTTCTCAACTCAAAATCTCAAACTATTGCACAAATATCCAGAATCATAATTAAATATCACCACTGTGAGTATGAACAGAAATACCACGTATAAGTTCAAGTAATAAAGTACTTTTAGAAGAACAATTAAGATCAAATTTAGTGGAGTTTTTGATACTATCTTAATATCAAATAGGAAGTCAGTTTCTCCACTTTGCAACACTAAGTTGTAGTATCAGTTATATAAAGTTCAAATCCATCTTCATCATTTGTATATATCTATTTTGTATCAAGTCAAAGACTCGACAATAGAGTAAGATACTTCTTGATCTTATATAAAGTGGTTTCTAACGTTTGAATCCACTATCCACACAAGATAAGATCCAATATGTATAGTGTTGACATGTAAACAACACTAAGATGAATATATTCAAGTGCAATATCCTTTAACTTAACCACTTTCGAGCTAAGAGAGTCAAACTGTATAGTTGAAGCACTTGAACCTTTATAACATTGATCCTCTACAAAATCTATTATCTGATATGTTCTTCTTGGTCCCTTTTCTAGTCCCTCCATCTATCCCGCATTTGTTCTAACTCATTTAATACTTAAGATCCAAATCTTATGCAAACTAGAACATTGCTACACAAGTGTATCCTCGAGACTTAACAACATCAAGTCACATGTCTTTTAACTCACATAGCGGATAGTTTCAATAGAGAAAATTGACACATCAATTTGTAAGCCACACATTGACATTCAAAATTTTCATCTATTAAAAATAGACTAGTTTGAACTTACTACTCATGTAAAAAAAATGTGACCAACAAAAACGGTCAACTTTATGCTAACCATTTTAGCTAAGTCACATTTGAGAAAAAAGATCATTTATAACAGAACTTAACAATTCAAATGTTCAAGCACAAGAATCTATCTTTTCTCGTACTTAACAAAGTTCTGATCTTTATTCTCTAAAGTAGTATAACTTACATAAGGTTTTCTATTGCGTGGTTGATGCTCTCTAAACATAATGTCCTTCTAGTACACTCAAAATCTTATCATGCCAAATGTTATTGCATTTAGCTTATCACCTTTATTAAGGTTCACTGCTATAGATTTTGATGTCATGATTTATCAATTTTTAGAGACATTTTATTCTCAATCAATGCCCATTTATGCACATTCAATTTTGTATCAATGCAAATTAACATCTACGATAGTTCAATGTTAGGTACAGAGTCAAAAATTCACTATGTTCCCAATCATCGTCCGCAATCCTATTGTTTTACTATCATAAACTTAATTTCATAATGCAAAATTTCATTGGTTCTAAAAATAAGAATTACATTAATTCTTCCAAATTGAGAACTCCCACTCAGTTGGTGAATCAAATAGTTTTAGGTAAGATTTTCTCTAAATCTTCTAATCATCGAACTATCACTCAACGACAGTTAATAAGTCTAAGTAAAAGTCTCTCTAATTTTACTGACGTCAACATTTATAACAATACACGAATTAACGATATCATGTATTCAATTAGATAATATAAAAGCAAAAATATACACATTTATCCAATTATAACATGTATCATGATATAACAAATTAATTCTTCCAAAAGATAACTTCAATTATAATTCAAAAATAAAATTAACACCATTTAAGTTTTATTTTACAAATTCTCAATCTCATTTAAATCTCTATGGCAACACAGTCGTAACAAATGAGAAGAGGCATCAGAATTCTCATATTCAGCTTATCACCAAAAGTTTATGTCCCAAAACATTCACGTATTCCACATTAAGTCATGTTTTAGATTCATTTACTTATATCGATAAGCATAAAACATTTCAACAAGTTCTATTAATCATGTTTTTCTAACATTCTCTTTAAAAATGCTAAAATTGTACATATAATCAACCATATCTGATTGAGCACAAAATTGAAAAATAAGTCACAATAAACCACATAACCTAATCAAGACCCACACAACTAATAAACATACATAAAACGTGGTATTTTAAATACTTTCAGAGTATTTTTCATTTCAAAAAAAAAATGAAACACTTCAAAAAAAAACAACTCCCACTAAAAAAATACCACTTAACAAATATTTTTAATTTTTATAAAATTTTCAGAATTTAATTAAGTCCGAAAAAGATATTTTTAATACTTTTTTTTATAATTTATTTCAATAATAAAATAAAAAAATATTTTTGATTTTCTGAAAATTAATTTTAATTGCACATAAAAATCAAGAATATTTCAAGGATCTAGTTGCAATTTTCGAAATTGTTATTGGAATAATCAACTTTCAAAAAATAATTTTGGAACCAATATGCAACATGCAATTTTTCAAATTGCATTTTGAATATTTAAGGGACTACTATGTAATTCTCTCAAGCCATTTTTTTTCGCGGGTTACTGTTCATCGTTAAAGAAAAATTGCAGTTTTTTTTTTTAAATTTCTGTCAAAATTTCGAAAGATCATAACTTCTTCAATTCAAGGCCAAAAATTATATTCTTTATACTTTTGGAAAGGTATTGAGAAGATTTATCAAACTATACCAAATGGTTATCATAAAACACAGTGTGAAAGAAGTTATCATGTGATTAAGTTTTCGATTTTACCGATTTTAATTCAAAAAATCAGATTTTCATCCAAAATTTCGAATCTTCATAACTTCTTCATTTTAAGTCCAAGATTTGAGTTCTTTATGTGGTTGGAAAGATTATGAGAAGATCTTTCTAACCATATTAATCTTATACATGAAGATGAACGAGCAGATGGCAGTAAATATTGAAATTTTTTGCAATTTTATTTAGGGTTTCATTTTTCTCCAAATTTATAAAATCAAAAATTTTCAAACTTTGCAGATATCATCTACATACGCTGTAAAAATTTCGTGAATTTATATTACATATTTCATGATATGCTATTAACAATACTTCAAATTTCAATAAAAATCGCATACATGCATTTTTCAACATAATAATTTCATTTACAGCAAAATAGTATGCAAGGGAAACAACTTTTACGGCTCTGATACCAATATAAGAATTCGCAGCATACTTTAACATGAATTTCGGGTCAAGAAATTTACTTGAAATGATGAATTCCAAAATCATTTGATGGTTGAATTACCTTGCATTTCAAAACTCCAAAATCTGCATTTCTTGTTCTCTAATGGTCTCAATCTCAATCACAATGGAAAGAGATTATTATTCACAATCTAAATTTTTTGTGAGATTTCATGTCCAAAATATGGTTTTAAGGACTTTCCAATTTTGGTATAAATTTTCGTACGAATTTTTCCTTCATTTTTCATGCCATCTTTTTCCCTCTTTTTCCAATGGACAATCATTGGAGGTTGTATGGGAGTTAAGAGTGGTTATATAGAGTTGCATGTTTGAACTTCAAATTCAAACGACTCCCTCCAACCATTTTAATAACTTGTGGGTCGGGTCATCCCACATGGGCGACCCACGACCCGTATATTTCTAACAAAAAATGATGTACTTCGAAGTTGCAACCTCAAATCATTTTTCTTCAAAATAGTGAGGCTTGATAGCCAAAGAATAGCTAACCAAGAAGGGGGGGGAGGGGGATGAATTGATTTTTAATTTTTTTTTGAAAAATTAATCTAAAAGAAAGCACGTAATAACTAAATAGATTAATTCAAGTAATAACCACGAATATGAAAGCAATAAGTAAAGAGAGCTAGATGATGCAAACGATATAATTATGGAGGTTCGATCCATCACAATGATCTATGTCCTTCGTTACCAAGCTCTCTAACACGAGTAAGGTCATTTCACTATGTTAATTGACTTGTAGTGCAATCTAATCCTTTACAATACTTTCGGTGACTTACAAATAAAGAGTACCGAACTTTAAACAATGTTGAACTTTACATGACCTCAACACGACCCCACAAGTTTTTAAAGAAAGTTGGTTTTACAAATGAAACTTCTCTCTTAATAAATGATATGATTACAATTAAGTATCAAGAGAGAAATAGGCTGCAATGAATGAAACTCAAGTGTTAGGTATGAAAAACTTTGATGTGTACAATGATTTTCAAAAGTTATTTTGATCAAACGGTTTTCAAAGATAAAATGATTTTATAATAATAAACGAGATAAGAAATCAATATAATTTTGCTCAAAAATATCTCACTTGAATGCTTTTCAAATTTTGTAATGCATGGCATGTGAGTTGGTATTTATAGCAATTGAAAAACGTCAAAAACTCTGTCGAACGGACGATCATCCCGACGTCTAGTACTTTTTCGGACGACTGATTTAGTCGTTGCTCATTAGAAGTCAGAATGGTCAAAAAATCGACCAATGCGAATGAACCGGACATCCAGTTCACCATCCGGACGTTTGTTTGTTTGAAATAATGTAGGCTTATAAATGACATTTTTACTTGATTTCTCAAGATAAATGATGTTAGTAGGTTTGAAAATTAAATTGAAATTCTTAAATTTGAAAAATAAATTTTGTGCAAACTTTTTACGAAATATATTTTTCTCGTGCATAAAAATTCGTTACTTGAGCTTCTAATGAATCATTGCTAAGGATTAAAATATTTTACTTTACAAATGAGCTCAAACATCTAGTTCTAATATCTTCGGTTGATTTAGGGCGAGTGCTCGATTTGTCTCTGATTGTAAATGCTTAAATCCATCTTGAATTTTCTTGATTGTCAACTGCAAGTCTTTTGATAGCAATTGTTTTTTTTTCCCAATTTGATTAACATGTAACAATGAAGACTCGAATACAAATGTTAGAGATAAAATCACTTTGTTTTTTCAGAATATTTGAAGATAGAACAAAGACTATTTTGATCGTATACATTGATGACATAATTCTTACAGGTGACTACACAGTTGAGGTAGAGAGATTGAAAAGTAGTCACAAAATTTGAAGTAAAAGATCTAGGACAACTGCAGTATTTTCTGGGAATGGAAGTGGCCAAATCAATGAAGTGTATCAGTGTTTCACAATAAAAATGTCCTAGATCTCCTAATTAAAACTGGCATGCTTGGGTGTAAATCAAGTGACACTCTTATGGAAGCTGGAAGGAAGACACACAATATGGGAGAACCAGTTGAAAATGACAGACATTGGCGACTAGTTGGGAAACTGATCTATCTATCACACATCAAACCAAACATTGCATTTGCGATTAGTGTGGTAAGTCAACACATGCATTCTCCGAAGGAAGCTCATCTAGAAGTAGTTTATAAAATTCTAAGATACTTCAAAGGCTCTCCTAGAAAATGTTTTTTTTCAAGAAAACTGAAAAGATGGAGGTAGAAATATTCACAGATGTTGATTGGGCAGGATCAATAGAGTTAGTAGATCAACTACATTCTATTGTTCCTTCACATAGGGAAACTTGGTAACGTGGAGAAGTAAGAAATAGAATTTAGTACCTAGAATTAATGCTGAAGCAGAATTTAGAGCAGTTTAAGGAATATGTGAAAGACTATGGTTAAGAAAACTTTTGGAAGAACTACAAGTTACAATGAAACTCCCGATTAAACTCTACTGCGATAACAAAATTGCGATCAACATTTCACTTAATCTAGTTCAACATGATCGAACCAAACATTTAGAGGTAGGCTTACACTTCATCAAGGAGAAAGTCGAAGACGAAACTATTTGCATGACCTACATTCCTACCAAAGAACAACGACGGATGTATTCACTAAGGGGCTACACAAACAACATTTCAATAATTTTATCTGCAAGTTGGATATGATCAATATCTACGATCCAACTAGAGGGAGAGTGTAGAAATCCCGTAATTATGGGATTATTAATTATGGAATTGTTGTGTATATAGTATAATTGGTGATTAGATAGGAAATAGTTCTATTTATTTAATTAGAAGATTATATTCCCTTTCTTCCAACCTTATTGTATTATAAATTAAGATGTGTAAGGAAATAAGTGAGAAACAGAAAATAATTTCTCATTCCATGCGTTTACTAATGTCAGTTAGGAACCGACTAAATCCATTCTAGATTACTCCATGTTGGTAAATTATTAATTAGCATATTCTAGATTTATCCAGTTTTGGCAGCAATTAATTCTTCTAGTTCCTTCTAGGTTGGCTAATGGAAACATCTGGAAATCAAAATAATGTTAAAACAAAAGTCGGTGTTGCATC
Source organism: Fraxinus americana (assembly GCA_035079005.1). Classification (NCBI taxonomy): domain Eukaryota; kingdom Viridiplantae; phylum Streptophyta; class Magnoliopsida; order Lamiales; family Oleaceae; genus Fraxinus; species Fraxinus americana. Next base: position 30,590,066 of record CM068719.1, on the reverse strand, counting down.
TTGAGGTCATATCATTTCATCTTCAAGAAAGATTATAACATAACTGAGCCTCTATCTCTTACTCCCTCTCACACACACTTGCATTTCACATATGTGTGTTTGAACCACATTATTGTGAAAGAATGTATTTTAGAATAGTAAATTGATAGAGAATGTGTGGTTGAAAAAGAAGGAAAAGTTATTGATGTGACGAAAAATATTATTTTATTGAAGAATGTGTGGTTAAAATAAATAAAAGAATAATAATGAAAATTTAATGTGCCTCAAATGTGAGCTGCACTTTGTGATGCTTGATGCTAATCATCCTGAAGCTGCAATATTAGTCTCAACCAAATTAGAGTCTAGCGAAGTGGTGGAACATTTATCGACTCAGGAAAAAGCAAAGAATCTAATTCCCAGACCTTTTTTTCTCAAGTGGAATAAAGCTAAAAATCTAAGGATGACTTCAACCCAGTCAACTTCTGATTTATATCGATTATTTCAACATCCAGATAATGTTTTGACCCCAAGGGAGATCAGAAATGGAAATGGCAGGCCAGAGAATGAGATGCAGTTGTTGCGTGTGCAACAAATGGTTCCCCACAACGCATATACATTTCAATGTGCAATATGTCTAACTGTAATCCTGGTTCAACCGAACAATCCTCTAGGCCAAGCTCATGACTCAATATGCCACTCAGCTAGCAGAATGAAGAATTTGCTTAATGGAGCATCCAGTAACATTAATACAATGGCAGCTTCAGTGAATAGCTGCGCTTTTCTGGGGCGTCAGGTAATGCTCATCATTCGCAACCAGTTGCACCTTCCTTGCCGTTTTCTGCATACCGAATGAAGCAGCAGTGTTATGTGGAGTAAGCTACCATAGGCAGAAATACAGGCTAAAGGGAACTGTCAATGATGTTAGGGTGTTACAATTGTGAGACCACTGTCCCAAGGAACCAAACTTCCTGCCTTCATTGATGCATGCCACAGTGGCACTGTTGATCTGCCATTTTATACCGAATGAATAGGTCAGTGCTGTCCTTTCGTGATTGGATCAACCCAAACTGGCCATTTGCAAGAATTCTTCATTTTTAGAGCAAAAAGGGTTACTATATTGTAGAAATTATTATGATTATAGAATATAAATGGCCAATCTCTGATCTGAAAGGTAGATCTATCAGCAATATCAAACAGATCACTATGGTCTACAAGGAAGGATACTAATATACTATCTGTGGGAAGATCATGGTAGCCAGTCACCTATAAACAAAGGTACAAATGGTTCTCTAGCTGTGTCTATGAGTTCATGTGATCATCAAGTTTCAGCAGATACTAAAGTGAATAACCACTCTCCTTTCTTACAGTTAAATTACATTTTATCTTTCTAAAAACTATTGTAACCTTGGCATAAATATCTAGTAATAAAGTTACTAAGGCTTTGTTTGATGAGCCTCATTTTTCCAGGAAAATGGAAAAGATTTTCCTCTTTCTCACAAAATTGTTGTTTGACGGTGAAAATTAACCTTGGAATTCATTTTACCGCCGCCCTTTCACGCGCCTGATTTTCCGTGAAATCCTTGCTTTTATTTTCCTTGGGTTTGGGCAGTTTTTTATTTTCCAACTTTTGGGTTTTTTTGTTTTTTTGATTTTTTTTTTTTTAGAATGGAAACAAATCTCATACTCAATGGTAAAATTTTTTTCACTTTAATAGACAATTTTCATGTAAAACAAAGTCAAACGAACACTAAACTTTGATAAAAAAAATGATTTTTTAATAAACAATTTTTTTTCCTTTTTTTTTTTTTTACTTTTAGGCAATGGAGACAAATTTTATAACCAATTGAGGAAAAAATTATCACTTTAATAGACACTTTCCATGTAAAAAACGAATAGAAAATTTAAAAATTTTTCGGGTGAAAAATTATACCAATCAAACACACTTGAAATCATTTTCCCTACAAAACATTTTCTAGACAAATCTTTTCCCTATAAAACATTTTCTTTCTACCCATTTTCTACTCTTGCAATCAAACGCACTCTAAATGAAACTCAAAATTGGAAGAAAATAAGTTAATCTCATTCAAGCGAAAGACATTGGCCATTCAAGCAACTACATAATGGATAGTTATGTCTCTCATCAATAATAATCATGAAATAGATTAATAAACAACTCATACTAAGAATGATAGTCTGCGTTGTCCATATTTAGCTCAGCAGATTAAAAAAAAAATTGTTTTCTTCATCAATCTACTTACATCTGCAGTTCTTGTTAAATGTACAGGCTCTATCTAGCAACTGGTGCCATGACATATACACAACTCTTGAAGTGAGTGGCATTAGAATGAGATGTAAACGTTAGCCTATTTACAGTCGGATCTTAGGCCCTGTTTGCTACCCAAAGACAGAGAAACGAATTCTCTGGAAAAAAAAAATTCATTTTTGTGTTTTGTGACGATTAGTAGAAGTTTGATATGTAGACCAAAATGATGTTATTGTGAAGGATATAGCTGCACTGGAACTTCCAATTATAACGTATTAATGAACCAAGCATGAAGACAATGATATCATTGGTGTAGTTCTTTGCAAATCGTGTTAGCAGTAACTAATGTCATCCGCACAATGCTAACTCAATTAACTAGCTCAGCATAAATATAGTAACAAGAAAGAATCTAATTATCAGCTAATCATATTTCTTCATTACGATAACTTTCTACATATTAGTTTACGATGAGCTAATAATATATTTAGACAATAAATAACCCGACTGTAGAGAATTTAAAAATCATATATATATTGCCTTTATATAATGGCACATTTGGTGGACATCCCTTTCATTGTACTTTCCATTTGCAGTGGTGACTTTTTTCCTGCATCAACATTGTGGATACACACAAATAGCTAGCTGCATTCACTGGTGTAACAGAAGACTGCGTGAAGCATCGAGCCAGCGAGTGTAGCAACCACGGAGGTTAGGCCAATCGGAAGATGGACATCGCGTGAAATGATGGAGCCACAATGACAGCACTCTTTCTTGCTCGTCTTCTTGTTCTAATGTCTCGATTATTTCTTCCAGTATCTTTTCAAGCTCGGCTCTTTCGCCGATGCTGAGGACAGGTGCATCAGTGCCATTGCTTGCACGGCATAGCAACGGCAGCCATGAAACCAGCAGTTTCATCTTTGTTTGTCTTTGTTGCTCTGACATGTTTTTGTCATCTATAACTTTGCCCACGTCTTTCGATTGCTTGATCAAGAATGCTACAATTATAGATAATGAATCAAGATAAACTTTGTTTGATACACAAAATTCAAGAATACGGTAATGGAACGATCAATATACCAAAGGTGAATAATCTTCGTCTGAGGGTTTATCAAACTACGATAAGATCATGTTTGATACACAAAATTCAAGAACCACGGAGTATTGAAGATGGTAACAAGTCATTATCGACGAAATCGGGATCTGCAGCTATTTCTTTCTAGATTTAGCAATTTTCTTGCCCTCATTTTTTTTACAAAATCTAAATAATTCTTCCTAGTTCCTAATAATATGCCTATCTATATCCCAATTGACGCTACATATAATTAACAAGGACATAGCGAAAAGGTTGATTATATTCGCACAACAATTTTTTTTATATCTGCATCATATTTTAATTATATTTGCTCACTTTTGCTTGTATGTCCTCGACTTTTTTCACATTGTATTGTATTCTTAACCTTCAATTAATTAACATAGATTTTTATTCAAATATTCTGCTAACATGCATTAAAAAGGACAAATATTTTGTTTAATTTTTGTATTAGTAATTTATTTCGATTATTTAAAAATACGAGAGATAACTATGTAGTTTTGGCTCGTGTAACGAATGACGAAAATCCTATGTATGGACAAAATGTGAAAATTAATAAAGGGTTGATGAAATAAAAACTTTAAAAAGTTGAGATCGTAAGTGTAAAAACAAGAAAAACTTAAGAACATTCATTGCAATTAAAATTAAAATGTGGTGTAGGTAACAAAAGTGTGGTTGGTACGAATTTATTTAGCGTAGCAAAAATACTAATGCGCCATGTAAGAAGTTACGTACCCGAGACCTTAACTAAGGAGCCTTGAAGCCGTAGCTCAGCCGACAAAGCGAGCGATGCCAAGTTAGAAGCCGAAGCCCATTTAAAAACTGCTTCTTCTGAACAGCCACAAGCTGCCATCTTCTGAGCCAGCCACAAAACTTCAGCTGCCAGCTTCTCAGCCGAGCTTTCAAACCCGCTTACCCCGTCCCTCGACTTCCCATATCGCCAAACCACGTTACCATAATATTTAACAGCCTTTAGAAAACGACTAAACCTATTTTTATAATAATATATATCAATTTCCTCAGCCGCCTCATCCGTCACATCACCACTAGTCCCGCCGCCACGGCTCCGCCCTTGAACTAACACGGCAGCTTCCAGCTGGCTCAAGGTACGCGAAAAGGCAGCTGAGAGCGCGGCGCAGTTGACTTCCCTTAGGGTTTCGTTACCCTCTAACAAATTCTCGTCAATTACCTTCTCTGCTAACGATCTAACCAACTCATATTTTCTTGAACTCACCGGAATATCATTAACTATTGACAACAACTGCATGAGCGCCCTCGCAACACCAGAGTCACCGACGCCCCCACCGGCGCCGCCGCCACCCGAGAGAGTCGACGCATAGTTGTCAGCCCTTTTAGTCTTGAAAGAATAGTTGTAGGATTCTGCAGAAGAATTCAAACCGGGAAACAAAGAAGGCAAAAGACGAAGAAAGAATAGAAAAGCCGAGAGAAGAAAACAACGTAGAAGTTCAAGAAGTCTATATTTTTCTGCTAAGAATACAAGGGGTTTGTCGGCATAGAAAAACAGCGAAGTAAGTAAATTTCTCAGAAGTAGAGGAGCCATGGCGGCCGGTGAACTCTCCATTATAGCCCCTTTCTGTTTGTTTCTCTCTTTAATTTTGATTTATGATTATTTTATGACAAGAAATGGCTATTTAAGGGGCGAATATTATAAGATTCAACGCATGTACGAGGGAAGGAGTTTGTAGGTAAAATAATTTGGACCGTTGAATTGCTGTTTGCCTGGAAATTAGTGGTAGACAGTTGTTCCATGAGTTTTCCATGACGTTAGTTTTGTAGGGACAATGAGCAGCGTATTTATTTTCAAGAAATTTGGCGTAGACTTTTTTATTTTTTTTGTAAGTATATAAAAACAAGTGGCGATTAAATAAATATAATATTTACGGATAAAACTCCTACCAATCAAAGGTTACCCCTTGGAAATGAAAGAAACCGTGGCCTATGTCTTTGATTTCGAACGTAAAGACAATCAATTGAAAATTGAACAAGAAGACTATCAATGATTGTTTTTGTTTACACGTAAAATGAATTTTCTTTTCTTTCATCTCTCTAGTAATATATTTTACAACCATGATATAAGTACAATTTTTTTGACATCAAGTTTGACAATGTGTCACATGTTGAAAGTTGAGTGGCCAGTTTTTAAACACCACACACTTTCCCGTCTATTTGAATTTGAATTAACATGGATTGTCAAATTCTTTGTCAACCATGGATTGTACACAAAGCATTATTCTATATATTAATTATAGTATGTAAAGAAAGGAGTAGCCCTTTATTTATCCAATCAAATAAGAAAAGATTAAACGCAAATAGAATACTACTTGAACGAGTGAAAGCGTGGTGAAATATGATTTTTAAATTCATACAATACGACATTTCATTTACACAAACTTTTTGCAAAATTTGCGATTTTTAGTGAAGTAGAAGAACTTGCCGATTATCAAAGCAAGTTGGAGCGCATCATTACTACAAGTTGAGTGGGGGCTCTTACATATACATTTTGATTCACATTCTTACAAAAATTCATTTTTTCAAAACTTATTTTTAACTATCCATTCTTCAATAAAATAATATTTTCTTATTTTTTAGTTATACATTTTTCATCAAATCACTATTTAAGAAGCATTATTCACTCAATAATCTGGGTTAAACGGGGTTAAAATCTCAATTCCAATCTCCCATACATCCCTTATTTTGAAAAAAAAAAATTTATTATTTTTCTCAGTGACATCTCAATCAATTGCGCAAGTCACACATGACTGACTTTTTGGCCATTCGTGACTGATGTACGAAAATACAATATCTCTGGAAAGTTTGAGTTGATGGATGAATTGAATGGATGCTACTGTATACCAAATTATACGGCGGCCAATTACTCCGGCTTGACAAAGTCCAGGTTCCATTAACACAAAGTTGAATTCATAATTGAGGCCTCATTCAATGAAATCCGACAATAATTTCACCAACGAAAAAAAAAAATGATATAGAAAAAGAATCATTAATATCAACAAATGTTTATAAAATAATTTGTTCCATATCTATGCCGAAAGTTGAATGTAGTTAGCTGATATTCAAGAACCGGTACTTGGGTTGTTGAGGTTGAGATGAGTGAGAAACAGACTTGCCTTGAAGAAAAGATTTGAAAAGTTTCGAGATCTCCTTTGGCTTTTCAATGTCAACAGCATGTCCTGCATTTTTTATCACTACTAGTCGGGCGTTCTCCCCTATATGTCTGCAAATTTTAGGTCACACAACTAATATTACTTTTCACAAGTAACAAATGAAAATAACACATGACGTGCACGTTCGGTATATACACAAGATTTTAAATTTTTGTCTATTTTTTGTCATGTATAATAATATACCAAACGTACCAACCAAGACATTAACGTTATGAATACGCATGGAAGTTGTTAGTCTTACATTTGGAGTCTGTCCCAATTCAACTGGAAATACCTATTCCCGTACTCCCCAGATGATCAACGTAGACTATTTCGAGAAACGAAAATTGTTGAACAATATGTATTTCTTTTAGATTAGTTTAACACATTCTTCAGCTAAATTTAGTTTTTAATGTGAGTCTCATTACAATGAAGAACGATAGCAGCAACTTGTTTTATCTTGGGAATATTAGAAATATATCTTTTGAGTGTTGCTTGGATTAGTTCCTTCTTCTTTTCTCTGTGATCTGGACAGAAAACCTGCCCAACCACAAAACACAAGTTTTTGAATTTACTTCCCCACCACCTAACCTGATCTTTGGGCGAGCCGTACACTAGACTGGCCAAGATTTACTGATGCAAAATTGTCCTTAACTTGATTCAAATACTCAAGTCTACTTTCAAAAATCATTAGCACTGAAGATAGTTCATACCATGATATATTGTCCCTACTATTAATATGCACCACAATGGGTGTATATTCATCATCTCCCGTTAAAACTTGAGTTACAAGATCATTGTGATCAACTGTTTTTCCAGATATTTGCATGTTATCAGCTAGCTCTTTGATAGTAGCAAGATATTAGTCCATGGTCATAGAGCACTTCCTTGTCCTCTGCAATTCTCCAGTAAGGAATACAACTCTTGACTTGTTCAGTATATTATAGATTTCTTTCACTACAATTCATAACGTGTTTGAGTTGGTGCACCCCATGACCCTCGTTGCTATTTTTGGAGTCATGGACGAGTACAACCAACCCATCAACAACTCGTGAGTAGAAATCCACTTGTCATACTTTGGATTCTAAACCATCTCTACTGCTTGTTCCATACTAGTGGTGGGTTGTGTGGTTAGAAATTCTGGAGGACATTGCTTGCTCCCAAGTAACCTTCAAGATTATGTCCTTTGATTATAGGCATAATCATGTTTTTCCATAACAAAAAGTTATTCATATTTAGTTTCACCGATGAAGATTGGGCAAAAACCTTTTCGGCACCTCATCGACAAGAAAAAGCACGGGAAGCGGAGCCGTTCCTTTCAAAGGGGACTCTGACTCCTAGAGCTCCCAAGCTATTTATTAAGACTAAACTCCTTAGTCGTTGGCCGTGCACGAGACCACAGAGCAGGCAAAGTACGCAACCACAGGTGAGACAGATGTCCCATGCCACCTTTCGTGAACAGCTCATCCCAAATTATGAGACTTGGGTGGATGGTATAGTGCTTGATTCAGTTGGAGCAGACTGATTGGTGTTAGCCATAAGAGCTCTTGTACCAAGTTTGAAATTAGAATTGTTTTTGAGAACAAATTTCAGCTCATTGAGCTTCTCTTTTCATTCACTTTATATGCACCTTAATGCATTACAAACAATTACATACAAATCAAGGTGGACTCTGCCTTGCACCAGAATTCTGAAATACAGTTGGTTGGTTAGCTGTTGCCATCATGTTTGTTTTTCAAATGTCGAAGGAATTGGTGTGAGGCAAGGCAATGGCGAACAAATATAGGGTTTTCGTTTTAGGGGCTGGACCCAAACACAAAATTACATTTACCGGCATTTGTTTCGGTATTTTTTTGGCCAAAACAACTTTTTTTTATAAAAAAAAAAAAAAGGAATAATAATAAACTAATTAGAATCATAGTACATAAACACTGAAGCACAGCCAAAGTGGATATCTTCTTACTGTGTGGCTGAAAAATAGCTTATCCTATTTTGATTATTACAAATACATCCAAGGTTTGAATTACGAAGGGAAAAAAATTATTGTGAAACTCTACACAGAAGAAATCAAGCAACAATAACTGGACAATAAGAGAGTATCATCTAAATATAAGAGAGACAAATTTCACAAACTTTCTGGATAAATTTCATTCTTGCAATGGATTCTCTGGGATATTGAACATCCGCAGCCTACCAAATTGTGTCTTCTGGTAACCACATAATATACAAAAGCTGCATGGAATGATAAGATTGTGCATTTTACCCCTTGAATTGGACAACAATGCAGGAGATATCATCCTTACTTTCTCTGTTCAGTGCTTCAACTGCTAATTGTTTAGCTGCCTTCTGGGGGTCTTTGATCTTCTTCACAATATCAATGGCCTCTTGATTCGACATTACCTGGATCATCCACAAGCAAGAGGAACCCGAGAGGGGGTTGGTTATGAATCCACAAGGACAAGATGGAACAAGTAAAGGTGGGAGCAACTAGCAAGTACGAACCTTCCACAAGCCGTCGCTAGCAAGGATAAGATGCTCGGAATCACCATCAATTTGAGCGTTTGTAATGTCAGGGTCAGATCGCAGATGAGGTTTCAAGTTTTTGTCTCCAAAAGCACGAGAAACAGCCAACTGGCCATTCACTCTTGCAACATCTCCTGGTACACAAAGCATCAGAACAGGGTTTTATGATATGAATACCTTAAGCAGTACAAAATATTATGATTCTACATGAAGCAAAATATGTTCCTTGTCAACAGGAGGAGTAAATCGATGAATTAATCTCTTCCAAAAGTTTATGAAGAACGAGAATGAAATCAAATAATAAACATAACAGCACAAGAGTGAGTCTTCTCCAGTAAATGAATTCAGTGTGCATATTAATCAGTTGCAGGAGCAAATCTTGAAAAGTGAATAATTTGTAACTGAAGTACAAGAATTAAAAAAACTGTATTAAATTATTGACTAAAAAACTGAAGTTTGCTTTTTCATTCAAAACATCAAGTTGTTTAGTAGAAGAATGGACGGGCAAAGTGATCATGCATATCCTAATTTAGCAAACAAATAATCCACATTTTCACCACCTAAGCATGCTGCCTTCCGAATTAGTTTACAGCATGTAACAGATGGAGAACACCCAAAATATATATTTCAAACGTTGTTATCGCGTATTAATAGGTTCACTGCAGCGTGTGCACTCAAATTCACTTTGGTGTGATGATGTCGCTCAGTAACCCCTCTCGACATTGATAATTCCAGATAATTTGTATATTGAATGATGTTATAACCTTCCAACTCGTGAGTACATGTTTGGTGTGCAATATTGAAGAGGAGTGGACAAGATAATGATACAAGATTTTAACTTTTTCCTTCCTTTATATTGACAAGTACTATCCAATCCTCATTATCAAGCATGCCATATATTAGTTCTCACTATCCCTGTCCTGGTGAGGTTTATGAAATTGCCAGAGTAATTGATATCAAAGAAACTCTGTACAAGATCACCTCAAAAGCTCTGCATAATTATACCTCTGACATGACATGTTCTCCACCTATATTAATATGTGCAAATATTTCCATCATTGTGTGCTAAGACAGCAGACTATTCTAATCTTTGGGGTGGTTGCACTTCTGCCTTTGGTTCTTACTGTTAAGGGATAAATCCTACGTCCAATAAAGATAAAAATATAAATCAACATATAAGGACATGTACTAGTCCTTTTAAAAAGGTTGACATTTTAAGATGAAACTCCAAGTCTTAACATGGTATCAGGACCCATTAAAGTCAAACAAGCGATTCGATCCAATTGAAACTCAAAAAATGAGCACGCGAGGTTAATCCTCAAGCGATATCAATAATATAGATAAGTAGTATATTTAATTACAAAAACTAATATGAAATGATCCATATATCACAATACCCGGCATGTTAGAGACAAATCCACCCCTGTTCTCAATGCTTCCCCGCTCAGTGTTGGGTTCATGATCAACGGACATCTGTATAGCTTGCCCCCTTCTGGAAAGGACGGCTCGTGAATCTCCAACATTGGCTACCCACAGATGTCGACTATTTATAAGAATTGCAGTAACAGCAGTGGACCCACCTCGTCCCAGGTCAGGAGTATGCGAGAGAATTGCCTGATCAGTTCTTTCATAGGCTTTTGCAATGGATGTATTTGGATCGGTCCAAAAGTCAGCCTGTATGATTCAACATGCAGTGGGAGCAGATCAATTAGACACCTTTTCTCAGAACTTAAAAACAAATCATTTTTTAACACGCCGCTATCTTAAAAGTTACAGGAGTAATTATATCAATTGTATCAACTCCACTCTTCTTTCATATACAAAATACCCATAGAACATATTGAAGTTTTCTAGAAACTTAATTTCCATGGAGTAACCAACCTCCTTTAAAATATTGGAAAACAGATGCTTCTGTAAGTAAGCCGGCACGCTATCACCCAGATGTCCATCAAAAATAGCAAATAGTCCCAACTCATGATGATTCGTGTATAAAAATTTGGCAACATGGTAGTCCTCCATAGGATGATTTGCCTTTCCTTTTATTAAACTGAATCCATATTTGACAGGTCCCTGCTGGCTTCTTCCCTTCCCAGAGCCGCATGAAGAATGTCCTCCTGCGAGCTAAAGGAAACGAAGAACTCGAATTTTAAAATTAACCAGAGATTATATAAGAAACAAAGCTATGGGACAATGACTAGAGGTGCAGACATGAGTTCAAGAAACAAACCAAAACTGATCTCTAATACCATGTTAATTGTTAACCCAATTATAATCCTGCGGGCTTCTGTCCAAAACAGTATTTATACGGGTGGAGTATCTTATTTGATTTTTAAACCACTCCAAATAAGTATTCACAAATATTTCATTCTCAAACCGAGCATCAAATCTCATATATGAACACAAATGATTCTTTCCTCAGTTTCTTTTTGCTAGTCCGTCCACTTATATTCCGTGTAATAACAATCTGAACTCATAAATCATAAACCCGCATCTGTACCGACATAACCCATGTAGCATAATTTAAGGATCCCAAGGACATGGCAAGAAATTTATGCCACAGCCAAAATTCAACCTTACCTCATAATTCAGCAAAAGCCTCAAGAAAAACTTGAACAAATGATGCACAGACTATATACTGATAACCAGAAATTCATGCCAAAGCCTATATAACAAAGATATTTAAGCTGAAGTGGAAAAATCTCCCAATAATACAGCGATTAACAATAATCTCACCTGAGGAAAACAGCATAAATTATCCATCTAATTTAGAAGCCCCACCTCACTCTCCTCTCCAATTCAACATCTACCTCTTACTTCTTAGAAGTTGAAAATCCACAACCTGTAACGTGGGGTTAAAACAGATAAAAAAAAAGAACCTTGACCGTTAATAAAAAAAAAAAACCCGAAATAAGAAATATATTCAAGATTCAATTTTTCTTCAAGAAAATAATCGAAATCATCACATGGAAATCCCAAAGAAAAACCCACTTACCGATCCACCAATCCCCAAATCTAAGGAGAAAAAAAAGAGGGCTATTGATATGATTTGACCATGCTGTTAAGATAATGAGTGTAAATCAAACAAATAAATAAAGACTAACGGCCGTTTGGCAGGGATTTTGATTTTCTACAATAAATCAATTCTCATTTTCAAAAATACATTCTTTAATAAAATAATATTTTCCATCACATTAATAATTTTTTCTTCTTTTTTTACCACACATTTCCCATTATATCACTATTCAAAAATCAATTTTTTCCTCAAAAATCCTTACCAACAGGCTCTATAAAAAGGAGAGAATATCAAGAAAAAGGAAATAGTAAACAGGGGTGTAAATGTAATAGATTCGGTGGTGCAGTCGAGATTGGGTGCCAAGAGACCAAAGGCATTGGGGTTTGGCCTCCCCTTATTGACTTTGTTGTCTTTACTGTTTTTTCATTGTCTTGTTTTAAAGAAAATGACACATCCAATCCAAAGGTCGTCTCCGTTTGTTTTTTGTCATTGCTCAGCCAATTGTTCATCTTATAATTTCTAAAATATATTTTTCTCTCTTTTTTAATCAAATTTTTAATAAAATAATATTATTAATAAATTCAAAAAAAATTCTTATCTTTTAACCAAACATTCTCCATTAAAATATTATTTAAAAATACATTTTTTTAAAAAAAAAACTCAAACATGCTCTAAGGGTATTACAGCTGTTTCATCGCTTTTCTTTTCTTTTTTCGAAGGTCTCAGGTTTCTCACAAGACACAAGAAAAAGATATTTTTTCTATTTTCTTTTTTCTTTCCCTCTTTTTTTGTACTTTCTTCTGATTTGGTCATCGCGTGGGGGCCCTATTTTTGGTCAGCCCATATACCTTTAAAAAAAAAAAAAAAAAATTGGAATTAGCTTTTAACTGTTTTTACCACCATTACCAGGATTTTATCTCAATACCTTTTCTTTATGAAAATATTGTTCCTTCTTCTTCTATTTTTTTCCTAGGTGTGCATCAAAACGGGGGTTTTCGCACTTAAAAACGAAAAATTAAGGGAACGTGAACAAGAATAAAAATCTTTGACGCTCAAGAAGAAAAGAAAACTGATAGCTTAAATGGGAAGTGGATTATACACTATTAGACAGTATAAAAGAGGAATAAAACATTTCTGATAGAGGAAAAAAAAGTCGGAAAATGATTTGGATCATAGTTATTAGTATTTAGATTCGATCCGATTAGATCCGTAATATATTTTTTTTTTTTTTCTTTAGAAGTGTTAGAGATAATGCTGTAAATTAATTAACAAAAGTCCATGTTTCTTGACTTTTTGCAAATGAACAAATGTGTTGGTAGAAAATGTGCGCAAAGGAATACAACTCCTTGTGAGTCCCTTGCCCGTAGGCAGAGGACGTTTAGAGTCAGATAAATTAATCAATTTGACAACTATTATTTAAAACTTTTTATATATATATATTCTTTTTTTTTAATTATATATTCATACAATAAAATATTCAGACGTAAATCCAAAACTTTCTCTACTTTTTAACCACACATTCTCCTAAAATCCATCATTCAAAACTTCGTTTTTTCAAAATAAAGGTTGTCAAACATGGGATAAAGGAGACATGTTTTAAGCACATAAATTAATACAAATATAGAGTAACCACAATAAATTAAACTGTATATTTAATAAATTTAGAGTTAGATAAAAAAATTTATTTTTTTATTGTGATGAATATTTATTTATACTCTAAAATCCAATATAAGTATGTTTTAAAAAGTCAAATAACCAAATATTTGTTAAATGTGAAAGCTATATTAATTTTGATTCTTTCTCTCTTAACCTATTTTATGCGTGAGTGGTGACTCGTACATAAATATTTGGGAACTCATTAGCCTATGTGTGGGGCTCGTGTTTGTAAACTATTTATAAATTCTTAAGTTACTATTATTCATGCATTTCAAAAGATCTACAAGAATTGTTCAAATATGTGTACTCATTTTTATCTATTTAAACAGTTTATAATCCGAGCCTTAAAAGTCTGCCCAGATTCTTTCTCCAAATTCAATCAAAATTAAGCATCATTTATCTAGAGGTGACGAAATGGTCAAGTAGCTCGTCGGCTTGGCTCATTGAATCTCAACCCATGAACGGCTTGGACTCATTTTCCGACAAGCCAAGCAAGGCTCCTCAAGCTCACTAGCAGCTCGTGGGCCTTTGCGAGCCTAAATTTCATGAGCTCATGGTCTTGTAAAAAAATGTGAACAAAAAAGTTTAAAAAAAAAATGCTCGAGCTCGTCTTGAGCACGAGCCAAGCTCTTGGCCCGTGCTCAAACGAGCTTGACTCGGCCCATTGCTGCCGCTACATTTATATAAAAGGCTCCAACTATTCAATTCTAATTCTTGGAGAACTTTAGCTTAGTTAAATTTAAATCAAGAATTCAGATTCTTTGACTATATTAAAAAGATATGTCTTGAAAACAATAGTTAAGAAATTCAATAGCTGCTTTTCATATAAGATTCAATGATTTAAGAGAACCAAAATAAGCAATTTCTTTATTTTGCTGTTTCTTATTTGCATGTTCATATGTTTTGATGGCGGATTAGCCTACCGTAATCACAACCATGGTCATTCATCGGAACAACCACTGCAATCACAACAAAGGCTATAACAACCGCTGCCACCCACCTCCACGAGTTCATTACAATCCACCACATAAGTGAACAGTCGATCCAAGTGATTATTCAGGCAGTTGCACAAGACACCTAATATCTTCTTTCTTCTCAAAAAATATTGCAGTACATCTGTACATGCATGTTGTTGTCACATTGTATCAAATCTCTTGGAGAATTGCTTCGAGAAAAAGTTTTTTAAAACTTTCAATTTTTATCCCAGGATCATATCTTTCTGTGTTCACCATCTACGAGGAGCTAATTAGTCAAAAAACTTTGATTTCGTACTTTTAGGAGCAAAGATTGAATTATTGCCTTGCACTGTTGCTTCATAAACAAAAGCAAGTATTTTGATAGATTTGCATAGAATTTTGATGACGAAGAGAAGAAAAATATCAGTTTTGTTGTTTGCTATTTGAATGTTTGTATCATTCAATGACAGATTGATTTGCCCACCTTCATCACAACCACCACCATCATGGTCACCATCATGGTCACAACCATTCATTATACTTCCTTCCGCTGCAGCCACAACCATCATTAGCACCACATCAGCCACCACCATAATCTCCGCCTCCACTAGTCCATTACAACACACCAGATAATAAACATGGATGGTTGCATAGGAGACCTCAGATCTTCTTTCTTCTCAGAAAATATTACCTTGGATGTAGAATGTTGTCAGGGCTTTCAAAGAATTATTTCAAGGAAGCCTTCATCAAAGCCCCATTTTTTATCGCAGGGTCGTTTCTTTCTGTTCTCACCAACCATAATCACTTGCAGCTTAAGAGATTAATTAGTCAAATAATTTACAATGCAAAAGTAGTAGTGATAAAATTAACTTTCCACCACATTGTGTTCAATAAATGTACTTACTTTTAGTTCCATACCAATGTCATCACAAGATGTTCTCCTCAGACTTCAGGAAATGTTTTGTTAATAACACACACGTGGGAACGAGCTAACATGTTGTAACATAAATGATCTACTGAAACAATTAAAACAGACAATTGGACCTTTCCCCCCTTCCATTCTCCTGCATTCACTGGATGAAATGTCTATCTGATAATGGCACAGATGATGAAAGTGAATTACAACCTCTGATCAAATGATCCAACCGGGCAAAGTTTCCCTTGTGATAAGTTATTCGAAGCTTTGCTTCCCTGCATACTAAAGGCAGAGATGAAGGGAACTCAGCCATCAAAAACTTTTCAAACTTCCCTTCTGCACGATCATAAGAATAAACAGTCATTGGAGAGTTGAGTCTGTAATCAGCAAGTAACAATTCTCCCGTAGGGAGGCTTCCAACAGGAAAACGACATCCCTCTTCGCGCAACTCTGTTGGCAACTCAACAATGTGTTTGGTCCATCCTACTTGATCATCATCGAATTCCCATAAGATCAATTTCCCGTCATCAAATAAACATGCTTCAACCTGCGCCAAGGTAAGCCTTCCTCCAAGTCCCATAACATTAAACCGGTTCCATTTGATGGTCTCTGCCATATAATCAGGTATAGGTTCAACCCGAAACTTCTCCTTCATTAGATCAAAAGCAACCACTGCGTAATTAGGGTGAGCGTCCCGACCCCAATACAGAACTCCATCTATGCAAATGCTTTGTGTCTTTAAATCAAGAGTTGCAGGAGGGACGATCCTCCATGAAGAGTCAATCCCCAAAGTGAGAATCTCACAAGGATAACCACCACGGAACATTGGTGTGTCTATCCCCAAAGTAAAAATATCACCAACTTTGTCTGAACATACTTTAAGTAACTTGTACAAATCTTTAATTGGATCGTACCCAAAATAATATTTCGCGCGACGAGTATCAAATCGTAGGGATGGAAGCTCCAAATTTTCACGGGTGTAAATATTGCATAAGAAAATGCGGTTATTCGTATTATCATATAAACAAACAAGGCCATTGATGGCCTGGGTAACGTCGTAATCAGTGAGTAATATGCTTGCCTGGTGATGTAGGGTTTTATCAGAGGAAACGCGAATAAAGCGCTGGACCGGTTGCCAGGGTTGGGATGAAGCATCTACGTCGGTAAAAGTAATGAGGAGCCCGTCGGCAAAACCAGAATCAGAAATAGTGGAGTGCCAGAGCTTGGACACGCATTTGAATCGCATCAGGGACTTGACCGGAAGACGCTTGAGCACTTCGATTACTGTGTCATGAGGGATCCGGGGCTCTGAATTTCCGCCACCGTTATCGCCGCAGCGTAAACCTTTTTTCTTACACTTGCTTGATGCTACTGCTTCTAATGATGATGTTGACAATAATTCTTTCCCGTCTGTGAATTGATCCATTGATCTAGATCAAGATTGAGATTTTGATTCAGCTTAATAAGGCCCCGTTCGGGAGGGATTAAAAGCTAATTAAAATTGAAAATATGGTCGTTATTGGTCCCACTCGTCTAATAAAAGTCAACAATAACGGCTATATTTTCAATTTTAATTCTGAAAATTTTGTTCCTTTCTTGGTTGGTCCTCCAGATAAAAGTTATCTTGATTCTTGTCCTAAAACTAAAATGAAAATCGAACTTTTAAAATAAGCAAGTAAGGTATCAGTCACTGAACTTTTAAAACAATCTCAATTAGCTCATTAAATTTTAATTTATCTAAGTTACATCACTAAATTTCAATTTACTTTCAGTTAGTACTAAAATTCAATTTAGCTCTCATTTGGTTTCGAAACAAAATTCTTATTAAATTTTGAAAAATTTTGATGAAACGTGATTAATTAGCATTTTTAAGTAAACCAAACATTGACTTAATTCTAATAATCATGCTACATACACAAGGCCAGGATTAAAAAATAAGGACACATGACAATATTTCATTAGACAATTAGAAAAAAAATCCATACAGGTGCTATGTTGGCGACACATGTCAAAAACCCTTGTCACCTAGGTCCTATGCAAGTAGCATTATTGTAATTTTAACTTCCACAGCCTTGAAAAATTGCATAGTTGGCAGTATAACTACAACAGATCTTCCATATGACATGTCAACTTACTATTACAACACATCATAAAAGTCTATGTTAATCCGAAGGCATTGCCATAATCCCTATTTTACCATTTTCATTTCTTAGGTATCAAGAATTTTCAGAAGATTTTAATTCGAATTTGGACCTCCCGTTGGAAATGTAGGGCAGGCTCCTTCGAACTATATTTTCTAACTAAACATTTGGTAAATTATCGTAACTGTAATTCTTTCATACAAAGTGAATTAAATGTCAAAAATGTACATTGATAATTCTGCAAGATGTGGTCAATTAGTGCGGCTGCTTTTCAAATTATAACGGTAAAAAATTTCATTAAAATTGTTGACAACCGATCCTAGATGACCTCCAAATAGCAATTGCTTGGAAGATTGTTTACGGTATAATTTCCAGTTAAGAAATTTTCATCCTTTAGAAGATGATAAGTGATGAAATGTAACACAAAAAAAAAAAAAAAAATTAGGAGACGGTAGGTGACTAAATGCTAAATTTATAAGTAAAAGTGAAGTTCAATGAACATATTTTAAAGTTAAGTACTGAAAGCTCAATAACCGCACAAGAAATTTACCTTCCCCCTCACCTAACACCCTTGATACTAATAATATATGTCATCTCAGCCCCACCACTCAAATCCAAAGGCAAGCAGCTGAGGTTAAAGAAGATACGAAAAATGCAGACAACATTACTCTCTTCGTGTACTTTGTCCCTCTCCAAGGCCTTCATTTCTTCTACCCCTCTCGCCAACAGGAGCTTCTCCACGGCTCGCCCGGGTGAACTCGCTCACTTCCAACTGAGGCGCTGCGAGTTCAACAGGGTTCGTTCGGGTCCCTTGGTTCGAGGTCTGGGCACTGTGGACCCGCGCTGGACCCGATTTCAGTGCGCGGCTAGCTCTGCGCCCTCGTTTGCTTCCGGTGGCGGTGGGTCTGATGGAATTGGTGGAAATGGTGGCGGCGGTGGTGACGGTGACGGTGCGGCTGAAGGTGGTGAGGGGAAGTCGACGGTGGTGGCCGCCGGGGCTGAAGATGATTCTGCTCTGAGTTCTGATGTTATTGTTCTTCATGTTGGAGTAAGCTCTTCTTATTTCTTATTTTTCCAAAGCCACTTCATTTGGCGAAAATGGAAAGAAAATAGCTTTTTTTTTTCCTTTAGTTTTTGTTGAAGAGACCTCCTCAGAAAATAATGAAATGCCCTCTTATTGTAAAACATATGAAATTTATCTCCCTACTTGTAATGTATAAATTTATGAAAAATAAAATAAAAAATGAGCTACGCCGTCTACAGTTTCCTAATCAAAATATTTGGCTGTCCAATAATATAAATTCACATTGAGAATTACTCAGAAGTCATCCATTATCTTGTTGATCGCGCTATTCTGATTCTGGAAATGATGTGTTTTTAATTGAAATTTGAAAGGGTTATTATTTTTGACTTATGATGAGAAAAATGAAAAACAAACTTCTATTCTTAGCTTTAACACAAAATGATAATTTCTTGAGTATCATGAATTATACAGTCAGCAACAGCTGGTAATTCACCGTTTGATTTTCTAAGAAATTTACTTCCTCTAAAATTACAGGGAATGACGTGCGGGGGATGCGTAGCAAAAGTGAAAAGGATTTTAGAAGCTCAAGTAAGTGCATAAATTCATGGTGCATATATGATTAATTTTGATGCACGCATGCTTATGTCCTAATGTTTTTTGAATATTTGGGAGAAAAGAAACTTCACTGAGTCGCTTTTTTGGTTTTTATGTAATGTCTTTGGATAATCTATTTCATAATCAGAGATACCCTTTTTGCTAGCTTTTCATGGATTAGAATAGAGATTATACTTGTTTTTTCTTGCCTATGCACATAGGTCTCTACTGTTTGTGAAGATAAAACTTGGGGCAAGGCAAAATTCCACTGGACAATGAATTGTGAAAAATTAAGTATGAAGTGGGATCAAGGTGTGATGCAGGATACTAATTAACATGTATTGCAGCCGATAATTTGGATACTAACGAAAGTAAATCTAAATTTTGTAATTAACCCTATTTAGCAAAGGGCATAGCTACATTATTATATTTTTGGAAAAAGATGCTGCGTATTGAATTCTTACCTTTACAATGGGGATTTTGTTGACTATCTTGGATAAAGGAGGCTACCAGAGATGATAATTTTTTAGAAGATTGTTAACATTTCTATTGGATATGTTTACAACATGGCAATGTAGTTTTCACATTTGGTGTTTTAGGTCTTGGAGATTTTGTACTGGAAGCCTTGCAGCCATAATGGTGTATGTAGTGAGTAATTGTGTTAAATTTGTGAACAGCTGCAGGTTTCTTCAGCTAATGTGGATCTTGCAACTGAGACTGCAACTATATGGCCTGTATCTGAGGCCAAGGTTGCACCCAACTGGCAAAAGGATTTAGGAGAGGCTCTTGCAAAGCATCTGACAAGTTGTGGCTTCAAATGTACTCTTCGAGGTCAGCAATTTTCTATTATTATATTTATAACGTTGTTCGTTTCATTTCTTTTTCAATTCTTTGTGCCTTTTGTGAACATGTGATTCCTCAACAGGACGTGTACTTGTCTGTGTTTCATATACTACTTGAACTAGCATATAAGGAGTTTAAAACCTGAACTAACTTGGAAGCTTTTCAGTCATAAAATGTCAGTCAGGCCTCTGCATATATTATCTACAATAAAACATTTCTCTACTG
The DNA here is from genome assembly GCA_035079005.1 of Fraxinus americana. NCBI lineage: Eukaryota > Viridiplantae > Streptophyta > Magnoliopsida > Lamiales > Oleaceae > Fraxinus > Fraxinus americana. The sequence goes on along the minus strand of CM068719.1, from coordinate 30,569,661 downwards.
GGACCATATTGGGTTATGGTGAGTTTCAAAGATGTTATATTCTAAAACGTCTCAAAATGTCCCCAAGAGGACTAATGACGAGTTTCAAACCACTTTCAAAGTTAAAAAATAAAAACTGAAGATATTCCCTTAAAACATTTGCTGCTCTAAGTTATAGAGGCCAATAATCAGTTGCAATTTTACTAAAATAATTCAGCACTTCAAAGATTCATTCGAGAGGCACTGGAAAAATTTTCTTATGCTCACATGCTAATTTGGGAATATTCAGAGAATTATGAGCCAACTATGGACACTTCCTCAAGGAATATAGCTCATATTAGTTTTGATGCTATGTGCTTATGTTTAGCCTATGTTTGGCTCATGTTTATAAAAACTTAAGTGGCTTTTTATCTACATATTTCAAGGCCCACAAGTACTATCCACCACCTATTTCTATTTATTTATAATTTAAGCTGTTTATAAACACTTCCAACATGCTTTTAGTTTCTATTGTGAGGGGTATTTTTGAAATTTGAGAATATTCTAGCAGGAAGTCGTAACAGGTTGGCAGGTTGAGTTTAATCATGTTTTTAGGTTGTCCATTTTGACTGGGGATTTGTTTTAGTCATCAAGTCCAAGTCCCTATTTTCTCAGATTGAATTTGTGTTCTAATCAAGTTGGCTTTGGTCTTAGGTTCCTTCATTTTATTTAAAATAATATAATTATCCTTGTGCGGATGCTTTCTCAAGTAGTATTTCCGTGGGAGCCTAAGAAGAGTCCTTAGTGCGTCCATGCACTGTCATCAGTGTGGATTTCAGCCTCTGAATCTAAATTGTTTCTACATTTAGTCCTCGAGCTTGTGCCCAAATTTCCCTCATAATTAATCTCCTATATCCCACCTTTTTCCCTAAGTTTGAGATATTCATGAAATTGAGAAATCCCACCATTGTCACGGGTGGAGCAAGTATGAGTCCAGTGTGGAAGTTTCACCCACTGGGTTTTGAGTATGCTTCTAATTTGATTAAATTGAGAAATGGTGGAAAATAAGTAGTGAAAATTTGTCCATATAATTGAGACTAAAGTCGAGCTCATTCATAACTTGGTAATTTCAAATGTCTACATGTGGGTTGAATTGTAAAATTAATAGTTGTCCTGAGTAATTTTTTTTATTTTTTTTAAAACTCGGCTTCCGATATTTTAATGTCATAGAATAGAAAAGAGTGTTATTGGACTATATATCCTGGTTTTTGCTAGAAGAGAAAAATTGTAATTTGTCATAGCTTCTATTATTAGCAAATTGAGCTTGTTTATCCTTTACTCTTTCGAGTTAGACGAGACACTGAACAACACTAAAGCACATTTGGGTTTCTATAACTTATGCATAACGTCGTGGATGATTGGCAGATCAGGGAGCCGTTGAAGGGGAAATTCCATCATAGAATAGAACAGAATTTTGTAGCAATAAACCATTCTTCTTCATGGTAATGGTAATGGTATATTATTTTTGGACTTGCTCAAATAGTTTCTTGTGACTGATGAAATAGTTTTTTTTCATCAAAAGATGCTTCTCTTTAGCTGCTGCCGTTGGATCTGCGGAAGGCAGGCTTCTCTATTACTAGAAACTCCATGCAATTTGGATATTTTACCTTCATATTCGTCGAGAAAATCCATTAATAAACAGAGAGTAATATGATACGAGTTTACTCTCTCTGTTGTCTTTCCTGTTGTAAGATCTAAAGAAAATTCGAGGTTTTGTATGCGGCCTTTTCCTGCAAAGAAATTGATGTGTGTGTAACATTAAAATTCATATAACAATTTGTGCCTGTATCTGTCTCTCTCCCTTTCTCCCCTCAATTCCACAATTTGTAGGACTTTCAATTACTATTTACTTTATTTTCATAGTAGGATTCACTTTATAATTACTTAAGGTGTATTTGAACCACATTATTTTGGAATAATGTATTTTGTAAGCTTAATTCATCAACCTATAACTAGTCCAATTGTGCTACACATACATTTTTTTTACATTATTTTTTATACTGTGCCATATGACTATACGATTGGACAATTTTTTTTTGAAAAAAATACAATTTTTCGCTTAACATTTTTTGAATTCTCACACAATGTACAACAAGATTAAGCCCCCAATTTGTTTATCATTTTTCATTCATAAAAATGAAAAATATGACTATTATCCATCACATCAAACTATCAATTTTGAATTTCTATCTCTTGTGTGGAACTTATTAGAAAGAGTTTAACTCAACCTAATAAAATCGACTCGTTAGGGGAGAATTATCTTCACTTTATTAAGTGGATCATGTTAATATCACCAGCCAATGTGAGATTCTAATACGCTTCCTCACGCACAGCGTGGACCATGCCAAACAATTGTGAACAAATCGATATTAGGTGCACCTAACATTGTAAAACTGGACCTACTCTGATATCATATTAGAAAGGATATTGAATCTAACTTAACCTAACAAAATGGATTTGTTAGGGGAGGATTGCCCTCACTTTATTAATTGGATCATGTTAATGTCACCAGTTAATGTGAGATTCTAATAGAATCAAATAACGATTATCTTTTTCATTCTCATTCTACAATAATGAGAATGAAATGGGGTCCTACATTCATGGAATGTACCCTTAAGCATTATTCTAATTGGTCAAATTTCAAGTACACGTGGCTGTCACCTGTTGGATAACAGATTGCTGACTGATTACGCGTATGCAGAGGGACAAAGAGCACTGCCTTTATAGCATGTTTACCCCTAACAAGATATTAAATTCCAATTGTATCCTTTTCTTTGTGCCTGAATGGATTAACCATCCACAATTTTGTGCATGATGTGAGTATTTTAGAAGACAAGTCGACAAAAATGAGTATATATGGGATGCCCATTTGACCCTCTAAAGGGTACGTGTGTATTTATAAAAGGAAAAGATCGAAAATTAAGATATATAGAACGGTGAAGATCTAAATGTTCTATTTTTGAAAGTCGGAAATTTCAAACAAAACAAAAAACAAAAAGATCGAGTTTTTGAGTCAATAAAGACAACTTTTCCGAACTTGATCTGCCTTTTTTTTTTTTTTGCACGGCATAAATTTATCGAACTTTTTATATACATCATTAATTTCTTGCTAAAATTTGTTTGATGGTAATAATGAGGTTAGGTACCAACTGAAAATGGTTTTTAAGAGTCGAAATCATATTTCATAAAGAGTTTTGCTACACAAACATAATACTTGACATAGGGGATGACACGACACACACATGGGGAGGTCGGTATTATTTAATTCAGGTCAGGACCCACATGCAATGTGAGTGGTCAGTCAACCCCTATGTCAAGTATTATGTTCATTTAGCTTAATTTTTTCATAAAAGACCACCAACCGTTAAAACGTGGAGATAATTGAAAAAAGGTATTTAATTAAAGATCATTATAAATAGAATAAAATTAATATCAAAGATTAAATACTTCTTCCTCGCGCTACATGCAGAGACTGTATCCACTATCAACATTGATTGAGTAGGACATGAAAATTAGAGCGTGACAAACAATCCACATATAAATAATAAAAAGAGGATAAATTACAGTCATCGTCCCCAATAGTTTAGAGTAATGCTATATAGCAACACTAAAATTACAACCTCAGCCCATGTAGCACTAGATTATAAGCTAAATGAAGGGTCTCATTTAATTCGACTTATTATTTAGAGTTTGTTTGGGAAGGATTAAAATCCAATTAAAATTGAAAATATAGCCGTTATTAGGTCTCACTCGTCTAATAAAAGTCAACTCTAACGGCTATATTTTCAATTTTAATCTGATTTTAATCCCTCCCAAACAAGCTCTTAATACTATATTGTTGCCACTTAGATTGGAGTTGCTACTCCAATAGAGTTAAATAGCATTATTAATTTATTATTTACCTTTTTACAATTTGTGCCAAACTTTTTTTATGGACAAACTTAGGGGGGTGTATTCAATTGGGACTTTTGAAAACTTTGATTAACTTTTTTTAAGTGATGAATTCTATGGATTCCGTGTATTTTTTTTTTATAGATTTGTATAAAATTAGTGAAAGTCTTTTGTAGACTTCTATGGACTTTCATTTTAAAATTTTATAAGCTTTTGTAGAATTCAAAAGACTTTTAAAAATTTTCATTTGAAATAGAATTCATGTTGATCTAGTGCAATAATGTGAAATTATTACATACGAGATGACGATTCTCACAATTCCCCTTCTCCTTCTCATTGCCCTCCCTGTATAATAAAAAAAAATATTTTAAAAAGAATAAAAATTTAAGACTTTAATTAAATTAATAATAATATTGTTGTTGTTATTATTATTATACATATAAAAAATATTTAATATTCAGTATTATTAATATTTTGTACCTTTAAAGAATGAGTAATATATATATATATATATATATATATATATATATATATATATATATATATATATATATATATATGTGTGTATATATATATACACATATATATATATCTATATATATGTATATATACATATATATAGATAAAGGAAGAAGGAGAAATTTGTTTAGAATTTGTAGAAATTGAAAAAATATATAATTTATTAGTAACAGAACAAGATATAGAAAACATGATAAACAAATTAGAAAAATTAGAAATTTTAGGAGAAAATGTTTTAAAATATTGGGAGAAAGATAAAGTTTTATGTGAATTAAAAATAAAAAATTCAGAATATATAATTAAGACTAAAAATATTGAAGCTACAAATCAAGATATTGAAGATTTCAAGATGCATATTAAAGATCTTTTAAAATTAGGAGTTATAAGAAAATCAGATAGCCCACATAGATCAGCAGCTTTTATAGTTAGAAAACATTCAGAAATAATTAGAGGAAAAAGTAGAATGGTTATAAATTATAAAAGACTTAATGATAATACAATAGATGATGCATATACTATTCCAGATAAGACTGTTTTAATAAATAAAATTCAAGACTGTAATATTTTTAGCAAGTTTGATTTAAAATCAGGATTTTGGCAAGTGAAAATGCATCCGGATTCTATAGAATGGACATCTTTTACTTCTCCAGAAGGTCATTATGAGTGGTTAGTTATGTCTTTTGGTTTAAAGAATGCTCCAAGTATATTTCAAAGAAAAATGGAAAATATTTTTAATAAACATAGTAAATTTATTATAGTATATATTGATGATATTTTAGTTTTTAGTAAAAATAAAAGAGAACATAGAGGTCATTTACAAATTCTTTTTTCAGAATTTATAAAACATGGTTTAATTGTAAATAAGAAAAAGATGATGTTATTTAAAGAATATATAGAATTTTTAGGAGTTAATATAGGAAAAGCTAAGATTGAATTACAACCTCATATAGCTCAGAAAGCTTTAGAATTCCCAGATAAGATTGAAGACCTTAAACAATTACAGAAATTTTTAGAATTAGTAAATTATGCTAGACCTTTTATTAAGGACTTAGGAAAGATGGCAGGGCCATTATATGGGAAAACATCTCCTAAAGGATAAAGATATTTTAATATAGAAGATATTAAATTAGTACAAAAAATAAAAGAAAAATTAAAAGATTTACCTAAATTAGATATGTCATTAGATACAGATTATCTGATTATAGAAACAGATGGAAGTATAACAGGATGGGGAGCAATTTTAATTGCAAAACCCAATAAGTATGCAGGTAAAGATCTTGAAAAATTGTTAGATACAATAGTGGAAATTATAAAGAAAAAATGTAATATAAGTAGCACAGATTTAGAATTACTTGCAGTTAATTATGCATTAGATTTTTTTGAATTATTTATTATTTCTAAAAAAGAAATTACTTTAAGAACAGATTGTGAGGCAATAGTAAGTTTTGTTAATAAAATGAAATTAGAAAATAAAAGAAGTAATCGAAGAAGATGGTTAAATTTTATAGATAGAATTACTAATAGTGGATTAATAATTAATTTTGAACATATTAAAGGTAGCAATAATCAGATAGCAGATATTTTAAGTAGAATAATTAAAAATAAAGATTATGACTGATTGTTTGCAGATGCAGAGACCCAGAGGACCAAGACCAGGATTGCCAATTGTTGGCAGTTCAAGTTCTCAGACAAACATAATACAGACTCATGATAAGTTAAGGTTTGGTAGTATAGAATTACTTTGTTTTCCAAATAGTAATATTAGTTTTAAGACACTTCCTCATATTTCAGTTACAAAATCAGAAAAATGTATTTTAGACAATTTATGGATTTCTTATAATAAGAATCCAAAAGATCAAAAATATTTTTTAGCATGTTTAAATGCACTTTCAGAACATTTTAGTCAAGACGATAAAAAATTTAAGTGTTATGTTGTTTTACAAGGTAGACTTCCAGGAGTTTATCATACTTGGTTAGAAGTTTCAGATTGTATTAAAAATTTTCCAAATCCTCTTTATAAAGGATTTTATTCAATTTCAGAAGCATTAGAAGAATGTAGAAAATTTTTAGGAATAAATTATTTTGTTGCACCGTCTTTAAAGAATGTTTCAGATCAACCTTTTAGATTATATTTCAAAATTTTGTGAGCATTGTGAATTAGGTTTTACAACAAGAAAAATTAGCTTTATAAAAGAAAATTTCTGAATTAGAACAAGAAATTATTAATTTAAAGATTTTAAATCCAATTGTTCAGACACAATCAGGTACTATAGAGCCCAAGAAGTCTATAACTAGTCCAGCTCAAACGGAAGCTGGTAAAAACATATCAAATCCGTTCATGGTTCTGGGCTTACCAAAAGCTCAACAGACTCAGTAGACTGTTGATTCTCCTACTTTTCAATTTAATCAAACTCAACATGCTGAAAATCCTGTTACATAAAATAAGATTTTTGAAGATCGAACCACTAGAAATGAATAATTCTGCTACTAGACTTATTAGTCCAATAGACCTTAAACAGAAAAGCCCAATAAATTTTTTAGAATCATTTCAATCGGCTCAAGATCCAGAACAAATTTCTCAGACAGACATCAAAAGAATTAAAGAAATGTTTGACAAGATTGAAGAACTTCAGCAACAAGTTAAACAAAGCACTACAAAGAAAAAGAAGATACAGTTTAAAAAGAAAAATAAAGGCAAAAAGAAAGTTGAAACAGAAAAAGGTTTGGAAGATTTCAAAGACAATAATTCAGAAGAAAATGATAATCCGATCAGTATGTGGAGGAGACTCTTTGGACAGTATTGGCAGACATAATTATGAAACAAGATTTTTGCTGTAAAGGGAGACACTTGGCAAAAAATCCTGGTGATTGACAAGACAAGATTCAACTACTCGGAGATTTTTTAGATTTTTTGTATGAAAAGAAGAATTTTTACTGTTTCCTTTTTGAAAAATTTGTAACGAATCTTACTATTTGATAAAGTAAGATTTGATTAGTTTTCTTTTTACTGTTTTCTTTTTGACGTTTTGAAAAGGCAAAGATTCCTTACTTTTGAAAAACGCGTTTTCTCTCCTATATAAGGAGATCATTTCTTCATTTGTAAACACACAAGAGAAAAAAAATAATAAAATACAAGCTTTCGTTCTTTCAAAATGTTCTAATTCTCTTTTCCTTCCCGAAAGGGAAATTCTTAATCTATCTTATTTTCAGATATTATAATATCCCAAAAAAATATGTTGTTTTTTATTTAAACTACTGACGGATCATTCCAGTAGGTATGTTTTATAGTTCTAAGATATGGTACTAATAATTAATATTAGTTCCAGATCTTTTAAGAACAATATTTGTTTATAAATTTTTATGTTTTAAAGAGTTTTATGCTTCATGCTGAGTATATGATAAGAGCATGTCTTAACTCCAAGTTAAAGTTTAAATTGTTTTTAAAAATAAGTCCTGAATGACCTCTCAAAGCGTAAAAGCCTAGTGAAGAGGCTAGTAGACGCATAGAAGAGGGAAATGGATTTTTTTTTTAAGAATTCTTGTTAAGGGAGTGTCAGTGGTGTCCTTACAAGAGTGGAGTTAGGCCAAAGTTCATATATCTCAGATGACATTTTTTTTCAAAAAAAAAAAAAAGAGTAAAAAGGGATATTATTTTATCAAAAGAATAAGATATCATGATTAAAAAGAGTACTGAGTAGGATATTTTTCAACAGCTTTCACAACAGCCATTTAACAGCAGCCATTCAACAGCCCCCCCTCTCTTTGGTATCAGAGCGTGTGTTCCGATTTTGGAATTTTAAGTTTCAGCTCCACAGATTACGCTACAAATGTATCATTTTAAGATTTTATGATTTTTAGAATTTTACTTGTTAATTTAGAAAAAATATTCTATAGTTTTAATTTTTATCAAGAAATAGAAGATATTTTAGATTACGGAATAGAATTTATTTCTATTGAAAAAAGTAAATCTATAGATTATTTATTTGTTAGTTTATAAGTAACTAAAAATTTATCTTTAGAATTAAGAGAAAACATTATATATAGATCTTTAATTACAGAATTTAGAGAAGAATATTTTATAAATAAATTTGATCAGATATTCATTGCATGGTTATCAATAAGAATTGAATTTGAATCTTTAGATAATAATTATTTATCAGATCATACAGATTTTAGCTTAGAATCTTATTATTATACAGACTAAATTCATTAAACTGGACATATTAACAAGAGAAGTTAATAAGATATCTGCAGAATTAAGTAATTTAGGTAAAAGAATTATTAATATTGAAAAAGATATTTTAAAAATTAAAGAAAATTTAGATTTTATTAAAGAACAAAATTTAAATATTTAAATAAAGTTATTAAAGTAGAGGATAAAGAAAAGTTTCCAAATCTTAGAACTACAGAAGCAATAGAAAATATAAATAAAAAATTAAATAATATAGAGAATAAACTAATTCAAGATTTAGAAAATATTACGAATAAGTTAAATAAATTAAGTTTGAAAAATACAGGACAAAAAATAATAACTAGGAAAATATCTACAACATTTTATAAGATATGAATAATTTTCCAGGCAGATCAAGAACAATCAGAGAACAAGGATCATTTTCAGAGATTTTTGATAGAAGTAGACATAGTACTTCTAGAATAAGTACAAATATAATAGAAAGAATTTTAATTAGACAGCCTCAGTATAATCAAAATATAGAAGAAATTATAGATCATGAACAAGATTATAATAGATTTCAAACTCATGGTTTACAATTACTTAATCCAGAAAATTTATATAATAGAGGTATTTTTGAATCAAGAACTCAATTTTTTAGACATACTAGGGAAGTTTCAATTCAGTGTTTAGATGGTCAAGTAAGACAATTATCATTAATATCAGAAGAATCTAAAAAAGAAATAAGAAATAAGTATTTTAGATTTATGCATTTAGGATTAATAGTTATAGGAATTAAAGGATTAATGAGAAAAAATTTAGGTAATAAAGTTTTATTAACCATTTATGATGAAAGAATTCAAAATATAGAAAAAAGTATGATAGCTAGTACGGAGATAGATATGAATAATAATCATGGAATTATATATTGTAATCCAGATTTTTTATTAACAATAAAAGATTTTTCAGAAAAAATTAAAATTGGTATTCAGACACATGGATATGAAGATGTAACTTCAGGAGAAAATTTATTAATAAGCATAGGATTTTTGGGAAGATGTAGTAATAATTCTCAAACAAGATATAAAATTTATATAGATAAAGTAGTAAATTTAATGAGTAGTAAAGGAATAAAAATGATTAAACCTAAAACCTATGATTCAGAAATTTTAGCAGGATTAGAATGGGATTTAGACAAGTTTTTAGAAACTCAAGAAAAAATTTTAACTCCTCAAGAAGCTATAACATATAAAGATTTATACGGAAGAACTAGTTTAAGATTTGGTAATTACAGTACTATAAATAGAAATGATAATTTTGATACAGAATCTAATACTACTAATGAAGAAAAACAAGAACAAGAACATTTTCTTAATACAGTAGAAACAGAGATAGATGATAAAATTTTATATCCTAAAGAATTAGGAATGAATTTATCTCGTACAGAACTTTTAAGATTAGAAGATCATTTGTTTTTAAATAAACAAATAGGAGAACAAGAATATTTATATTATGATAATTATCAAAATATAAGAGTATGAATTAATATAGAAAAAATTGAAAATAAGTCAGAAATTTCAGAAATTAGTAATTATAAAGAATTGGTAGATGAAGTAATGCAAGTTAAACCAGAACCAGAAACTTATCAATATTCAGGTGGTTATCCTCCTAGAATTGTTTATATAGATTATAATGATAAAGAAAGAAATTATATAGCTAGAGGAAAAGTCAGACCTTTAGAACCTAAAATAGAATTTCAGACATTACATAAACCACAAATATTAAATATTACAGCACATGACCCTCGGACTTGGGATAATATAATAGAAGTATGGAAAAATACAATAATAGGTCATTATATTAGATTAGCAGATAATATGGAACCATTAGAAATGTATAGATATCTAGAAACATTTTTAGGAGAAAGTGCTAAAACTACATGGGAAGCTTTTAAAAAAGATAAACAGACAGAATTTGAATCATTAGTGGCATTAGGAAATAATCCTTATAATTTTGTTAGTAAAATACATGAATTATTAACAGGAGCAGATCCTAATACATGACAGTTATTAATTCAACATAAGGCCATAAGAGATTTAGAACAACTTAGTTTAAATAGATTGACTAAAGGTAAAGAAGTAAAACAATTTTTAAATGAATATCACTATTTAGTATCTATCTCATGAAATACTTTTAATCAAGAATTAGGTAAAAAATTATTTCATAAATTACCAAGCCCTTTAGGATTAGAAATAACAAAAAGATGGAATGAAAATAAAAATGTTATAGAAAGACAAGATCATTTATGGAGTATAGGAAATAGAACTCAATTTATTATGAAATGTTTAGAAGAAAAATGTGTCGAATTACAAATTCAGAATCAACTAAAAAAGACAGATTATAAATTTTGCAAAGATATCTTTACACCACAAACTTATGGAAATAAGTTTAAAGAAAAAAGAAAATATGATAGAAAAAATTTTAATAGACCTATTAAGAAAAAATATTATTTAAGAAAATCTAATAGAAGAAAACCATATTTAGATGAAAACAGACATGTTAGAAAATTCAAACCAGAAATGAATTATCCTAATAAGTTAAATTGTTATGTCTGTGGAGGAATAGATCATTTAGCTAGAACTTGTCCTAAAAAAATAAATAATAATGATAAAAGAAGTACTTTAATAGAATGTACAAATGAAAATTTATTATAAATTGATGAATATATTTCAAATAAAGAATCAGTTTACAGTATTGTATCAATAGAAGATTCTAATAATAATGATTTAGAAGAACAATCAGATTATGAAAATTTTATACAAGAATTTTCAAATTTGAAAAACTTGGCAGATTCAGATGAAGAATTAGAGTTAATGGATATAGAATTATAATGTAAACATAATTGGTTAACAGAAACAGGTTTAGACAATATACCATGTTATATATGTAAATGGTATCCTAGTAAGAAATTAAGAGTAAAATGTAAATATTGTTTTTTAGAGGCATGTAAAAAATGTTTATTACAAAAAATTTAATACAATTGGAAGAAGATAAGCAAATTAATTCAATTCAGATAGAATTGTCAGAAATTAAAATATTAAGGAAAAGAATAGAAAACTTAGAAGATATGCAAATGTATATTTTACAAAAATTAGAATTAATGGAATCCTCTAAAAAAGGAGAAAACTCAGAAATAATTCCTGAACCAGAATTGGTTCAAGTTTTTTGTAATTCAGAAAAATTAAAAAGTATTAAAGTAAAATGTTATGTTAGAATAGAAAATTATGAAATAATGTGTTTAGGTTTGATAGATTCAGGTTGTAGTCATTGTATAATTAATAAAAGAATCATATCAGAAAAATATATAATAAAATCAAAAGAACCCATAGAAGCTCAACAAATGGATGTAAATTTTTATAGTTATTAAGATATATTAAAACCAGCAAGAATTAGTTTTGAGACTAATTGTGCTAGAAGTATAGATTATTTATTTGCTAATTTACAAGTAACTAAAAATTTATCTTTAGAATTAAGAGAAAACATTATATATAGATCTTTAATTACAGAATTTAGAGAAGAATATTTTATAAATAAATTTGATCAGATATTCTGTTCAGATTTATCAATAAGAATTGAATTTGAATCTTTAGATAATAATTATTTATCAGATCATACAGATTTTAGCTTAGAATCTTATTATTATACAGATTAAATTCATTAAGCTAGACATATTAACAAGAGAAGTTAATAAGATATCTGCAGAATTAAAAGATCTGGAACTAATATTAATTATTAGTACCATATCTTAGAACTATAAAACATACCTACTGGAATGATCCGTCAGTAGTTTAAAAAAAACAACATATTTTTGTGGGATATTATAATATCTGAAAATAAGATAGATTAAGAATTTCCCTTTCGGGAAGGAAAAGAAAATTAGAACATTTTTAAAGAACGAAAACTTGTATTCTATTATTTTTTCTCTTGTGTGTTTACAAATGAAGAAATGGTCTCCTTATATAGGAGAGAAAACGCGTTTTTCAAAAGCAAGGAATCTTTGCTTTTTCAAAACGTCAAAAAGAAAACTAATCAAATCTTACTTTATCAAATAGTAAGATTCGTTACAAATTTTTCAAAAAAAAAAACAGTAGAAATTCTTCTTTTCATACAAAAAATCTAAAAAATTTCCGAGTAGTTGAGTCTTGTCTTGTCATATATATATATATATATATATATATATATATATATATATATATATATGCAATTATAAACTAGTTTATATAAATTTTATAATTTAATTAAAAATAGATATTTTTCACAAACAATGAATGAAAAAAGTTACAAGAATACAATTTAATTTTTTTCCATAGAAAATAGAAATAAACAATAAGAGAGAGAGAGAGAGAGATATTAATATAATCAATAGAAAAAAAAAATATAATCATAACTCTAATGTTCGTAAAAGGAAAAATGAAAGAAAAAAATTGAAAAAAATACATATTAATTTCTTTTTTTTTTTTTTAATTGTGAAAATCTCCCAAAATCTTGTGACTAATGAAAGACAAATTTTGAGATTTTATTTTAGTACTTTCTACTTAAAAGTTACTACCATGTGGACTTTTATAAAAGTTTCTAAAAATCATTAAAATTTGAATATCTCAAAACTTATAAAGACTTCTAAAAAATTTTAACTCAATACACCGTAACTTTTAATGACTTTATAAAAGTCTTTAAAAGTCTTAATCGAATATATCAGTACTTTTTTAGAGCCTCTAAAAGTCTACACCCATAAACTTTTTAAATCTCAAAAATTCATTAAAAGTCTAAATTGAATACATTCTGAACTTTAAAAAATGATATAAAAAGGCAGATTACCTTTTAATTTAAATAAACAATACAAAGATAATTAAAAAAAAAACATAAAAGGATAATAATCATAAAATCGGAACATCCTTGCTCCCAACCTCGCATTCCGCCACTGTCCAGCAGAGTTGACATCCCCATTCTTAACCCCGCAAAGTGGAGAAACAACATGGTTAGTATACCCAGATTTCCCATTGCCATGATCCCAATGTGTCACAACAACATGAAGGATTCTCAATAACTAGGATAGAGGCGTATGCTAATTTTTTTGAATATAGATTGTGAAAACACTAGTTAAAAGTCAAATCATTTTAATCATTTTCTCATCTGTTTTTTTCGTGAAATTCACTTGCCAAACATATACTAAATCATAAACCCCCTATAAGCATGTCACCATACGGCACAAAGATTGAAGCACGTTGAGTAAATTCAAAGTTCTTAGAGGGCTCTGTCCATATAAGTGGGGTATTTTCAACCTTAACCCCCCAAAGAAGAGAAGGTTGAGTTTAGGTCAATGACTTGGTAAATCTTCATTCTTACTGTTGGTTTCAAGGTTTCAATTTGTTAATATTTCATTACAAGAATATATGAATTACTAATCTAAGAAAGGATTCTATAATGTCCCAGATTTTCTCCTTTAATAGCTCAAAGAACAACTCACGTCAACACTTCTCCTCAAATTGGTACGTATATATCAACGAGATCCAACTTGTCTAGTGAGTTGTGGAATTTTCTAGTGCACACTGCCTTCATAAGAATATCTGCTAGTTGGTCTTCAGATTTCACGAATGAGAACCTGATAATCTTTGCATCAAGATTTTGTTCGATGAAGTGTCAATCTACTTCCACATGTTTAGTTCGATCATGTTGAACGAGATTATGCGAGACGTCAATCACTGCCTTATTATCACAAAACAAATTCATTTTGGAGTCAGGGACAAAGCCAATTTCTGTCAAAAGCCTCCTCGCCACAATAATTCACATAGCCCTTTAGCCATTCCACGAAACTCAGCTTCAGCACTAGATAGGGCAACCACCTTCTATTTCTTACTTCTCCAAGTAACTAAGTTCCCTCCAACAAGGTAAAGTAGCCTGAGATGGATTTCATATCCACGATGTTCCCTCCCCGATCTGCGTTGGTATATCCTTCTACTCTTAGGTGATTGTTCTTTGAGAATATAAGTTCCTTTCCAGGAAAAGACTTCAAGTATCTTAAAATTTGTGTTACAGCACTCATATGATCTTTGCTCGGAGAGTGCATAAACTGGCTTACAACACTTACTGCATAAGCAATATCAGGGTGTGTGTGTGTGTGTGTGTGTGTGTGTGTGTGTGTGTGTGTGACAGATAAATAAGCTTGCCTACCAATCTTTAATATTGCCCTTTGTCCATTGGTACTTGATTGCGATATTCCCCAAGCTGGTGATTTGGAATTATTGGAGTATCTACAGGCTTATAGTCTAGCAATCCAACCTCAGCCAATCGGTCTAAAATATATTTCCTTTGGGATATGAATATACCTGTTTTGATCTAACAACTTCAATTCCCATAAAATATTTAAGTTATCAAAGGTTCTTCATTTAAAACTCAGATGCCAACTATTCTTGAAGTCTCGTTATCTCATCTAAATCATATCATGTGATGATCATATCATCTACATAGATTATCAGGGCAGTCAATTTGTCGTTTTCGTGTTTCAAGAACATAGTATGATCAAAATTACTTTGCTGGAACTCATACTTTCTCATGGCTGTACTGAATCTTCCAAACCAAGCTCGAGGCGATTGTTCCAAGCCGTATAGAGTTCTTTGCAAATTGCACACAATATTGCCTTCTGTATTGGCTACATATCCTGGGGGAACGTTCATATATATCTCTTCCTCTAGATCACCGTGCAAAAAGGCGTTCTTCACATCGAACTGTTGTAAGGGCCAATCAAGATTTGCTGCAAATGACAACAGTACTCTCATTGTATTTAACTTGGCTACTGGTGAGAAATTCTCCTGATAGTCAACTCCATATGTCTGTGCGAATCCCTTTGCCACAAGTCTAGCTTTGTAATGCTCAACTGTTCCATCTGCCTTATATTTGATCGAAAACACCCATTTGCACCCTATTGTTTTATGTCCTTTAGGTAGCGTGGTCATTGTTAGCCCAAGAATAACTAACCAAGAGGGGGGTGAATTGGTTTTTAAAAAATTTTCGACACTTCGTTTCAAAACAATACAATACACAAGATATAAATACAGAGTATAATACTAGAATTAAATATGCAAGTTCGATAACTTAATTCAAGTATGAATATAGCACAATATAAATGGCAATGTAAAGTAAAGTGCGATAATGTAAAGATAACAAACCAATTTAATGGGATTCGATACACAATATGTTCTACATCTTCGTTACCAAGCTCTCCGTCATGAGTAAGGCCAAATGCACTATAATGGTAGTTTACAACAAGGAGTACCGATCCTCAAGTGACTTACAACAAGGAGCACTTATCTTTAGGTAACTAACAACAATGAGCACCAACTCTTTAGTGACTTATAATAAGGAGCACTTATCCTTAGGTAACTTACAACAATGAGCTTCTATCCTTACAATCGAGTTTTCACAAGGCTCTCGAAACCATCAAAATGTTAGCGATAATTTTACAATTGAAGAAACTCTATTAACCAATGACATAATTAAGTTAAGTATTAGAGAGTTAAATAAACACTTCAATAGATAGTAAATAATGCAACTCAAGTATTTTTGTTGTAAACTTTGATGAATGATGGATAATGAAATAGTTTGTATCTTGTATCAAAGTTTTCAATTTATGATCTTTCTTAACAAATAATACAAGTTAAGTATGAAGAGAGATTTACACTTCAATATAAGTGTAGGCAAAGAAAACATTTATCAAGAATTGAAAGAGATGACATTGAGAAATTTCTTTGTAAAGTATAATTCTTGATGAAATAGATAAAACTAGTTTTGATCAATCAAGAGATTTTTTGTACCAAAGTTTTCAATCTATGATCTCTCTTAACAAATAATACAAGTTAAGTATAAAGAGAGATTTAAACTTTAATAAAAGTATAAGTAAAGAAAACTTCTATTAAGAATGAAGAAAAGATGAGATTGTGAAAGTTGCTTTGCAAAAAGAATTCTTGATGAGATAGATGAAAATTAATTTGATCAATCAAGAAATTATTTGTAATAAATGAAATAGAATTTATAATCAAGTAAGCTCAATGATTTTAAATAAATATACTCTCTAAGTTACTCTTATAAAATCTTGAAGTTGAATGCAAAAGAGATGTGTATTTATAGAGCAAAAGAGGAGTTTGCAGGAACTTTTGGTTGATCACTTTAGGTCGACCAAAAATTTTCAATTGACCAAATATGGCCGTTGAAAATCAAACCGTTAGAATTTCGATTGAGTAATTTTTATTTTTTTTAGAAAATGTTTTTTCCAAAACTTATTTCATATTACGAGTCAAAAGCATTTTTATACAAGTGATGGATTATGAAAATAATTTGCGCTTTATGCACTTGCTAAAGATTGACGAGTTAATACCTTTACATATAAATGTACAATGTTTAATCGTCTTGATTTTTTGTTGTTTTGGCTTGTATCTTGATTTGCATCTTTTGCGAATTTTCAAGTTTCAATTCGATCGTTGCATGCAAATCGCTATCGTATCGAATGCTAACTTTCACTTTGATCTTCATTTCAAGTCCGATTTATGATGTGTTCATTTGGCAATTCTTGATCAAGTTTAACATTGAACTATCATCACTTAAAATCAAATGTTAGTAAATAAAATGACTTTTTTGTTATAATCAAAACATTAAGGTTATAATCAACCTTAGGTCAACAGTCAAGACCCAAGTCTCATTTTCAATAGCGCGTTCATCTCCTTCTTCATAGCCTGGACCCACCTTGGATCTTTCATTGCTTCTTCAACACTCGTAGGAATTTGATAAGAGGAGATTTCGTCTGCGAAAGCCTTGAGGGTTTTGGGAAGTCTCTTTGTGGATACATAGTTGGCAATTGCGTATTTAAACCCCAGGCCTTTCATGTTAGGAGTGTATCTGTTCAGTTGCTTACATCGATTATGCATGTATGGTAACTCATAAGTTGTACTTGGAGAGTTCGTGAAGCTTACCATATGAGTATTCTCAGGAAATGTGTTGTAGATACTGTGGAGTGAGGAGGGGGTACTACTATTTCAGTGGCCCGTTGCTTCTCACTAGTCTCTGATGGTGGAACACTAGGTTCTGTATCAACAATAGGTTCTGAAACAACAGGCTCATTAATAGTAGGTTATGTATTAGGTACAGAAACAACAAGCTCAATAAATCTAGGCCAGTCATACCGTAGCCAATTTGACTTTTCACCCGGAGACTCCCCTGAAGAGTAGAAGTGGATGGTGTAGAGAAAAAGAATTCTAATTCCTAGAAAGTGACATCCATCGTGACATAGTTACGATGGTTAGTTGGATCATAACATCGATATCCTTTTTTATGTAGGCGATATCCCAAAAAATACATCGAACTACACAGGGATCAAGTTTGGTGTGCTGATTTTTTTGCAAATGAACAAAGGTGACACAACCAAATACTCAAGGTAGGAGCACTAGGGTTGTAGGTAGAGAAATGACAGCGGATAGAGCCTCGAGAAGAGTTCGAAACTCAAGAGCCCTAGAAGGTATCCGATTAATAAGGTAAATCGCTATAGTGACAGCATCAGTCCAAAAGTGATTAGGTACACAAGCACCAAGCAGACAAGCGCGAGCAATCTCTAAGATATGTCGATTTTTCCTCTCGACAATGCCATTTTGTTGTGGTTTCTAAGGACATGTGGTTTTGTCCCATGGTGATTGAAATAATTTTTGAATTCATGATTCACATATTCTCCACCGTTATCAGATTGAAGAATGCAAATTGTAGCAAAAAACTGAGTCTTAACCATCTCATGGAATGAGCAAAAAATAGAGAAAACTTCGTCTTTGTTTTTCATCAAATACAACCATGCCATACGAGTGCAGTCATCTACAAAAGTCACAAACTATCGAACACTAGACATAATAGGTTTACAAGATGGACCCCACACATCAGAGTGGATCAATTCAAAAGGTGTCTGACTTTTATTCAAACTTAAAGGATAAGTAGCACGGAGACTTTTAGCCAAGATGCATGTTTCATATTTAAAATCCAAATATGACAAACCGAAAAATAAAGTAAGGAATACATGTTTCAGATAACCAAATGCAGGATGTACTAATTGATGATGCCACAACAAAATATCGACTTATTTTGATCACTGGAGCCTCTTGTGTAATTAACTTAACCGATGCCAAAATCTTCAAGGGAAATTTGGCCAAATAACCCCCCTCAACAATGATTTTGGATAAATGGCCTTTGACCAACAATGAAATAGAATAAAAAAAATGAAAATGTTTTAATGGTATAATGACAAAATTGTCCTTCAATTTATATCAAATTATTTACCCAACTTCTTTCATTTCACCTTCTTCTTTCTTCTTCATTTTCACCCATTTTCAACAGCCACATATGGAGCCCCATTCCACCACTTTTCGGTCACCCAAATCATCGGACTCCACCACCCCTAACCTCGTCTCACTCCCATCTACAACCTCCAACCAACCATTATCCATGAAACCACCAGAATTAGCAACAAACCAGCCCAAAAAACAAGTTCTCGCCCACTCTTCTTATACAGGAAAAACTTACCTCGGCGGCACCCATGGTGCACCACCACCGGTGGATAGCACTAACCCAGGGCAGCGAACACCATGACTTAACATCGACCAATAATGCACCAATTCGATCTAACATTGCTCAAAAAGGTCCGCGATCGCGATGTAAAGCGAGCAACTACTGATCGTTACTACGTAATTTGATTTTTTCAAACGACCTCTAATAACTTATTAACATGTATAACACAAAAAGATTGACAAGCTACAAAAAAAGATTGAAATGACATAACTTTTATATTTATCGAGATAATGAAAAAAACAAGTCGTTTTATTCATATGCATTGATTAAGTTAATGAACATACATTTCAACATTATACGTGTCATGTGCATATTACAATATAAATAAGTTTCACTTATTATTTTCATGGGATGAATGGGCCGTGATTGCTTATACTCGTATTTAGATATGTAACATGACAAGTGTTGTTTTCATGTCCGATACTTGACACGGTGTCGTTCCAAAATTTTCAACAAATAATTTTTTAATAGACTCCCTAAAGTATGTAACATAGGAAGTTATGAAAATATCTAAGATGGTATTTCAAATGACATTACAACGATACACAAGTTTCATTGTGGTGGGAAAAAAAGCAAAATATTGAAGAAATCAATGAAAAGTATTTGCGAAAATATGGGGGTGGGCCCTCTTTCGAGGTTAGGGCGGGCCCCCGTTTTAACTATGAAGATTGAAAACAACGATTTTGAGTACCAAAATAGGGAAATTAGATTGACTATCAAAAAAGACAATCAGTTTATCGACCTTTTTAAGTTAGGGGGTCCAATGCTTGACGTCGTTCATCTGGAAAAATGCGCAAAATATTGGAGAAATCAGCGAAGCGACAAAAGTGTCGTTCTTGCTGAGAACGTCTACGAACGTGAGCTGACCGTTCTTGCATCTAAAATTGATTTTGAAGAGCGCAAATCAAGCCACGATAATGATGAGTTGAACTCATTTAACTTGGCGAAATTTGAACACTCCGCACAACATTCGAAATTTATGATCATTACTTAATCAAGAGGAAAAAAGAAAACGACATAACTGCCGTTCTGTTTTGAAAACGGCACAAGTGTCGTTCTGGCTCTAAAATCGATTTTGAAGAGCGACCCATCAATTACGATAATGATGAGTTGAACTCATTTAAGTTACTGGAACAGCCTTATTTTACAACATTCGAAATTTATGTTCATTAATTAATCAAGAGGAAAAAGAAAACGACACAAGCTGTAGTTCTTGAACAAGCAGCACAAGTGTCGTTCTAGCTCTAAAATCGATTTGAAGAGCGCGACCCATCCAAACAACGATAATTATGAGTTGAACTAATTTAAGTTGCATGAAATTTGAACACGCCGCTTAACACAACATTCTATGCTCATTACTTAATCAAGAGGAAAAAGAAAACGACACAAGCTGTGGTTCTTGTTTTGAAAAGCGGCACAAGTGTCGTTATCGTAAACACGTGTATTAAGCGCCCACGATCCTCGAACCACGATAATTGATAACTTTGAACTCATTTAAAGTTAGGATGGACACGCCTCACAATATTCAATAGATATGGTCATTACATAATAAAAAAAGAAAGACAAAAACGATAGAAGTGTCGTATGCAGGTTTGATCGTTGAATTTAAATATTCTTATGCCGTCACTCCAAAGTTGAAGCGTCTATCGAAAAATTTGAGAGTTACGCATCAATTATATTTTCTAACGAATCAATACAATGACTTGTGATTTCACCAACAAAATATCATATAATCTACGTCGAATTCTATATCGTTATTTTTCACATGATCGACATTTCCGACTTCCTTAATTCATGGGATACAATGCTTGAGGTCGTAAATGCGATTGAAATAAATCAAAATATTGGAGAAATTATCATAACGACACATGTGTCGTTATACGACCTTGGTACGTCAATAAACAAGTATCTAAAAGCGGCTAATCGATATTTACGACTTCCTCAAGTCATTGGGTACAATGCTTAAGGTCGTTAAAGGCGGAAACTAAGCAAAATATTGGAGAAATCATCGAACGGCACATGTGCGATACACGGCTGCTGTGTCGTTACGTCCAATAAACACGAGTACGAGGGGCCACGACCCCTCCAAATCTCGATAAAAGGTAATTCGAACTTATTTACGTTGAAAGATAGACATGCCATGCAGAAAATTTGAGAGTTACACTAATCAATTATATTTTCTAACGAATCAATATAATGACTTGTAATTTCACCAACAAGATATCATATAATCTATGTCAATTCTATCGTTATTTTTCACTTGATCGACATTGCCGACTTCCTTAATTCATGGGGTACAATACTTGAGGTCGTAGCGGCCGAAATAAATCAAAATATTGCAGAAATCATTAGAACGACACATGTGCCGTTAAACGACACTTGTGTCGTTCTATCAATAAACAAGTATACGAAATGGCTAATCGACATTTCGACTTTCTAAAGAATCATTGGGTACGATGCTTAAGGTCGTTAAGGCGAAATGAAGGAAAATATTGGAGAAATCATCGAATGGCACATGTGCGACACCACGACATATACTTGTGTACGTTTGTCAATAAACACAATCACGAGCGGCCGACCCCCTCGAATCTCGATAAAAGATAATTCGAACTTATTTACATAGCAAGATAGACATGCCGCGCATGAAAGTTTAGAAGAGTTACACTCATTAATTATATTTTCTAACAAATCAATACAATGACTTGTGAGTTCACCAACAAGATATTATATAATCTATGTCAATTCTATCGTTATTTTTCACATGATCGACATTTCCAACTTCCTTAATCCATGGGGTACAATGCTTGAGGTCGTAGCGATCAAAATAAATCAAAGTATTGCAAAAATTATCATAACGACACATGTGCCGTTAAGCGACACTTGTTAGTTAGCCGATAAACAAGTATCTAAAGCAGGTTTATCGACATTTCGACTTCCTCAAGACATGGGGTACAATGCTTAAGGTCATTGAGGCGGAAATGAAGGAAAATATTGGAGAAATCATCGAACGGCACATGTGCCGGTACCACATTTTATTCGTGGAGTTTTGTCAATAAACACGAGTACGAGCGACGACGGCCCCTCAGAACCTCGATAATCGATAATTCGAATTTATTTAAGTTGCATGATGGACATGCCGTGTAGAAAATTTGAGTTACACTCATTAATTATATTTTCTAACGAATCAATACAATGATTTTGTTGAAAAAAGTTTGAGAGTTGTACTCATTAATTATATTTTTGTTGAAAAAATTAAATATGGGTAAAAATTTGAAGCGACACAAGTGTCGTTCGGACTTGAAACGACACAAGCGTAATTCTTGGACTTGAAAAGCGGCATGTCTTGTTGCATGTGTAAACACGAATGTAGCGACCTATTAGTCGTGCCTTGAAAAATAATAGGTTGAGCTTATTTACGTTGTAATATGCACATAACATGTACAAAAGTCAAGAGATATGCTCATTAATTTAATGCGACACATGTGAGTGGAGCGACTTGTGGTTTCACCATATCGATAATATAAAAGCAATGTCATTTCAACATTTTTTGTGACATGGTCGATTTTTACTGTGTTATTTACGTTAGGAGTCCATTATTAGAGGTCGTTTCATTGAAAAAATCAAATCACGAGTGAATAACTTGTTGTAGTGCCGTTTTACGTAACGAAAAACGGCGGAGTGCCGTTCTACGTTTCGGATAACAGTTGGAGTGTCATTACCTTCCAATGTTGCAAATAACATAAAAAACACACTAAGTACAAAAACAACACCAACTTAAATACTATTTAATACTATATTCATTAATAAATGTACAATTTACATAAGATTTCTAAAATTATATTTCTTTTTTTTCAAATGTAAATTCTTCTTTCTTCAAATGTAAATGAGATTTAATATAGTTGATAAATATTCATAAGACACCCAAATATGTGAAAAATACAATGAAGAATAGGATTTTAGAGCAGCAAGAATAATTGAAGAGAAGAAAACGAGTTATTGTGATTTTGGGGATCAAAAAGTGAATGGGGGGATTTAATTGGATTGATAAGGGTGTTAGGGTCTTTTCCAATGGTGAGGGTGTTTATGACATTTGATATTGTTTATTTATTGTTTTTTATAATTGAAGGCCATTTGGCCAAGAAACATTGAGATAGGGTTTTTTAACCAAAATCATTGTTTGACTAGGTCTTTTAACAAAGAATCCCAATCTTCAATATAGTAGAGGCCCCTCCTCTTAGTTCCACGCCGAATTATCTCCTTGGTGAAAATATCTTGAAGAAGGCAAAACGTAGGATAAATTAGAACAACACAATTTAATTCGTTCATGACTAGGTTTACTGACAATAATTTATGAGGCAATGATGGCACGAAAAGAGTATTGGTCAAGGAGAGGGCTGGTGGTATCATCACTATACCAGCCTCATTTACCAAATATATGTCCCCATTGGCATTAACAATACTAGTACGTCGAGGGGAGGATCGTTCAAAAAAATCACTTGCATCATATGTCATATGGCCAGTTGCTTCTGAATCAAGGATCCAACCATCATAAGACTCAGTGGTATTGGTCCTGAGACACCCGATGACCGTATCCAAATCAGCCGCTGTCATAGGAATAAGTGATAATTTGGACTGAGTAGATGCTACTGCAGCCTTGCCCATGCTATTCGCTGCAGTTTTGCTTGATCCACCATCATTCCCGTTACCATCCCGTCGCCTATTGGCTTGTAATTCATGCTCCTAATCAGGGTAGCCATGTAATTTGAAGCATGTGTCTCGGTTATGTTTCGAACTGTAGGATAATTGTTTCAATTACTTGGATATCGAATTTGCAGAATGTATACCGGATTAGCAGTTTGAATACAGTATACTTAAACACTTTATTTACACATATCGTATTTGCATTTCATAACAGATTTTAACAACTGATAATGTAAAGAAAAATTGCAGAACTATGAATTTGCAAAAAACGAGCAATATAGATAATTAAAACTAAATAAAAGCAAACAACTTTTAACCCGAGGCCTATGTGATATACAGTTTCCTTAAAACAGATTCGCCCCCTCACCGTACGTGCTTGAGGTATGATATGAGCGTCAGCTTCCCAAGATACAACGGCAAAGTAGCACAATTTGAGCACCACAGATTATACTCTTGCGAACTGGATGAGTGCCCGAACAATATCACCAATACAAACAGAAACAAAAAATAAAACTGAAGATAGACTCAAACTGTATGCAGATGAATTTGCAGATGATTTTAGTGCACTGAACAATGGAAAAAATGAGATATATAAAAGTTTTGGATCGTGTAACTTGCCTATCCATTTCAAGGCAATTACCACAGGAGTTTTAGGAGTTTCAACAGTTTTGGAAAATCAAAAGTCCGAAACCTATTCGATCCATTATTTGCACCCCCTGCGCGCGCACGTGGAGAGAGCCTCTATGCTACACATGATTACACCATTCTAAAGTGCAATCCTTTATAAAGTGGTTTTAGATTTCATCCACTTCCTATGTGGGACAAACCTTATTTTTAGTTTTCTCACTAACATAAACTCTTTTCACATGGCTCACTTTGAGCTTCAATTTCTCATTCACCCGAGTATCATTTTTGACAAGTAAGTATATGATTTCGATGTACTCACGGAGGAGAACACAAATCAACTTTCATCTTTCAAAATGGTCAAATGGGTCCCACTCAAAATTCCATCCAAAGTCAACTATATGCTGCTCAACTTTTCCAACACGAACTTCCACAATGAGAACATTTAGTTCCATCAGATGGGACATTTAATTTAGTAGCTGAATTGAGTTTTCCAGTCATTGGCAAGGAGTTGGCTGGAGTGGAGAGCCCCTGTTTCAGGCTTCATGATGCCAACATTGCTCCATCCGTGCCTTCTCCATTATTGGTTGTCATCACTGATTGTTAGACAGCTTCTCTCGAACATGGGCTTACGCCAACTCTACTATGGGGAAGGGCTGAAGTTGTAGTACATCACTTCTAATATTATCCAATTTATCATCCAAACCATCAAAAAAAGTGTATACCCGATCTTCCTGCAGCATAATGTTATAATTTTTTATATCTTCTGGACATTTCATTGGGTTGGGACGACGAAAATCAATCTCCTGCCATAGGCCTTGGAGGTCATTGTAATACTTCTCCAATTTTCGACCACTTTGCCTGAGTCGTGCCACTCGCCTTCAGAGTTCATAAACTTGGGCTGCATCACTTCCATCAAAGTAGGTGGTTGCAACTGTTGGAAAATATATTATTTGGCAAATGAATTTTCACTTGTGTATGTGAAATTAATCCCACATTGATTGAAAGTTGGGATTTGAAGAGGAGCCTTAAAAGGGATTAACAATCCCACATTGGTTAGAAATGAAAAAGTGGGAATATATGGGGACTATAAATAGTACCATCCCACATTGAAAAAAGAAAAAAGAAAGTGGCAAGTGGGAAAACTTAAATAGTTATCCCACATAGGATAAGAATAAGGTTTTGGACCAATTTATATATGGTTAACAATTTGTAAGGTGTAACCATTTGTTGCATAGAGACTCCTCCGTGGCCTACGCGCCCGCAGGGGGTGCAAATCTTGGACCGACTTGGCCTTCGAGCCTTGAACTTGTGTGCGGGCGCGACCTGCGTACACGAATGTCGGACCGAATGAGTCAAAAATTGGCCACCAAGTGCAAGCCACGTTTTGAAAATTTTTTTTTACGTTTTTCCATTTAAAACATAACTTGAAAACTGTTTTCATTTATTTTTGTAACTCCAAAACGTGAGAATTCAATGGCAGAGTTATGACTGCATTAAGAGGCAAAGGCTCCTCCTTGCCTATATATCCCGAACAATCTCTTCAGTTCAGATACACCACAACAGCACGCGCTCGCATTACTTCGGTGAGGGGGCGAATATTGCTTTAAGGACACTGTGTTCGACACAGGCCCCGGCTTCAAAGACGCCAATTTTATCTTCTGTCAACTGCAATATTTTCTTTTTCTGTCCACTGTAATTTGTCTATTACTTCTTCTAATTCAGTTAATTGTTCAGAGTTTACCTACAATCTTTTCTGATTGTGTTTCAGAAAATGGAAAATACACCTACCAATAACGTTGTGGGATCTGCAAACGAAATTGTGCCTCCTGTGGCTCAGGCTGTGGCTTTGCCAGGTTCTGATGTGGCTCAAGTGGTGGCTCCAGTAACACAAACTGTGGCTAATATGCCAAGCTTAGCTGCTGGTCCAAGTGGGACTAAGACTGTGGCTCCCATGCCAAGTCTGGCTACTGGTCCAACTGTGACAGTCCTGGTTAATCACGGGGAAAAGCCGGAGAAGTTCAATGGTTCGAATTTCAAGAGGTGGCAACAAAAAATATTGTTTTACCTCACGACCTTGAATCTTACGAGATTCTTGACTGAAAATGCTTCAGTGCTTCAAGAGGGTCAAGGAGACATTCAAGCAATCAGTGCAGTGGATGCTTGGAAGCATTCTGATTTCCTGTGCCGGAATTATGTGATGAACAGTTTAGCTGATTCATTGTACAATGTGTACTGCACAATAAAAACGGCTAAAGAATTATGGGAGTCTTTGGACAAAAAGTACAAAACCGAAGATGCCGGAGCCAAGAAGTTTCTTGTTGGCCGCTTTTTGGAATACAAAATGGTGGACTCCAAATCTATAATCAGTCAAGTACAAGAATTACAAGTGATCTTGCATGAAATTCATTCCGAGGGAATGGTTGTGAGTGAATCCTTTCAAGTGGCTTGCATAATTGAAAAACTACCTCCTGCATGGAAGGATTTCAAAAACTACTTAAAACACAAGCGAAAGGAAATGAACATTGAGGAACTAATTGTTAGACTTCGAATTGAAGAAGACAACAAAAGTTCTGAAAGAGGGTTCAATCCGGTTGTGGCTAAAGCTAATGTTGTGGAGCATGGCCAAAGCTCCAAGACCAATAAGAACAAGTTTGGGCCATCTGGTGGCAAAGGGCCGAAGTTGGGGCCAAAAGGTGGAATCTCCAAGAAGAAGTTTCAAGGGAAATGCTTCAATTGTGACAAGATTGGTCACAAGTCTACGAAGTGCCGTTTGCCAAAGAAAAAAAAGAAGCAAATATGGTTGAAGATGTATCGACATCAACCTTGCAGCTGTCATTTCTGAAGTGAACCTGGTGGGTTCAAACCCGAGAGAATGGTGGATAGACACCGGTGCCACCCGACACGTTTGCTCCGATAAGGAGATGTTTAATGGGTTTGAAGCAGCAGATGGGGAGAAGTTGTATATGGGAAATTCAGCGACCTCCGAAATCAAGGGCCATGGAAAGGTGGTTCTAAAGATGACTTCTGGGAAAGAGCTGACTCTAAACAACGTGCTTTATGTGCCGGAGATTCGCAGGAATTTGGTTTCTGGCTCGTTGTTGAACAAGCATGGCTTCCGTATGGTGTTTGAGTCAGACAAAGTTATTTTGTCTAAGTCTGAAATGTTTGTAGGAAAGGGTTATGTAAGTGATGAGCTTTTTAAGCTCAATGTAATGACTATTAAGCCAAAAATCAATAAAATGAATAACTCTTCCATTTACTTGCTTGAGTCTTCCAATTTGTGGCATGGTCGACTAGGACATGTTAATTACAACACTTTGCGTAGACTAATTAACTTAAATTGCATACCTACATTCCAAATTGATAATAAACATAAGTGTGAAACTTGTGTTGAAGCAAAATTGACAAGGTCATCATTTCAATCCGTTGAAAGAAAAAACTGAACCTCTTGATTTAATTCACACCGATGTATGTGATTTAAAATCTGTACAAACAAGGGGAGTCGACAAATATTTTATTACTTTTATTGATGACAGCACAAAATATTGTTTTGTGTATTTGCTTAAAAGTAAAGACGAAGCTATAGAGAAATTTGTTCTCTATAAAAATGAAATTGAAAATCAACTCAACAAAAAGATCAAAGTGTTGAGAAGTGATAGAGGTGGTGAATATGAATCACCATTTGCTGAATTCTGTGCACAACATGGAATTAAATATGAAACAACAGCACCTTATTCACCACAACAAAATGGTGTTGTTGAACGGAAAAATAGAACATTGAAAGAAATGATGAATGCAATGTTATTAAGTTCCGGGTTACCTCAGAACATGTGGGGAGAAACTGTGTTATCAGCCAATTACCTTTTAAATAAGGTACCCCGAAAGAAAGAAGAAAAGAGCCCTTACGAGTTATTGAAAGGAATGAAGCCTTCCTACAAATATTTACGAGTGTGGGGGTGTCTTGCCAAAGTAGCTGTACCTGCACCAAAGAAGGTGAAAATAAGACCAAAAACTGTTGATTGCATATTTATCGGATATGCACATAACAGTAGTGCTTATCGGTTTCTTGTGTTTGATTCTAAAATTTCCGATATACACAAAAACACGATAATGGAATCGAGAAATGTTTCATTCTTTGAACATGTATTTCCATGTAAGTCCAAAGATGAAGCAAACTCTTCTAAACGGACATATGAGACTATGATTGAGAATAGTCAAGACAAAGAAGTAGAAGATGAAGTTGAGGTTGAACCAAGACGTAGCAAACGAGAAAGGACGGGGAAATCTTATGGTCCCGATTTTCTGACTTACATGCTAGAAACTGAACCTCAAAGCTTCAAAGAAGCTGTAAACTCTTCAGAAGGTCCTCAATGGAAAGAAGCCATTAAAAGTGAAATAGATTCCATTCTGCAAAATCATACATGGGAGCCGGTTGATCTTCCCCCGGGAAGCAAACCACTAGGCTACAAATGGATTTTCAAAAGGAAAATGAAAGCAGATGGAACTATTGATAAGTACAAGGCCAAACTTGTAATTAAAGGTTATAGGCAACGAGAAGGCATTGACTACTTTGACACCTATTCTCCGGTAACGAGAATAACTTCCATTCGAATGATATTAGCAATTGCATCTTTGTACAATCTCTAATTACATCAAATGGATGTCAAAACTGCTTTTCTAAATGGAGATTTAGAAGAAGAAATTTACATAGAACAACCTGAGGGGTTTTCTGCACCAGGACAAGAAAAAAAGGTATGTAAATTGGTAAAGTCATTATATGGTTTAAAACAAGCACCAAAACAATGGCATGAAAAATTTGACAATGCCATTATGGAAAGTGGATTTAAAATCAATGAATGTGACAAATGCGTTTACATTAAAGACACAGGAAATGGTTATGTTATTTTATGTCTTTATGTTGACGACATGCTCATCGTTGGTAGCAACGATAAGATGATTAAATCTACTAAAAATATGTTGAATTCAAGATTCGACATGAAGGATATGGGTTTAGCTGATGTGATTCTTGGAGTTAAAATTTCAAGAACATCGGATGGACTCGTTCTAAGTCAGTCACATTATGTGGACAAAATTTTGGAAAAATTCAATAATGATGATACTGGCGTGGCTAGAACACCGATAGATACAAGTCAACATCTATCGAAAAATAGAGGCGATGGTATTTCTCAAGTAGAGTACTCTAGAATAATCGGAAGTCTTATGTACCTAATGAGTTGTACAAGACTAGATATCGCTTATGCAGTTAGTAAGCTGAGTAGATATACTAGTAATCCAGGGTCTGACCACTGGAAAGGAATAGTAAGAGTACTAAGATACTTGAGATATACTCGTAACTATGGACTACACTATACCGGATATCCTGCTGTCATTGAAGGATATACTGATGCGAATTGGATATCTGATATTAAAGACTCAAAGTCTACTAGTGGATTTGTGTTCACTTTGGGAGGTGCAGCCATATCATGGAAATCCTCTAAACAAACAGTTATTGAGAGGTCTACCATGGAATCTGAGTTTATAGCTCTAGATAAATGTGGTGAAGAGGCTGAATGGCTACGCAATTTCTTAGAGGATATTCCAAAATGGTCTAAACCTGTGCCAGCAATTTGCATACATTGTGATAGTCAATCTGCGATTGGAAGGGCACAAAGCAACATGTACAATGATAAGTCTAGACACATACGTCGTAGACATAATACCATAAGACAGTTACTCTCAACTGGAGTTATCTCTATTGATTATGTAAAGTCTAAAGATAACATTGCGGATCCGCTAACCAAAGGGTTAAATAGAGAGTTAGTTGCAAAGTCATCAAAAGGAATGAGACTTAAGCCTCTAAAAGAATAAGTTATTGTAGTGGAAACTCAACCTAGCTGACTGGAGATCCCAGATCTAGGTTCAATGAGAAAACCTAATTGCAAATACTTAACTATATCACTGTGGGGGTTATTTCCGGTCCATTCCTGTAATAATAGTGATGCCTGTGGGAAGAGGATAAACAATAAGGCTTTTAATGATTCTTATGCGTCGAAAATCCGAGCGGAGTAATGCGGGTTACTCTTAATTAAGAAATCACCTATGTGAGAAAGAAGTGGGGCCGCTTCGAAGGGAATTGTGAGGCTCAATTCTTAATAACTCTCACTGAACCAGGCATATGTTCATGGCCACAAAAGAACATAACCATGAGAACTGAATTGTGTTAGGAAGAATCCTGTGTGAGGTACATCATCGTTTACACAAAACGCAGAACAGTTCAAAGACATCACGTCTACTGATCAGCTAGTAAAGTAAATGTATTTTCATAAGGGGAGGTTCAAAGGGTAACACCTACCTATCCTATGCAGATTTCAACTGTGGAACTTTGTCACCAAGTATTCCATGTCTCTATTAATTTCCATTCATGTGGGGGATTGTTGGAAAATATATTATTTGGCAAATGAATTTTCACTTGTGTATGTGAAATTAATCCCACATTGATTGAAAGTTGAAATTTGAAGAGGAGCCTTAAAAGGGATTAACAATCCCACATTGGTTAGAAATGGAAAAGTGAGAATATATGGGGACTATAAATAGTATCATCCCACATTGGAAAAAGAAAAAAGAAAGTGGCAAGTGGGAAAACTTAAATAGTTATCCCACATAGGATAAGAATAAGGTTTTGGACCAATTTATATATGGTTAACAATTTGTAAGGTGTAACCATTTGTTGCATAGAGACTCCTTCGTGGCCTACGCGCCACAGGGGGGTGCAAATCTTGGACCGACTTGGCCTTCGAGCCTTGAACTGGAAAAGTGGGAATATATGGGGACTATAAATAGTACCATCCCACATTGGAAAAAGAAAAAAGAAAGTGGCAAGTGGGAAAACTTAAATAGTTATCCCAATAGGATAAGAATAAGGTTTTGGACCAATTTATATATGATTAACAATTTGTAAGGTGTAACCATTTGTTGCATAGAGACTCCTCCGTGGCCTACGCGCCCGCAGGGGGGTGCAAATCTTGGACCGACTTGGCCTTCGAGCCTTGAACTTGTGTGCGGGCGCGACCTGCGTACACGAATGTCGGACCGAATGAGTCAAAAATTGGCCACCAAGTGCAAGCCACGTTTTGAAAATTTTCTTTTACGTTTTTCCATTTAAAACATAACTTGAAAACTGTTTTCATTTATTTTTGTAACTCCAAAACGTGAGAATTCAATGGCAGAGTTATGACTGGAGTTATGACTGCATTAAGAGGCAAAGGCTCCTCCTTGTCTATATATCCCGAACAATCTCTTCAGTTCAGATACACTACAACAGCACGCGCTCGCATTACTTCGGTGAGGGGGCGAATATTGCTTTAAGGACGTTGTGTTCGACACACGCCCCGGCTTCAAAGACGCCAATTTTATCTTCTGTCAACTGCAATATTTTCTTTTTCTGTCCACTGCAATTTGTCTATTACTTCTTCTAATTCAGTTAACTGTTCAGAGTTTACCTACAGCAACTGCATCCCAAACCTGCTTTGCTGTTTGAAATCGGATGAAGTTGCCAAAAAAGGATGAGTCCATTGAACCAATCAGCCATCCCTTTACATTTGCATTTTCAGTCTGCCACCTACGAAAGAAAGGGTCGGTTGTTGGTGGCTGAGGGAGGTCTCCATTGAGGCAGCCGAGTTTATCTTTGCCTGCTACGTACATCTCTACGACACGTGACCAGAGGGCGTAATTCGTGCCGTCCAATTTGATACCAATCGATGCCGCCATTAAGTCAGTGGTTGGAATGGGCACTGAAGCTTTGCTAAAAACTTCGGTTAACTTTGCCGTTAATTCATATATCATACAAGAAGAGGTTGGAGCGTCAGATTTCCGAGGGTGAGATTCACCCGAGTTCTCATCAAAGTGAAGATCGATGTCTGCCATGGAAGAAGTTGGGTTCTGTTTCATGAATTTTGGTAGGGGATTAAATTCTAATCTGATACCATGTTGGTTTCGAGGTTTCAATCTGTTAATATTTCATTACAAGGCTCAAATATATATATATATATATATATATATATATATATATATAGCTAGGCTATACATAGAATATATGAATTACTGGTATAATTCATAATCTAAGAAAAGAATCTATAATTAAGGGATTGTAGTGCTTGATTTCTTCCCATAATGTCCCAGATTTTCTCCTTTAATGGCTCAAAGAACAACTCACGTCAACACTTACCACCTAGGCTGAGCATTGCCTTAATAAATGGAATTTGTTGTATGAATATAAGTTATATAACAATAAAATTGCTCATCGAAGAGTAGAGGGCAGCTCTTCGGGTAGGCAGTGTGAGCTCAAGGCCACTCGGCCTCCAAGAAAGAGATTTTTCCAGCTTGCCAATTTATCGAGTTAATTTGTGGGTCAATTTTTAATTACAATTCTCAATTATTAGGAAATGTTTCTTGGTATCATCTTGAAGTACTCCTCGCATATTTCGTAACACGCCTTTCAATTTGCATAATCGCTAAACAATGAGGTTGCAAAAGAGAGTTAAAATTGTTGCACGAAATGAGTTTCGTATACCTAATTCGTGGTCCTCGCATTTTTTACTTATTTTTCAGGCTATAATTCTCGGTTGCAAAGATAAGTTCTTGATATCGTGTTGAAGAACATGCGATGCATATTTAGAAATGAAGAACTCCTTAAAAAGCGAAGGTAAAATAATTAGTTAAAGAACTCTATTAAAGTAAATGTATTACATCAGTAATGCAAGTTTAAGGTAATGTTCACCATGCCTCCATTTTCTTTTCGTTTTTCTCGTACCGTCAAAATTCTTTTCAAAAGTGGGGCTCGAATTGGGTCGCGGGGGTTGATAGACAATGGTTTCGGTGGTCAGACCTTAGTCTATAGCCTCGACAATATTTTGATCTTCAATCTTTAGAAAATAATAATTTGGTCTTAAAATTTTTATTGAAGTTGTATAATTAGCCCTAATGATGAAACAGTCAAAATCTTCGATAAATGACTGGATAACTATCTTGAAATCAAGTCCTGAAGGCTGAAGCAAACTATAATTTCAACTATTGATAAAAGTTAAGAATTAAATTGATGCTAGAGTAATAAATTGGGGACCCGTCGTGCAATCTTTCCCTATTAAAAATTCATTTACTTGAGCACACAACAATACAGACACACACATATATATGAACAATATATATACGTGGAGTTAATTGTTTCAACGGTCACTGAACTTTACAAGGTGTCACGTTTCACTAACTGAACTTTAAGTTGCATCTCATCACTCACTGAACTTAATAAAGTTGCACTCCATCCATCACCGGGCTAATTCCGTCAAAATCGGTTGCCTACGTGGATGACGGTTTGTACACGTGGCCGTTAAATTAATCTAGTTGGCCGAGTTAATTGTTTCAACGGTCACTGAACTTTACAAAGTGTCACGTTTCACTAACTAAACTTTAAGTTGCATCCCATCACTCACTGAACTTAGTAAAGTTGCACTCCATCCATCACCAGGTTAATTCCGTTAAAATCAGTTGCCTACGTAGATGACGGTTTGCACACGTGGCCGTTAAATTAATCCAACTAGCCATTAATCAGCCATGTCATAAATTCTCAACACCCAAACACGTCTCACCCTATTTGATCTCTGAAATCAGCCTTCTCGACCGTCGCCTCCGTCACAGGTGGAGCTGGAGCCGACATCTTGGATTCGACATTATGGACCATGAATTCGAGTTTCTCATTCCATTGAGGGTTGAGATCCTAAAAATGGTCTTGGTACGTCTCCGTTGGCTTTCGAAATCCACAATCACATATGCACTAGCCGTGCCTTGGCTGTCTTTAGACATGAGATCAAATTGGGTGAGACGTGTTTGAGTGTTAAGAATTTATGGCATGACTGATTAATGACCAGTTTGAGTAATTTAATGGCCACATGTGCAAACCGTCATCCACGTAGGCATGGGCGGACCTAGGGGGGTCTTAGGGAAATTTAAATTTTAATTTAAATCAAAGTGAACAATTAATTTTTATAACATATTTCATGAAATTCATAACTGTTTAATTTTTATCAAAATTTACTAAAAAAATGATTTTAATGTCCACCAAACATAGGCAAAATCACAATAAATTTAAATTTTGATAGCATGCTAGTTTTTAAAATTATTCGACGATCGTACGCCAATCGAATTTACAAATTGCTTATGTCATCTCAAAAGTTAGTTTGAGAACTACATTATGGGCATATCGAATAGTCTAAATAGATATCGAAAATAGTTAAAAATATATTAAACACGAGTCTTAAAAAAAGACGTCTAACTCTTTTTTTTTTAAAATTCAATTATTTCATTAAAATTTATTATTTTTGCGATACAAATTTTTCAATATAATTTTCATCATTTTATTAGGAAATTTTATATGGAATATGATATAAATTTTTTTCGAAATTTTACATTTGAAAAAGTCATATCGTATGTAAATTTTTGGATGTAAAATTATATGGGGTATGATTTTTTTGGACGTAAATTTTTAATTGTAAAATTTCTTCCGAGTTCTTTGCAAGTTCGATTGTGCCACTCTAACTTTTAAGATCTGCGTCCGTCCCTGCACATAGACAACCTGTATTGACGGAATTAGCTCAGTGATGGATGGAGTGCAACTTTACTAAATTCAGTGAGTGATGGAATGCAACTTAAAGTTTAGTTAGTGAAACGTGACACTTCGTAAAGTTCAGTTACCGTTGAAACAATTAACTCGGCCACCTGGATTAATTTAACGGCCACGTGTGCAAACCGTCATCCACGTAGGCAACCATTTTTGACGGAATTAGTCTGGTGATGGATGGAGTGCAACTTTACTAAGTTCAGTAAGTGATGGGATGCAACTTAAAGATCAGTTAGTGAAACGTGACACTTCGTAAAGTTCAGTGACCATTTAAACAATTAACTCTATATACGTGTATGTAGAGAGAGAAAATGGCGTGAGAGAGAGTCTGTTGCTTTCCTCCTTTAATGGCGTGAGATCGTACCAGACCAGATAGCGTATGCTTGTTCATTTTGGCATGCTTCGCAAACTCTTATTCTTAGAAAACCCAAAACCCAAATGAACAAAAAGGAAAGGGAAAAAAAGTATTTTTAAACAAAATGAAGTGCTTTTGAAATTTCACCATCACAATCCCATTCCCACCTCGTCTTTCCGTTTTTATCAACTGCACTTTTGGAATTCTTAGACCCAGATGATAAAAAGCGGTAATCTCTCATTTATTTTTTATTGGGTTCTTTACTCTTGATCATTTCCTCTTGTCGGTCTTTTGATACTTGTGTTGTTTCGTTGTGAAATCTCGTGTTGTATATTTGGTGTTGTTATTTGTGTTTGCTATTTTTGTTGTGTTTTTATGTATGAGGGCGTGAAGATCGAGATGAAAAGTGTAGGAAACATGAATGATGATGAACTTGAGATGTTACTGGGCGAGATCCCTCATGCAACATCATCATCGAATCTTCATCATACACATAGCAATGTCCATCATCATATACTTGTTGATCATACATCACACATGACACAGAAAATGAATGTTCATGGTATATATGATGATGAACTGTTGAGGCATAAATATGCATGTGCATCTTCCCCTGCCAGTGGGTTCTCATTACAATCTGACGGCTCTTCCTCAAGCTTGTTCTCTGGTGGGCGTTCGTTTTCTGACAATGGATCGCCAACTACACCCCAATTTGGAGAACTGAAGCCCCACCTGGTTTCTGGCAGTAGATGCTGGTTAGATTTCAACAAGGCGAATAAAGTTAATACAGTTGATGGATGTAGTTTATCGAGCAATTTTAGTAAAATGTACATTAGTAATGAGCAAGAAGATGGTTCAGTGTCCCCAATTGGTTTTCAATCTCGTGATCAGTCTGTGGATGGGTTTAATGCCTATAGAAGGGACTTTTCGGGATATAGAGGATTTAATGCCTCTGTTCCAAGAAATCCTAAGAATTTTGATGGTGAGATGGTATCTGCATTGATGGCAATGCCGCCTGTCTTTAAAATGGATAATTTATTTGGATCCCGGTATTCTCCTGGTGCATCTGAAGGATTATTTGCTCAAACAGATTGTAGGAATTCGAGTCCTCAATTTTATAATAATGCACAGGCTGGAAATTATTTTCCCATGGGAATTTCAACATCAAAGCCATCTTCCACTTTAAAAAGGCCTTCATTTGTTGATTCTTCGTATTATGCTTCACAAAATGGGACGAATCTGATCCAAGACAGAGATCAATTTCATTCACCCTACATGCTTCAATTGGCTCAGCTAACTCCTCAATTTAATGTGGAAAATTTACTCCATTATCAGCAACCCATGCCTAATGGAAGAAATAGATTACCTTCATGTGTTAGAGTGCCTCAAGGGGGTGTTGAAGTCTTTGCCGGAGAGGACAGTTTAATCCTTCAAGGGGACGGTTTAAATAATGCAATTAACATAGGATGTGGTCGTCCCAAAGTACAAAATACTATGGGTTTCATGCATGGGAGTGGCACCTGTAAGGCTGCTCGAGAAATCGCTGGTGTTCAAGAAAGTGGCTGGACTGCAAAAATGCATTGCCCCTTCTCCTTTCCATCAAAGTGTTGCTCTCTGATAGAAGCTCAAGGACATATATATCACATAGCGAAAGATCAGCATGGTTGCCGATTTTTGCAACGGATATTTGATGAAGGGACCCCTCGAGATGTGCAGATAATATTTAGTGAGATAGTTGATCATGCAGCTGAACTCATGACAAATCCATTTGGGAATTACCTTATGCAAAAACTGTTGGATGTGTGCAATGAAGAACAAAGTACTCAGATTCTTCTTAGGGTGACACAGGTACCAGGGGATCTTGTTAGGATCTCTCTGAATACACATGGGTAAGTGGCTCACATTTTGCTTTGCTCTCATCATTCCTCATGTTGAGTAACCATTTTATTCTTTTTTGTATCAGCACTCGAGTGGTCCAAAAGTTGATTGAGACACTCAAAACAAGGCAACAAATTTCGCTAGTTATTTCAGCCCTTGAGCCAGGCTTTCTTGTCCTCATTAAAGACCTAAATGGTAATCATGTTGTTCAGCGATGCTTGCAATGTTTTACCAATGACGATAGCAAGGTATATGCTTTTCTTGATATGTCATATAGCCATGTCTCTCAACTTTCTGGTACATGTCGTGATCATAAGTTCATAACTAAACTTTGTGTCTAGATTGCGCATATCTCCATTGTGATTTGTAGGCGTTCAGTTCATTTCCATTCATCTTTTGTGTTCATTTTTGTCATTTGTATGTTTGTAGGTTGAATTTAAAATATTAAAGTGGAAGTTGTTGGAATAAATTTCATCTTGCATTACGATTCAATATCCGTGAGGTTTTCGATACAAAGAACGAATATGGTTGATATGGTTTGTCTTATAGTTGTGGTTATCCACTTGCTATGTCTCTCCTATCTTCTCTCATTCTAAAATTGACACAGCCTTGACGATTCCCTGGAATTTTCTCACTTTAGATGTGAAAAATTTAGAAACGTAGCTTACATTGTTTTAAGTTAAGAAAGAAAAAAAGGCTTAGTTCGTTTTGAATGAAATATAGCAGATGGTTAATTGTCATCCTCAACTCTCAAACTAAGATAGGTCTTATATTTGTTTCTAATGAAATCCCCAATTGATTGAGGGAAGTTTGATTTTGATTCTAGTTACCATAGACAGAATAGTATGATTGTTAGAAATTGTAGGAGATTTATTTTCCTTTTCTATGTATTCATTTTGTATTATAAATAGAACTCTTTCATTGTACATTGTATCTGAGGAAAATAATAAAGATATTTTTCCTAGTCTCGTTGTTCATCTTCTACATGGTATCAGGGCAAGGAAAGAAACTGCAGCCCAAAACAGGGGTTCAATGACCTCTGAATCGTTTCACAGCGACACAGAAGCCACCTCTGCCGTAAGTAGAGGAATTGAAAATTCTTCATTCCAACTCACAATAGAAAAACTGGACGGAAAGAATTACAGGGAATTGGCGTAGTCTATCAAATTGATAGTGGATGGAAAAGGGAAACTTGGATATCTCCCAAGAGAGACGAAAATGCCAGCCTCAACCAACATTGTTCTTCTTCGAAAATAGTGATCAGAGAACTCCATGGTAACTGCGTGGCTCGTCAATTCCATGAAACCCACAATTGGAAAAAGTTTCTTGTTATTGCCAACCACGAAGGAAGTCTGGGAAGCTGTAAGAGAGACGTCTTCCAATGCTGAAAATTTTTCCCAGATTTTTGAAATTAAATCCAGGTTGTGGCAAACCAAGCAGGGAGAATGCGAGATAATTGATTATTACTTGAAAATGACGGCGTTATAGCAAGAGCTCGACTCGAGTTTTGAGGAAAAATGGAAGTGCCCAGAAGACAATGTCTACTATCGGAAAAAATTGGAGAACGAAAGAGTATTCAAATTTTTGGCTGGGCTTAATAGTGACTTGGACGACGTTCGCGGTAGGATACTCAATCAAAGACCTCTATTGTCGTCGCGAGAAGTGTTCCCAGAAGTCCGGAGAGAAGAGAACCGACGAAAGGTGATGATGAACGGGATCTTGTAGCTACTGGAACTGGACATGAAGCTTCTGGCCTAAATGTGATGGGAACTGGGCCTCCAAATTTTAAAGGTGGGCCAGCATACATTCACAAGGAGATTGCACTTAATGATGGGCCCATCTACTCTAATATTGGGTCTCGAGGAATGAGCCTATATTCAAAAGGGTCAGCTAGTGGGTTAAACTCAAAACAACAAAAAATTCGACCTTGGTGTGAACACTGCCGGAAAACAGGACATAAGGAGGACACGTGTTGGGATCTACACGGAAAGCCAGCAGATTGGAAACCGAGGTGAAATAGTAGAAATCGAGGATATCAAGCGTCTATTGATTATCCAACTGAGAAATCCAAAGAGTCCAATGGGGCCTTTAATTTTGAACAAATGGAGCAACTTTACAAAATGTTTTCGAGCCTTCAACCGTCAAGTCAAGCTGCTAAATATAACCCTTCAGGCTCTCTAGCTCACAGTGGTAATTTTTTGAGAGCCTTAAAATCCACTGCTCAATCTAAAACGCCCTGGATCATTGACTCGGGAGCCTCTGATCACATGACGGACTCCTACCACCTATTCTCTTCATGGAAAATGATAGTATGCCAGAAGGGGGGTTATCGAATGGTTTAAAAATGTCTGCGGGCCCCATGTATTTTCAAAAATGTCTGCTCGTGGTCCCCACCCCCTAATGTGAGTGAGGTGTAAAAGATCTGGTAAAAAATTTGATAAGTGTAGCATGGCTCTTCTCTTCATATACAACATGTGCTGGTAACATTAAGGTTAAAATTGCCGATGGTTTCCTATCGACCGATGGAGGAAAAGGGAGTTTGTAAATTTCTGATTCTATAACTTTAGAACCAGTCCTTCATGTTCCAAATCTATCATGCAATTTACTATCTGTAAGCCAGTTAACAAAAACTTCCAATTGCTCCGTTAAATTTTTTCCATCTCACTGTATTTTTCAAGACCTATCGCCGGGGAAGACGATTGGCAGTGCTAAGGAAAGTGAAGGACTCTACTACTTTGACGAGGCTAATGTGAGTTTCCAGTGTCAATTTAAAATTTGTGATTCTACGTTTGTTCCTAAAGATAGTGACATTATGTTATGCCATTTTAGAATGGGTCACCCGAACTTCCAATACTTGAAACGTGTATTCCCCTCTATTTTCATGAACAAAACGCAAGTTCATTTTCAATGTGAAATCTGTGAACTGGCAAAACATCAACGAACGTCGTTTCCAAAATCCATATACAAACCATCAAAATCATTCACAACAATTCACAGTGATGTATGGGGCCCTCACGAGTCCCAAATCGTACCCACACAATGGTTTGTTACTTTTATTGATGACCATACTCGAATTTGTTGAGTCTCTACCTACTAAAAGATAAATCTGATGTTCGCTCCATGTTCATCAGCCTCCATTCCATGATCCAAACGCAATTCCAAACACGGATTTAAATTTTACATAATGATACATCAAAGCTCATGTATCGACACTCCTCAACAAAATGGGATTACCGAACACAAAAATAGACATCTTCTAGAAGTTGCCTATGCCTTAATGTTTGCTATGAACATGTCTAAGATGTTTTGGGGGGACGCTATCCTTACATCCACATATTTAATCAATCGAATGCCTAGTCGAGTCCTAAACTTTGAGACACCACTCCAAACACTTCAAAAATATTTCCCAACATCTCGACTCAGATCAAATATTTCCCTAAGAGTATTTGGGTGCACTACATTCGTTCATATTCACTTTCATCACAGAAGTAACCTTGATCCCAAGCTATTAAATGCGTCCTGATTGGATACTCTCCTACACAAAAAGGCTAAAAATGCTATAATCCTTCCACGAAAAAGATCTTTGTCAATCTTGATGTTACTTTCTTCGAAAACACTCCTTACTTTAACAACACCTCTCTTCAGTGGGAGACCTTACATGAAGATCGGTTCTTTGACTTTAGCCTGTCCCCTCCGAAATCGGCATGCTTGGATGCAAACCAAGTGATACACCAGTGGATGTAGGAAAGAAAGTTGAAGATGGAGGAAAGCCAGTAGAAATTGACAGATATCAGAGACTGGTTGGAAAACTAATCTATCTATCACATACTAGACCTGACATCGCATTTGCAGTTAGCATGGTAACTGGTAAGTCAACACATGCATTCTCCGAAGGAAAGTAAAAAACGAGAGAGAATGTTTGTGAATCTCGTTCTTATTGAAATTCTAATCTTACATCTTTTTATATAATACAATAATGGAACTAAAAAAGGAAAAATAAATCTTTTAATAATCACAGCCTATAATTATTTATTTAGACCAAGTATGGAAAGATTTTTATATCTTTCCATAACACGATTTTCTACACTCCCCCTCAAGTTGGACTGTAGATGTTGATCATATCCAACTTGCTGATAAAATCGTTGAAATTCTGTTGAGACAAACCTTTGGTGAGGATATCTGCTCTTTGCTCCTTTGTAGGGACATACCATACAAATGACTCCGTCTTCCACCTTTTCTTTGATGAAATGTCTATCAATCTCCACATGTTTTGTTCTATCATGTTGGATTGGGTTAAGTGAAATGCTGATGGCAGCTTTATTATCACAGTAGAGTTTCATAGGTAATTTTATTCCAACCTTCAATTCCTCCAAGAGTTTCTTTAACCACAGCCCTTTACATATCCCATTTGGAGTTGCTCTGAACTCTGCTTCTGCACTGCTTCTTGCTACTACATTCTGTTTTTTACTTCTCCACGTTACCAAATTTCCCCATACAAAGGTACAGTATCCTGATGTTGATCTCCTGTCTTCTACTGATCCGGCCTAATCTGCATCAGTAAATATTTCTACTTCCCTCTTTTCATTCTTTTTGAAGAATAACCCCTTTCCAGATGTGCCTTTTAGATACCTGAGAATTTTGTATACTGCTTCTAAGTCAGTTTCTTTCGGCACATGCATGTGTTGAGTTACAACGCTAACTGCAAAAGCAATGTATGTCTGGTCTCGTGTGTGATAGGTAGATTAACTTACCAACCAATCGTTGGTATCCCTCTTTATCAACCAGTTCTCTTGAACCATCTGTTCTTTTCCCACATTCTATAGGTGTGTTACTTGGTTTACAACCAAGCATCCCAGTTTCAGACAACAAATCGAGAATGTATTTTCAATGTGATATACTAATGCTCCTTTTTGATCTCGCGACCTCCATACCGTATCTGACCTAAGTCTTTTACTTCAAATTTAGAGGCAAGGATTTTCTTCAGTCTATCCATCTCAGTTACGTTGTCACCTGTAAGGATTATGTCGTCCACATACACAATTAGAATTGTTTTTTTCCCTTTTTCAGATTGTCTGAAAAACATGGTATGATCTGATTGCCCTTGTTGGTATCCTTGATTCCTCAGTACTTTTGCAAACCTGTCAAACCAGGCTCTTGGTGATTATTTGAGACCATATAATGATTTCTTGAGTTTGCATACCCAGTCTATTCCGCCGTCATTACTGAACCCAGGTGGTACCGTCATAAAGACTTCCTCTTCCAGTTCTCCATTCAAAAAAGCATTCTTAATATCAAGTTGCGGAGTGGCCAATCCAAATTCACTGCTAAATATATGAGAACTCGAACTGTATTCAATTTTGCCACCGGTGCAAATGTGTCTAAGTAATCAACACCATATGTTTGTGTGTATCCCTTGGCTACCAGTCGAGTTTTATATCGTTCAATTGTCCCATCAGCCTTATACTTTACATTGAAAACCCATTTACATCCAACTGGTCTCTTAACTTGTGGTAATTTCACCATATCCCAAGTTTCATTTTTTCCAACGCCTGTATTTCTTCCATAACAGCTTCTCTCCATTTGGGAATTTCTAAGGCCTCCTGTATGTTTCTTGGGATTTCTATATTGTCCAGATTAGCAATGAATGTGCGGAATTGTGTAGATAGAGTTTTATAAGACACAAATTTAGATATAGGGTGAAGAGTGCACGATCGAGTTTGTTTTCTGAGAGCAATAGGTAAATCATCACTTGGAGGTCCAGAATTATCGGATAGGATTTTATTAGGCCCTATCATCGGTTCCGACTCTTTTGGTGCCTCAGGTGCAAGGTGTCTATTGTACTTCGAATTTGGCCTCCTTGAGTAAACTAGCATCTCCTTGTCTTTTTTATTCTCTGCATCTCCCCCTGAATTAAAGTTTCTTTCTGTAGATGGCATATTAGTATAGGTTGGTTCCGGAGGGGAGAGATCAAAGTTAAAAAACTCGTCAAACCGCTCTTCATTTTTGATCTCCCCCCGAAGAGAGGGTTTGCTGAAATATGGTGTTTTTTCAAAGAAAGTGACATCGAGGCTAACAAAGAGTTTTTTCGTGGATGGATCGTAGCATTTATATCCCTTTTGAGTAGGTGAGTATCCAATGAACACACATTTACGTGCACGAGGTTCTAATTTGTTCCGATGATGAGAGTAAATATGTGTAAAGGCCACGCATCCAAACACTTTCAGAGGTAGATTTGAGTGAAGGCGAGTAACCGGGAAGTGTGTTTGGAATATCTGAAGAGGTGAGTGAAATGATAGAGTACGACTAGGCATTCTATTGATTAGATATGTGGCAGTGAGGATGGCATCCCCCCAGAAGAGTTTAGGCATATTGGTAGTGAACATCAAAGCACGGGCAACTTCGAGAAGGTGTCTATTTTTTCGCTCAGCGATCCCATTTTGTTGAGGGGTATTGACACAGGAAGTTTGATGAACTATCCCATGGGTTTGGAGATAATCGCGTAGTGTATCATTGATGTATTCCGTGCCATTATCTGTGCGAAGTATTTGGATTCTTGCCTGGAAATTTGGGTGGCCTAGTCTATAATGCCATAACAGAATTTCACTATCCTGAGAAACAGACGTAGAGTCACAAATAGCAATTTGATGTAGTTTACTCACATCAGCTTCCTCAAAGTAGTACAGCCCCTCACACTCTCTAGCACTGACAATCGTCTTCCCCGATGAAAGGTCCTGAAAAATACAGTGAGACGGAAGAAAATTAGCACAACAATTGGAGTCTCTAGTTAGTTTGCTAATGGACAATAGGTTACATGATAAATTTGGAACATGTAAGACAGATTCTAGGG
Source organism: Fraxinus americana (assembly GCA_035079005.1). Lineage (NCBI taxonomy): Eukaryota > Viridiplantae > Streptophyta > Magnoliopsida > Lamiales > Oleaceae > Fraxinus > Fraxinus americana. The sequence goes on along the minus strand of CM068719.1, from coordinate 30,525,332 downwards.
TTATAGAGTCAGATATTTTGATACTCCATTTTCCGGCGACAGATGAGAGGGAGCCATCTGCAATCTTGACTTTAACATTGCCAGCACAGGTGGAATATGAAAAGAAAAGTTGATATGCGTCTGTCATATGATCGGACGCTCCAGAGTCTATAATCCAAGGAGTTTTAGATTTTGAAGCAGTAAATAAAGCTCTCAAAAAATTACCTTTATGAGCTAAGGAGCTTGAAGGGCCATTAGGAAGAGATTGATCGGACGCTTGGAGACTGGAAAAAAATTGGTAGAGTTGTTCCAATTGTTTGGGGTTGAATGCACCATTTTGAGGATGATTGACTTTTGCCTCGGCTTCATATCCCTGACTCTTAGTGTTTTGTCTCGGCTTCCAGTCGACGGGTTTTCCATGTAAGTCCCAACATGTATCTTCTTTGTGACCTGGCTTACGACAATGTTCACACCACGGTCGACTACGTTGTTTTTGACTTGACCCATTAGTTGATGGACCTTTTGATGACATACCCATGGGTTCAGGCCCATTGCTTTCTAGCCCAAAGCCCTTTCCACCTGCAAGCCCATTAAGCTGATTTGGCCCATTTATTGAAAACCCATTAAACTTACTTCTTTCTTCATTTGGGCCCTTGAATAGTGGCCCAATTTCAGCCCTTTTATTCTTCAAAACGAGGGCTGAAATTTCATTCGAATTCAGCCCTTTCCCTTTGTTCGTTATCACAGACCGGCGAGTCTCTTCCCGTCGCACCTCCGAGAAGACTTCGCGTAGAGACAGCAGAGGTCGCCGGCCAAGGACGCTTCCCCTGACGTCGTCTAGGTCTCGATTTAGACCAGCCAAGAACTCAAAGACCCTTTCTGTTTCTATTTTTTTCTTGTACCTTGCGCAGTCGTCTCCGCACTTCCAGCCTTCGTCACTACTGAGATCGAGCTCCTGCCAGAGTGAAGACATCTCCATAAAATAATCGGTAACTCCCCTAGTTTCCTGTTTTGTCTGCCACAACCGGGTCTTGACTTCGAAAATGTGCGATGAGTCCTCCATGTCTGAGTAAGTGTCTCTCACGACCTCCCACACTTCTTTTGCAGTAGGAAGGAACAGGAAGGTCTTCCCTATTGCTGGTTTCATGGAGCTTACCGGTCAGGCGATGACCAAGGAACTCTCTGAATTCCATCGTTGAAGCAGTGCTGCATCTGTTGGTTTCTTCGAATCGCCGGTAAGAGACCCCAGCTTCCCTTTTCCATCAATTACTAGTTTTATTGATTGAGCCCATTCACGATAATTCCTTCCGTTCAATTTTTCGACTGTGAGTTGAAAAGACGAGTTCTCGAGACCATGAGAACCAATTGTGGAGTTAAACTCAGTTTCGACTTGAGGGGCGTCGGAGATGACTGACCCCGAACTGTTGACGGGAAATTCAGCCATAGATTGCTAGGTTTAGGCAACCCTAAGCTCTGATACCATAAAAAACGAGAGAGAATGTTTGTGAATCTCGTTCTTATTGAAATTCTAATCTTACATCTCTTTATATAATACAATAATGAAACTAAAAAAAGAAAAATAAATCTCCTAATAATCACAGCCTATAATTATTTATTTAGACCAAGTATGGAAAGATTTTTATATCTTTCCATAACACGATTTTCTACCGAATGTCACCTAGAAGCATTCTATAAGATACTCAGATATCTCAACGGATCCGCAAGAAAGGGGTTACTCTTCAAAAGGAGTGAAAAGAAAGAAGTATAAGTTTTCATAGATGCAGACTAGGCAGGGTCGATAGAAGATGAGAGGTCTACTACTGGTTATTGTACCTTTGTATGGAAAAATTTAGTGACGTGGAGAAATAAAAAACAGAATGTAGTAGCTAGAAGTAGTGCAGAAGCCGAGTTCAAAGCTGCTGCACAGAGAATATGCGAGAGATTGTGGTTGAGAAAGCTTTTGAAAGAACTACACGCCACTATGATCCAACATGAGGGGGAGTGACGAAATCCCCAATTGATTTAGAGAAGTTTGATTTTGATTTTAGTTATCATAGATAGAATATTATGATTGTTAGAGATTGTAGGAGAGTTATTTTCCTTTTCTATGTAGTCTTTTTGTATTATAAATAGAACTATTTCATTGTACATTGTATGTGAGGAAAATAATAAAAGATATTTTTCCTACTCTCGTTGTTCATCTTCTACAGTTTCATTCTATCAAGACATTAGACACGAACTCATCATTGGATGTGCAACACCTAGGATTTTAATCTGCTGTTACAGGTGACTATTGCCGAATGATAAATATACCCTATGTACCTCAGCCAGGTTCTAGGACCTCGTACAAAAGTTTTTAGGCAGTCAATGTTGAGAACATTATAAATGCCAGAGTAATGTTTTATAACATGCTCAATCTTTTTCTCCCAGATCCACAAAGAGATAATATTTGGTAAGAACAGTTCTCCCTGCTTCCTTAACTAGTTTAAAAGCTCGATGGCTTTCTCATTAGTCGTCTGATGCACTCTCAGTTCGTTTAACAGTGTGCATCTGGGAGGACGCAGATATCTATAGACAAAAACTAATGTGATGGTGTCACAAACTAAGTATATAAAATCCATAGACTTCTCCACATAGGAAAAGGAGAGTAAGAAAGAAAGTATTACAGTTCCCTAAATTATCATGCTATACGATGAATCCAGTGGATGGTTGGTGAGCAGTCCTTCCCAAATGCTGCAAGTTAAGAGTTATATTCTGAGTCAATATTCATTCCTTTCCCAGAACCACTCAAAAAAATAGGCACTAATGACAGTTGGACTAAGAAAATTGATCAATACAATTCTAACGGTGGGGTACTTGTATGGGTATGTTAGTATGTGTGTACAGCTGGCAACATCAATTTTCTTTATAGTCATGTCTTGTGAGTTCAGATACTGGACTCCTTTAGTTGTTTATGCATATACTGCTTCCTCTATCTTCTAATGTGCATTTTGATAAATCGACGCGATTCCTTTATGCATATTAGTTTAACATATAAAATGTGAAAACCTGTGACTTGAAATCAAATGAATTTTTCTTTTCATAAAAGAAATCCCCCTCCCCTGCTCCCAGGTTTATTTCTGGCTTGGATGTTTCTCTATGATTGTCCTGGTTTTTCCTGAAAACTCAAGAGGCAAAAGCACCAGGCCAAAAGCATGATGACCATGGAGGGGTGAACTTGCAAATCTTTTTCCTTAAAAAGCTCAGAATCATTAGTCCCATTTTTCTTTTGAACCCTTAACATCCTGAGGATCTCTTGCTGACTTTGCTGCTAAATCCTCCACCAGTGTGATAAATAAAGTTACCTAAGATAAAAAAAATTCCAAGCTGTGTGCATCATCATCTCCAAAGGGCTTCTTCTTTATAGACAAGTCAAATAAATTCAGTTCTGCCATTTGCTTAACTCAGTACAAACATTAGACTTGATAGTATCTTATGCTCATGAAAATATACCTTTTAAAAAGTAGGGATTGTCCGGATCAGGCGTGTTTCCAGATAATGAATCTAGGAGCTCTCTAAGTGCCAGTATTTCTGTCAAAATGTTTTCAGGGGAGGATATTGATAATTTTGGGTTTGGAAGCTCATTTCAATTTAATATAATGCATGCAGTGCAGGAGGTTTGATAACCATCAGATCTAAAATATGCAGGCTAATAAATCTACTAATGACTTTCCATTATTTGCTAATTAATTTATAGGTTAATTGTCAAATGTTTGATGTTTGATATTCTGGAAATTCATTCTGATGTTACAAACTGTCCAGGTATGTGAAGAAGCATAACAGATGAAAACAATCAAGTGGTAATGTGATATGGAAGTTAAAATCAGCAGTGCTAAAACATTGATTTTCTTATGTAAACCAGAACTTCATAACCTAAGGGGTCCCCATGCTTAAATCTGTTATATTAATAGTTTAAGCAAGTTACTTTACCATCCAGAAACTGAAAGCTCATCTATTCAGAAGTGGGGATGAAAGTCTAGCATCCCCTGTTTGATGTGGACATGAGTGGCGTGTAGATTCTGCCATTTCTGGCCGATAAAGAGAAAATAGTTTGACTGTGGTTTTGCGTGAGCTCCACTTCAATAGCTTCAGACACTTATGGCTGGGTTTAGTTAAAAGTTAAAAGAGATTGCGTCATCAGTCAAAGGTTTCTTGGAAAACCCAAATATTAACATTTTAAAAAATTGGACTTGTGTATCTGATGTTTTTGTAATCTTATCCTCCGTTTGGTAATAATTTAGAGATGGTTTCAATTTATAAATAGATAGAAATGAATGATAGGTAAGTGGATATTACTTGTATTTGAAAATGAAATTTGACCATTAACAAATGATAAATAATTTTTGCCAAATGGAGGCTTATATGGTTAATGTGTCACAAAACCAAAATCAGTCGGCTAACCAATGGAAATTTAGCATTATGCATTGATAGAGTCGAGGCTGCCACTTGCTTTGTATATTAATAGATAGCTTCTTGTAAAGTTCTCACAGATGATTTCTCTAGTTTACTTCAAGCGATTCAATTCTAAACTCTTATCTATGGCAATTGCATTTGCAGTTCATTTTTGTTGCTGCTGCAAAGTACTGTGTTGATATTGCAACACATCAACATGGATGCTGTGTTCTGCAACGCTGCATCAGCCATTCAACTGGAGAACATTGGGAGAACTTGGTTACAGAAATTTCTGCAAATGGGCTTCTACTTGCTCAAGATGCATATGGGTAAATTGTATTCAAACAGATACTGATTATCTATTTTTAGTTTTCATCCAGTTACATTTGCTGGTATAGTTTATACTGTTCTTGAAATAAAGTGTGATGGTTTTTGCTTCAACATTTTTTCATTACCTGGTGGCTTATCATAGTTGCAATCACAAAAACCAGAACCTTTAGCTCTTTGCCTTTGGATGCCTAATTGATAATGCTCATCATGTACAAGTTTCGGAATTCTTATTGAAGAGAGATACTTTAGTTTGAACTTTCAAGTGTTCTTAATACATCCTTGCCAATTCTGAGGCAAGTTGGTTTCCAAATTTATTTTTATTTTCCAGATCCTTATTTTTGTTGAATTAGTCAATCATCATTGAGAGGATTTGCCAACTATAAGCCTTCCTAAGTTCAGGTGTGCTTTTAGCATTATCTAATACATACCATGTTCTTGGATCAAGCTTGAAGTGACATTCAGGCTAAGTTTTCACTCCAGAGTCTATTTTATTTTGAGCGTGATAGCTAATTTTTTTGTAATCCATGATTTTGGAATGGGTAATCTCTTATATTTCACTTCTTTGTTTTTTTTTTTTTTTTGTCTCTAGATAATTGTTCAATTAACTATCTTAATTTCATCAAATTCATTAATGGCAAAAAATGTGTTCTAGATTTTCTACAAGTTATGCATTTCTTCTCTACCGATGTGGAGGTTGATTTTGTTATTCTTTCACTGTGTTTTTAACTGAAGACGCGATTTAATATTTGCTGCAGAAATTATGTTGTTCAATTTATTTTGGAGCTCAAGATCCCATCTGTCACATCCAAATTGACATCTCAGTTTGAGGGTAACTATGTACATCTCTCTACCCAAAAATTTAGTAGCCATGTCGTTGAGAAATGTCTTGTGGTATGTAATGGTGAAGACCGGTCAAAGATCATCCATGAATTGCTCACTGCAACTTATTTTGAGCAGTTGCTTCATGATCCACATGCAAATTATGTTGTTCAAACAGCTCTCCAGGTTTCTGAGGTACTCTGTCAATGGTCTATTAAATCTCATCATTTGATCTTGAGCAAACTTTCTTTTTCAGAATATATTATATCAAAACTTTCAGTATTATCCAGAATAGGAAACATGAAGCACACAATAGGTTGCAATTAACAGGCTAAGAGAACTTTTTTGCTTAATGACCATGTGATATATCAACCGAAAACTTCTCAAAACCAACAACTTAAGTTTTAAGAACTTGTTTTAGTCACTTGTAATACCCTCGTAATTTGAAAATTTAGCATGTCATCCTTCACCCACGAATCTATTGCTGAAAGTTTGATCTCCTGACCGGTAGCTTTCTTTATTTGTTATACAATCAGGGTCCGCTTCATAATTCTTTGGTTGATGCAATTGAGTCTCACAAGGCAATTTCAGGTCACAGTCCCTATTCCAAGAGGATTTTCTCTCACAAGCTTTTGAAGAAGTGATGTATAGTCTTCCTCCTGGTAAGAAATTATGTTGTTCTTCGTCATCGCTATCTAGCACCATATGTCGAAGCTGGTTCTTCGTCTTTTCTCAAGTGCCGGTGCCCGGATCATTTGTCAGTTTTGCTTACTCAGGCTTTTGCTTCCCTCCAGAGTGTAAAGGATAGGCAACTGTGCTTTTAGTTGAATGAAATAGACTTTAAATTTAGTAACTTTTGCCGTCAATGTAATGTACCTTCTGGATAATTTTTTATCTCCTATCTTGTGGGATTTACTCTGTGGATGTACATGATGTTCTTTTGCAGTCTGCGTTGACGCAGTTTGAATGTTTGTCTAATAGTAGTCGCTTTTTTTGCACTTGGACGTGATAAGTAAGCATCATTTTTAGGTTTTCCTTTTTCTTATATACAATGATTCAATCATCTTACTACTTGAAGTTTCTCGTGCATGTTTGGTAGCCAACAGTATGGATAATAGTTGCTGTTTCTTCCTTAAAACAATAGAGGTATATCCTTTAATCATGTTAACTTACACATAATCTAGATATAAAATTTAATAGAAGTTCATAAAATTCCTTTAAGTAACTTGATCTTTAAGGAAAAGAGAATACGAGACTAAGGAACTTAAGAAACTTCATGTTAAAAAGTGTGTTTTGAAGTGGATTTGCCAAACTTGATCTATATAATGTCGTTTTGGATGACTTCGCTTGAATAATACTCGAAAATTCAACTTTGGTAAGAGGTCGAATTTGAGGACTATAAAAAGGTCATTCTAGACCCTTCGTTTAACCAAACATTTCACCTAATGTCTTTCACCTTATATGTCTTTCGATCTCTTTTTCTCGACATGATCACTTCGAAGTATTGCCCATCGGTAATAGCCCAAGGCAAAAGAGGGAGAGAGATGGACATGATAACTTCGGAGTAAGTCCAGGTTGATTTCATTTTAACCTTATGATCAGGGTTCAGTAATTGTTGGACACGTCGATGTACAAATTATTTAGGAGTCTATTTTCAGGGATTAGCAGCAAGGTAGCCCCGTTTTAGGTTCAAACTTATCTTACCAATAAGAGGATAGGGGCAAGTCAAAACTCAATTGTAAACTTGGTGTTTACCAATTTGACTCAATTTTGTGGTAGCCCAATCCTATTATATATGGGCCCTATGATGTACCAATTACTATTTGTGAGATGGCTAGCCCATTGGAGTGCAACCCGATAGCCCAATTCATTACTTATCTCAAGGGCTGAGATTGTGACATATGGTTGAGCTGCGACCGTTGGATGCTTCCACCGTTTGATATTATTTTTGGCCAGTCTCTTCATTTCTCTCAGATGTTCGAGATAGTTCTAGGGTTTACTCTTTTGGCTCTCTCATTTTCTCTCTCTGAAAACCTTTGGTTTTCGCCTGTAATCTTTGATCTAGATGTTTCTTGGTGAGATCTAGTGTTTGATTAAAGCTTAGGTTGGTTTTCTATTCTTTGGTGGGCAGTAACCTTTGGTTACTTGGTATAATCGTTTTTCAGAGTGTTCTATGAGAGATTTCTGGGTCTGAGGGCTGATCTTTTGTGGATCTATTGTATTGTAGCCTTGATCTTGATATATTGTTGGTTTCTAGTGGATTGGAGCATTAGTCACTTCGGTGAATGCTCAACGGGTGACTAGCCTTAATTTTGGGGTAAACATTCGGGTCTTATGGCGAAAAACCCTTTGTGTTCATCTCTATTTCTGTATTACTTTTTGTTTTGTGGCCTGTATAATCCCTACAGTGGTATCAGAGCACTTCGATCTTCTGATCTGAAACTATTTCTTGCTATTCTTGGTGAACGTGTCTCCTGATCTTAAAGATCATTTACCAGAAATTGTCTGGTTCGCATCCTTGGCAGATTGGTAAAATAGTTCTGGTTTTCACTATTTTACATTCCTTATCAGAGGTCTTTGGTAACTAGTTTCTAACCCTATATTGTTATTTTTGAACAATAATTTGGATCTCTTGGTTGAACCCTCCTGAATCTTCCTTTATCTAGGGTTTCTTCTGAAAACCCTCGAATATGAGGGGACTGGGATTAACGGTTCTTCTAAGATTACCTGAAATTCATTACTCTCATATGTCGCCTATTATTGTTGACTGATTAAGTTTGTGTTAACTTGTTACATGTCTGACATATTATTTTGAACTGTGAACACTTGCGAGATATACATAAACTTTGCATCATTTATTTTATCTGTGGGTGTCTCATTAGTTTTTCTGTGTGCTCTTCATGCACTGCATCATACTTTACTGCCATGCAATGAGAATAAATCATCTACTTCAGATGCAACTTACTCGTCAATGTCTTCGTCATGCACAGTTGCTCCAATTTTAACCACAATGCAGCAGTTGGTTTCTCCTTAATCACGTCTGGAAGAATGTTGTTAGAAAGATGAAGATGAATCATAGACAACGCCTTCCGATCCTTCCGTTGCTTCTCTTCTGTTGTCCAAGTTGGCATTTGATCAAAACTCAACAAAGCATTTCACCTTTACTTGTCATAGAGAAAACCTTGTATTGCGATCCAAATGCGGAATATCATACTTCATGGCAGCCATCGAAACTAGAAATCTCAAATAAATTCAACAATCTGTAGCTCTGATACCACTTGTTGGGGACCATTTGAACCCACATGTTGTGAAAAATCGGAAGAGATTAATGGAGCAATATGAAGTATTGATCGTTTACCGAATAAGAACAAGATTTAAAGTAAAGAAAAAAAAATTGGTAGAGGAACCGATATTTTATTAAACTACCAAGGGAGAGAAAATACAATTTCTCCTCTCAAAAATTTAATGAAAAGTCTACTATTTATAGGGAAGATGTCCAAACCCAATATGGAAACAAGATAAAAACAAATCATGTGAAATAAATGAAAAAATATTTTTTCAATAAAACGCGTGAAATAAAGGAAATAATATTTTTTCAAATATGTGTAAAGAAGGAAAAATATGCCCCTGTTTGAGAGGCATTATTTCTCCAAAAGTAGAAGAAATTGTACCGTTGAGCCACCGGTTTTGAATTCTTTGTTTCACACTTGGGCCCACAACATTGCTTCTAACGGTAAGAAAAATCATTCTTGGGTGGAAATAATGCCTCTCAAATAGGCTTTATATTCCCAAAAATTTCAACCTAATTTGGATCACAAAATCCAACATACCGAACTCATAATTGTCAAAGCTCAACATGTATATAAAATTACTTATTCGAACTCAGGAAAAATCGCGGGTTCTATTTTTCTTGAACTTTTAGAGCTTAATCGTAGTAGGTTGCTTTCGTGTAAAAAGCACAACAAAGTGCAAAAACACGGTAACATCTTGAAAAAAATTGCTACATTACCTACTGTCTATACTGTAAAAGTGAATTCCTCTCTTCAAATACTCCATAATTGCATGCATTTCAGCATTTCCAGGTACCATTTTAGGCTAAATCATGTGTTCTGTGATTGCATATTTATTACAGATTAATAAAGAAACTGAAAAAAAACTCGTGCTTCAACCTCAAAACAGTTGGTAAACTCGTTAATCCATTCAATTCATTAACTGAGATCTCCTCGGCCCTCTAAATTCTCTTACAGCCACGTGGATTATAGGTTTCCGCGTGCTTTGATTTCAACACGAGTTTCAAAAGCCATATTCAAAATTAAGACAACACATCAAGGGAAGTTATGTCAAAAGATGGCTCTTAAATATTCTTGATAGCACGTGGGAGTCTGTATCCTAATATGCAACCAGAAGTTCCCTGTTTAGGATAAGAAAACATCGCCACCACCCTCATAACTTTCTTCATCGACAAGCCTTTTCGGGGGTTATTCATTTCAAATTTGGTATCTGCAGACCTGAAACTCATTCACCAATCCCTCGTTGCCACGAGAGAAATTAAACAGTATAATTAGTGTACAATTATAATCTAAATACTGTATCAAAGAGAGGAAAAGTGTCTCAAGTAAAAGTATGCAGAATTAAGATTAATGTATCTGAACTTGTTTTCTAATGCATGCATGTGGGGTTTCGTTTCAAAATTTTATATTTGCATGTGCTTATGAAGCATAATTCAAAGATCTTTACCATCAATTCTCTTGCTCCCTACCCCCCCCCCCCTCCCCCCCCACACCCCGTTCCACATCCTTCTCAGTTTCTTCTGATAAACATCACGTTGTCAACAATTTCAGCTGGATACTGTGATTCACTGTTGGAGTTCATGGGCTAAACTTTGTTGAATTTGTATAAATATGTATGGCTCGAACTCTTTTGATAAAGTAACTGCTCACACTTGTAGTTTAAATTTGAAGTTTTAAGAAATTATGGGCAATTCCACAATACAGGCAAAGGAAGCAGGGAACAAAAGAACTCCAAAGGGCTACTTTGTGGTTTATGTAGGCGAAGAAGTACAGAGATTTGTGATTCCCACCTCGTATTTGAAGAATCCTAAGTTCCAAATTCTACTTCAAGAGGCTGCAGAGGTTTATGGATATCATAACCAGAAAGGCATCGCGTTACCGTGCGACTTGTCAACTTTTCGTCGAGTCGTAAACTTCAAAGGAAAGTGATTCCTACATGCTGATCAATGATCAAAGTTACAACAGTAGGAATTTTTCAATTTTATTTGTAATTTCAATAGTGAAAGGTCTTCTAACACAAGAATATATGAACTCGAAATCTCACTCATCAAATTTCATATCGAAAGACGCACACAGTTTTTGGTTAAGGGACTTGATCATTAGTTTGAAAAAAGGTGAATAAATGGCAGTATATTAATTAAATACATAGACTAGTAGAAATGTTAAAAATAAAATAGAGGTCCTTTTTTTAAATGATTATTGAAATAGACAAGGTGGTGTTATGTCAAAATATTTTTAATTATTATTTTAGACTATAAGTACTCGTAGCATTTGTTAGGAATATTGGGCCTAACTCCACCTAATAAAACCGGCTTATTAGGGGAGGATTGTCCTCACCTTATTAAATGGATCATTTATATTTTCCCAAGCAATGTGGGATTCTAATACGCCCCCTCACGCACAGCGTGGACCATGCCAAACAACTGTAAACAAATCGATATTGGGTGGCACCCAACATTGCATAATTGGGCCTAGCTCTGATACCATGTTAGGAATATTGGGTCTAACTCCACCTAATAAAACCGGCTTATTAGGGGAGGATTGCCCTCACCTTATTAAGTGGATCATTTATATTTTCCCAAGTAATGTGGGATTCTAATAGCACTAGCAACAAGGGAAATGTCTTTATTATGGCTAAACCTACTTATGAGTAATTTTTTTAAGCTTAGTCAAACATGCACTAACTACACGCTTGTTTGATGTAGATTTTAATAAATAAAGCTGATATTGATGGATCCCACGAAACATATGATTATAACGATATCGTTGAATTTAGGCAAAAATAATCATTTATTCTTGATATAATATACATGTGAACATCTAAACAATATTTTTGCTCAAATTAAAGATTTTTTTTTTTATTTCTTGGTAATTCTGCTACTGCATTCCAACCATATGTGCCAACTGGTATTTCTCGTCGTGATTCTTGTAAACTTAATCACGCGACTTTTTTAAAATAATCGGATTGAATAGATAGGATCATATTCAAAGTAGGAGTGCACTTCTCAATGAGCTCTTCATTCATGAATGGTACGTGTCCATGAAATCAAAAAAGAGGAAGATAAGAATACCTAAATACATACAAGTGCATCATCAGCACCTAAATACCTAAACAATATTTATCATCAGGGTGGTTTTTGAATCTTGGGTTGGAACTTTTTAATTTAATATTACGTTTTATCGTTCTTTGTTTTTGGGGACGCTTGATAATTTTATTGTTAAAATTGAATAAAAAATCGAAAAGTAAGTGACCCGGACTGAATCGATTCAAACCGGTTCTAGTCGGGTCGATTTTAGATTATGAGCTGTTTCGGGTCAGTTTTAGAGAGTCTCCAAAATCGGCATATCAGCTCGAGTTCAAGCCAAAATCGACCCTACCCTATAAAAAGTAAGTGACCCGACCATTCTTTCTAAAAAGTAATTTCCTACAAAAAAAAAAATCAAAAAGTCATTATACCACCCTATATTCCAACAAGTCGGAAAAGTGTCCCTATCAAAAACCAAATTTCCACCATTATTAACCCTTGCTGTCACCACCAAGTAAAACAGAACAATACTCCAAAAGCCCAACTAAATGTCCTTAGCCCAATTTGTAGACGGCCCGTTTTGGGCCGAACACGTGTCCATCTTTCAAAGCCCCAAGAAAACGTGGACCAATAGGATCGAGTAAACAGATAGTATCTCGACCCGCCCTCTCGTCCACGAATTTTGATGCCCACCATTGTTGGCCGCCTTCCTTTTGATTTTGTATACACGTGGCAACACGTCCGTGGCTCTTCTTTTTTATACAGTAAATCAATAAAATATTCGAAAAAAAAATATTATCCCCTGGCATTGGCAACTCGCAAAAGATTTCTCTCTCTATATCGTTCTCTCTAGAACCTCCGAGATTTGTCTCCCAGGAGATCTGATTTAGGGTTTTTTGGTTGCTTTGTGAAGTGAACTCATCATTTCCGGTTAACTGTTACGACTGATCAGCGTTTTCTTATTTTCTGGTGAGTTTTCCGTCAAAGTTTTTGTTGTAAAGTATTGTTTGTACTTTAAATGTTTTTTCTTTCCCGTTTGTTGTGTAGATTGATTGATTCATTTTCTGGATCAAGATTTGTTTGATTGCTGAGAAACTGGAGAAAAGGAAACGATTTAATCGTTGAGATGAATTTTGTTAATTGTATAATACTTGAAATTAATTTTTTTTTTTCCTGCGTTAAATTTTTTCTACTATTGTTTACTTTCTTGTGGAGAAGTTTTAATTTTTTGGTATATTTTATCAAAAATTTTATGCCTTCTTCAAAAATTAAAATTTGGAAGCCTGAGCTTGATTTAGTTTAGTTTAGTTGAGATTTCCTTGATATTGTTTTTTCTGTGTGTGTTTTTTAGTAGATATCCTTTGTTCTAAAAATTTTGGTGTGATCTTTGTTTTTGTTGACTTGGAAAATGGAGGCGAACGAAAGATTTGGATTCTAAACATGAAGAGAATTGCATACAGTTTGAGTGCAGGCTGAAGACTTGAAGGAATGTCAGACTTGTGCATGTACCAGGTGATTTTTTTATTTTTTATTTTTTTTTTTTGGGGATTGCAAGCCCAGGCATTACTTTCTTCTTTTATCTTGTTCACATCGCTGCTGTAAAATAAGCCCCCAATAAAACTCAAAATTGTTTTGGTGCATATTTGTGTTTCAATAACAAATTTAGATGAAAAAATAGATGCATCAAGCATAGAGGAAGTGTTATTGATAAAACTAGTAAAATGTGTGGTTCTATCTATTGCTTAGTTTGAGACAGCTTACCCATTTGATTTTCTAGGAAGGATCGGCAGATGTCTATAAATTCTACCCTTTCTCTTTTTCTTTAGTTGGAATAGGAGCAGAAGTTTGTAGTGTCTCCTTTTGTAATGCACGTGTGATAGTAATGGAGAATGTGCTAAAGGACAGAAAATGAATGTAAAATGTACATTGAAAGCTTTTATCGCACATATGATTCACATTGGTTGCGGGATCTTATTCTTGAAACAAATATACCACATGCTTGACTATTCTATGAGAAAAATGTGAACAATGAAAGCATAAAATTAATTAGATGTATACATTAACCTAAAAAGAGTCTATTGTGCTACTGATTTGGTTAACTGTGTAAGGCAGATATAGTTAAGAAATTATTTTATGTTGGGAGTTTCATATATTATTGGTCTTAGGATCAAATATTGAGCATTGATTGTGCTCATGTATTATTTAAAATGTACTTTCACGTTTTAATACACAACTCAGTCTTGAAGGAGCAAAACTGCATAAGGGATGATTGGAGGGGCATTGAGTGTAGTCTGAATGTTGCATGAATATGAAATAAAAGGCTACAGACATAAAATTTATTCATAGTGAATGTGGTAATCCCTCTATTCCTTTTGTTATTGTTGATTATTGGTCGATAGATAAAAAAAACATGGAATTTTTATCACTTCTAATGTCTCTAGTCCGTTCATAACTCTGAATAAAGCTTGTAGTAGTAATTTTTACTATCTGTTCGCTGCTTTGGTGGAATTAGAGACTAAGCGATAAAAGCGTAACAACATATTGATTGTCATACAAGTCATATGCCTTTTGGTTTGTTTTCGGCACTTAAAAATAAGTTTACTTAATTTTTAACATATGGAACATGGAAATGAGCACATTTGATTAATTTTATTCTTTGAATGTGTCTTTTTGGTAACATTTTATGTCATTAAATTTTTATATGATGATAATTACAGACTCGGTCTTGTTAGAGATGCATACATGATTTATTTGCAAAGGAAATAAAATTATATTCACTCTTTATTTCAGAACTAACATGACTTGACTGTGATAAATTTAGCGTACATGCTTGTTCAACCATGTGTTTGAAGTGAATGACACTTATCATCTATTTCATCAAATTATTTTATTTTGCTACCGGCGGCTTTGAAAACATTCGCAAGGGCAAAATATTTCTTCAGGCCGGTCAACTTTCTTCAAGGATGGACGCTAGACATGTTGGACCCCTCTTTCAAAAAACCATGTTTTTCTTTTTGAAGGTGTAATTTGGACGAGATGTTTCGGGAACACGTTGACAAGTTAGGACATTCTGAGGATACATTATGAACATACAGCAGACATGCTTAAGAACAGTTTAGAATCAAAACATAATTACGAAAGCAATCCAATTCAAACAATGAACCTATGCTAAGTTTTTCTTAATAGCTATTATTTTAACTAGGTGTAGCTTTTGCTTTAAGTTTTTTAGTATAATTAGTAATTGTCTTCTTTTCAAGAAACAATGATGGTTAGCAGTTTAGTTAGATATTTTGAACACAACATGTACTCAGTTTTTAAAATTAGAAGCTTTACTCGGAAAAAAAATGATTTAGTAAATGGAAACTATTGATACCCATCTAAATGTGGTGTAATGATAAAGCATTTTATTTTTCTGAATTACAAAAACTGATTCCAAAAAATCATCAGGCCTGAGCAAGTATTCCTGCATTTTCATGAAACCTGAAGGCCCTTTTCATAAGTATGTCTTTTCAATTCTTTTTTGCATATGCTTTGTTCACCCTACTTAGACTTGATCTTCTAAACTTTCATGTTTGTTCCTGTGAACACATCATCATCGACTATGCATTTTAGTGCAGAAATTCATCTTCCCTAACGTACTATAAATAGAACAATTGATGAATGTTGCTTCTCTTAATCCTATATTTTTATGTAGTCTGCTTAAAACAATTGGATGATCTTACCTTTAAACTTAGCTGTTTATAATAGAATATATGCCTGAGAAAATGTGATGCAGCAGTAGATTATTTATCTTCACTGGAAAAATGCTATATACCTGCTATTTGTCTACTTTTTTTCCTGTTGCTTTCTCTCCTGTATTTTGGTAGGGCACTCAGTTGGGGGGGACCTTTTCCTAGTAAATCCATCACTGCCTCTGTATTCTTGCGAAGAAACTTGAATTTGTCTACTCATTTGTGCTACAGAGAAATGCGAACCATAAATATCCTGTAATATCACATACCCTGTAATATGACACGCATTATAAATAGAGTGCAAGAGATGCTTCAAGTTCCATTATTATTATGCTGGATAGAAAATATTCTACATATCATAGTAATGAAAGAATCATACAAATTACACGTACATGTTTGATTTCAATTCTTCTGTTTGAGGTTAGTTCTTGTCGTGATTTTGATGGTTTCACCTTTTTTCTATTATTATTTTATATCTTTACTTAGTGCAGAATTGCACTTCCGGAACTGTATTAGTGGTTGATGTTTAGTTTTCAATGCACTCTTGATATCTTTATTTACTATTTTTCGTAGTTTGTGATGTTATAATCAACTATTATTGACTTATTTTACTGAAGTATTCTCTGCAGTTAGCAGCTAAAATTCTGTAACTGCTGTAACAGTTCGAAGATATAGTTTGGGATGAATATTTCCAGAGTGATGATCATATAGTGCCCCATCCAGGTGCCAAACAGGCCAAAGAAGTTTCCTTTCAGGTTGATAGCTGTAAGAAACCTCGGTGTGAAGTAACTGGTATTTTAAGAAGTTATGGAGATAAATCAGCTGCTAAGCACATAGGTCAGGAGAAAGAACAAGAAGAAATTTCAACTTCGATTACTAGAAGGAACACTATGTTAGAGAAGGATTCATGGTCTCGGACACCCCACGGAGCATTCCTTTCTCCAACTGTTCGTGATACAATCAAAGAAGCTTCAAGTTTAGCATCTGACAATACCAGAATATCAAGTCATGGCTTCAACAGTAATAATATAGATTCCAATGGTAGTAAAGTTTGTGCAAATGGTCCTATTCTTAATGACAAATGCACTGCAGTTGACAGCAACTCCTTTAGTTATCCACTCGGTGACATTTCTCAAACAGATGATGATCTCAATTTCTTTGACAAAAATCATGAAGATGAAGATTCTTCCGATCTCTTACGTTACGATTGGACTGAAATAGGAAATTTTGAGGACATTGACAGGATGCTTAGGTAATTACTTGTCTCCAGTTTAGATTAAATACTACGTCCTTCTTATTGCGCAACTTGTTTCTCATGATTAAATCCTGTTCTCCAGGAGTTGCGATTCAACATTTGGACTTGGGGTGGATAAAGAAGATGAATTAGGTTGGTTTTCATCAGATGATGTTATAGGAGGATCCGGAGATGTGCTGAAGTCGGATTTTAAGTTTTCCTGTCCCAAGTCGAAGGCAATGGAAAATATTTCAGAAATGGTAGATGGAAGCTCTTCTACTAATGATACTGCATCCATTCGGTGCTCAGAGAAAGATGAATCTGTTTCTCATATGTCCTTTGTGAATTCCACTAGATCTAACAGAAAAGATGAGGTTGTGTCCATAAAAGAGGTCAGTGATTGCTACTAGAATTTGACTGTGCTTTTCTTATTAGATATTTAAATTTGTCCAGAACCATAGTTCACCAGTGCAAGGCATTTTTATTTTCTTTTTGTTTTGCAGGAAATAGGACAAAATGGTTACAATCAACCCAAGATTTCAACTAATAACCACTACAAAACTGGCATTAACAGAATGGTATGCACAAAACTAGATGAATTAGTCTTTTTAGGGCAAATTATTTCCCTTCAATGTTCTTACTTATGATACCTGACTATAAAATAAGTATAGAAAAATTCATCATTTTCTGGTAGAAGGAATTTTTTTACCCAAGTAGAATTTAGATAACAGTTTTGGCCGGGTAGTTTGAATCTTTATTAGTCTCCAAAATTTCTTTATGCGACACTGTTGGAAGATAGTCTACTGAACACTGACAATGAAATACTTTGAATGCAGTACACTTCGCAGGTCAATGAGCATAAAAAGCAGTCAAAGCAACAAAACCTGTCTCAGAGGAAAAGAAAAGAACAATGCACAGGAAATGGTTGTTTTAATTATGTTAGCAATCTTCCAAGTGAAGTTAGGCATCTTCCTTCTGGGGCCACCTCTCATGGAACTTTCCAATCTATGGCTATTCAACATCCACAGAAGGCTCTGGTTCCTGAATCCTGTGATTACCTACAGAATGCTTTTCCTTATGTGCATTCAGATAGCAGTAGTTTATCAGATAAAACTTCAGTACATACAAACAACTTGGCCTTCCTTTCACCAAGGGAGCCATCCTATGCCTCCAGTCAAGTGCAATTTGTGGAGAATTCCCGTGATCCTTCATTTCAGGTGGCTACTATAGCAGGCAGTGAAAAAAGAGAGAAACTAGATAGTCATCAAGGTAGCCAGTCCTCCATACTCGATCCCGTTTCAATAGAAAAGAAAGATCACCGCTCTGGAGATAAATTTGAAAATTACAGTGATGTTGATGGAGTCAGCATGGTGATTCCAGCAGAATTATGCTCGTCCAATATACAAGAGAGTTTATCCATGAATTCATCTTTGGATGATATTTCAATTGAAGCAGCTAGTTTCCAACAGCTTCAGCTTGTCATGGAACAGGTATGGCGTCCTTTCCAAAAAATTATCATTTGCTTTTGTTGCTAAAAAGTAATTTGATGTTGTCACCCGCTCCCAGGAGGTTTGGCCTATTCATATACATTTCATTGTGTGGTATCATTGGTGGGGGAGAAGTTTTATAATTGTGAAGCACATAGAAATGAATGTAACAATAATTGGTAGTCAGATTCTCACATAATTTAAGTTTCTGCTTTAGTATTTAGTATTATGAACTGAAGGTTTGATTTTAGTATAGTATGGTATGATTTGGCGGAGTGTCTTATACTATATCCTTTCCTATATTGACACTAGATACATGTGTGTATAGCTAAGATCCTAGACTATACCATGTACTAATACTTTGATCCTGCGTATCTGCTAAGCATATGTTCAGCAAATTTAGTCAAAATATGAACAATTTTCTTAGAGCATACCCCTCAAATGGAGGTTGGAGGACTTTCTGCAAATAAAGGAATTGAACACTCCTTGAAAGTACACAGTCACGATTTTGTGTGTGTGTGTGTGTGTGTGTGTTGCGTCTGAATATTTTTTTCTGAATATTTTTTTGTAATGGACAGTTACAGGTCTGTCTCACTTAAAATGGAAAGGAAAAAATGAGTAGAAATATTACTATATTCAAATCTCTTAAATGTTATGAATCAATTTTAGTGTTCGCACTATGTTTCATATTCGACTGCCTTGAACTGAAGGTTAATATGTTCTTGGTTTAGTTGGACATGAGGACAAAATTATGCATACGGGATAGTTTATATCGTTTGGCTAGGAATGCTGAACAAAGACATAACCATCCAAACCCAAATGGTGGCTGCAAAGATGAGAGAGATGCAAGTGGAGAATTCATTGCAGCAAGATCAAACAAGTATGGTTTATCTTGATTTCTGAATCATGTAGTCGTGCGTTAATAATTTTTCTATAATGCACAAGTTTAACCAAAACAAGATGTGTAGCTGATTTTCTTCTTAAGGATTTTTTTTGACATAGTGACATCTTCTGATATCCTCTGCTGACTTGTCATCAGGTTCACTAGATATATGGATATGGAAACTGATACAAATCCTGTAGATCGCTCTATTGCCCATCTACTGTTTCACAGGCCTTCAGACTCTGCTTCGACACCTGTCAATGACTCATCTGCTTTCAGGTCATCTAGCATGGTAAATTTTCAATGCATGTGCAGTTACAACATCTTCTCATATGATTAGTTTCCAACAGTTTCCTAAAGACATTTTATGGTGCGTGGTAATAATGAGGATTTTGATCAGCAGATGGTAAAAAGGAAGAAAAATAAGCTAAAATTTTGTGTATTACATGCAAAATAACTGCGATGTAATGCGTTCGAAACATGCATTTATTGGCTTCTAAAATGATGTATTCTGTTATGAACAGGTTCATAGACCTATCACTAGCATGCCAGTAATGGATGAGAAATCGATCAATAATGAAGAAACTGCTGCTGAAACAGAGAAAATTGTTGCTTGATTGCTGACATTAAGAATACTGTCTATAGCTTGGGCAAAGTTCATTTTGTGTACTATCATGAACAGAGAGAGAAATACATACCAGTTGCCTCAGGCTTTTGGATGCCAAATTGGTTTCGTATTTATGATGCTGTAAATTTGAGTTTCTGGTTTATAACCTACCGCATGGTGCTTTACCTTGTATGGCTTTTCCATGATGAGCAGTTAACTTTTCCCATTTTACCCGGTTTTTATTTTCTTTTTCCAGTTACGTTTTTATTTATTTTACTGCGTTTCAAAGCCTTGGTAGATTGATGACTTGTGTTTAGACTACGATAGAGTTGGTTTAAAAATCTACCTCTTAATTTTAGAAATAACTGTGTTTAATGTGCAGTAATTATTATAAGAAGACAATTGAATATATGCTTTTTAAGTAATACCAGAATGTTAATCTTGAGGGATTCTTCAATTGGTCAGGTTTTAAATTTGCTCTCCAATGATCACCAGTTCGAATCCTCTAAGGGTCACTGAGGTGAGTACCCGACCTTAAACTTTAAGGTCCCATGGGATTAATCGAGGTGTGCACAAGTTGGTCCGAACATTCACAGTTATCAAAAATAATAATAATAATAATACCAGAATGTCCATGAATAAATTTCATTTTTCTGAGCCAAAGATAATTTTGCAAAGTCAATTACTGCAGCAACCGAGAAAATTTAGATAGAATGATCGTAAAATTTAACAATTCCTTACATCGGTTCAATCCCTTGATGGAGAAGAAACGGGTGTCTAAAAAGTGATTATAAACTCGCCCATTTTCAAAAATCAGTGGAAAAAAGGGAAAAGGTACTAGTTTTGATTTTGGATAAAGAACAAGAAACTGACCAACCCAATTCAAATTTAATCCCTAAATAAATGTGATCCAATTTCTAAACGAAAAACCCAAAAGTAAGCTGGTGTTTATGATGCCACAATGTCGAACGAAAACAAACACAAACTTGAACAAGCAGCAGCAAAATAGTATGAAAGATGATCTCATGTTTCTTGATCAAGCAATTTTACATAATTTGACGCGCCATAGTAAAAGCAACCTAGATTCCTATGCTAATCAAACTGTTGTCGGAGATGCATTTCTGTCTCACTTTTCCAAGTAGCATGTGAGGATTGACCTCTCATCCTCTTACTCTTTTCCTTATCCTTAATAGTTGATTCCTTTTTCCTGACAGGCTCTTCTGTGTCTGTGGGAGGGCGATCACCACATACAGGGCACACTATTCCCCTTGTATGAGAGTATGTTTTCGGGATTCCACACCTCACACACATCCTACAAGCAAAGCAGATGTTATTACATTGCACATTCCTTTGTGGGACGAAATCTGGGAGGGAAACTAGTGTTCTTTATCACAAGGGATGCTGAAATACCCACCTAAGTAGTTCTGCCGCATCTTCTAAATTTGGGTTGCCAGCAGTTGCCACGCGCTTTACACCTTGTGAATTTCCCACAGAACCATTATTTTGACTCTGGGGAATGTTGCTTCCAGCATCGCTTCTCACTCTCTCGTGGATTCCTACTAAATGAGCTTTAGACTCCACGACAGCCCCTATAAAAGGCCAAACAGCAAATTCAAGAAGTATGAAATTGAGAAAAATATGTCAAACTCCATCCAACGCAATGTAGCAGGAGGAAAAATAGAAAGCAAAAAAACAATGAAAAACATCCATGAAAACCAAATATGCTCTCTTGTTAATCAGAATAGCATCACCCAAAAATTGCCAATGCTACAAGACATATCACTCTACTTTATCTCATCCACATATTAAAGAAGGCGTGATGCTCCCGTACCAGAATCCAACTTGACAATCATAACAAAAAAAATAGCAGGCTTAATCTGCTGGCTTGAGAAATAAACTCTGCTAAACTTACCTTTCTCTGCCCTAGGCATGTTCCATTAAACCCGTTTAGGGAGGGTAACCCATGTTAGGACGAGACATCACCATTCCTGGATTCAGGCAATGGGACAGGTTCACCCAAGAAGGGGAAAGAGAAAGGAATGTAATAGAATAGGCGCGTTGGCCCTAGAAGAGAAGAGATCGAACCTAAGAGCACAGAAACCAGCTGAAACCCGGCAATCCCCACTCGCTTCATTCTATGCTTGAAAGGATCAGAGACAGGAATCTAGTTTATTGCAAGAAATTGCACTTGAGTCAGACCAAAAAACCGACCTCTCTCTCTCTCTCTCTCTCTCTCTCTCTCTCTCTCTCTCTCTCTCTCTCTCTCTCTCTCTCTCTCACACACACACACACACACACACAAAGGAGCATTTACAAATTTGTTTCATCTGTATATCTCGTTTTCTTACTCCTTGGCATGGGATATATACAGCAAACTGAGCAGTCTCGTTGCCAAGGAAAAAAATTGGGGGGTCATTTCAGTTTTCGATCTGGGACGAATAGGGCAAGAAATGAGGGAATTAAGGGTCCCCTTCTCTATTGGGTGCCATCCCATCACTCGGGTGAAACCTGACTGACTAAATCTCTAGAGAGGAGAATCTGATCCGCTAATAACTATTTGGCATGATTTATCCAATGTAGTGATCGGTGAACTTCTTATATAGCTCTGTGACTCGGATATGTCCCAGATTTGCACCTAACATCTTCGTTGTTAAGTAAAAGATAAAGCAACTGTAAAGAAACTAGTCATGGTTTCTCTTAAATATGACTGAGATAAAGAAAGTATTATCCGATCACAATACGTTAGAAGCTCAATACACAACAGTAAAGACTCATATCTAATCTAAAAAATAATTTTTTAAATACATTTTTTTCCCTTTCCCTCCTTAGTATCATTATCAACATGGCAACCCAGCTTTTCGAGTTCTTGATCCCAAGTTCATTTTAAACCATTCCCAATCCAATCTCTTTGCCATTCACTCTATTCGATCTAGTCAATTAATTTATAACCAAATTTTAACCTTCCTCTCCAGTCTTCACTATCCATCCAAAAGTCACCTAAAAATATCCAAGCTTTTCTATTTTTTGGTTAATGGACTGCCCAAACTTTTTACTAGTTTCCTACTATAACCCCAAAATTTTCACTAACATTCAAATCATTTGCCTAAGCAGTTCTAGACAGAAAGACATTGTTTTCTTATTCTCTTAGGATTTGATATACTGATTAATGGAAACACTTGAGTATTCTATTGAAAGATGGACATTATGTTTTTTAAGCACGCATAAGCCACTACAAAAGATTAAAATTTTATACAAATTTGAAAACCAAAAGGAAATTACCGGCAGGTAAATCTTTTTTATCTCTACGGTTTCTCCGGCCACCATGCCGCCAACGCCGCCCATCGTTCTCCTCTTTCGCCACTTCTTCCTGGACATGATTGTTCAGAAACCTCGGCGGCCCTACAACCTGCAAAAAAAAAAAAACCCCACAAAAAACTAATAAAATTAAGCAAATCCCCACCAAAATTAAAAAAAAAAAAAAAATAATAATAATAATAATAATAATAATAATAATAATTAACACAACTAGCTCATAATTTGTGGGATTTACTTCGGAGAATGCATCAAAAGCAGATGGGAGGGAAGAAGAGGAGGAAGGATTTGGATCGAACAAGGGTTTGTACGAAGGGTTCTTTAAAACGGCGCAGTTCTCTTCATCGTCCGAGGAGTTATTATATTGTGGGTCTCCTAGTTCTCCGTTTCCTCCTTCTTCTTCCTCAGCCGAGGAGTAGCTTTGCAGCAGGGACAAGCTCATTTTTTCGATCAAAGATTCGACCTCAGTTCGCCGAATTACCTGCTATCAGATGAGCTAAACGTCTCGGTACATAAGCAAGTAACGTAGAAAGACAAAACTTAAATCATAGCCGTTGGATGCAAACCTAAACGAGAGAAATCAATTTTTTTTTTTGTAGATTATAATAAAAATTGATGGAACGTATGATTAAAAGTTAAAAGCTGTGGATAAAATAAATTATCGATTAAAACTTATATCAATTTTTTAATTGAACCAAACGGGGGCAAGCTTCAAGTATTAAAGTAGTGGAAATTACCAGCCTGTTTGGTAACAATTCTCCTTTTCTACAGTAAATCACTTCTCATTTTCAACCACACATTCTTCAATAAAATAATATTTTCCATCACATCAATACTTTTTTCTTCTTTTTCAACCACACATTTCCCATCATATCACTATTCAAAAATCAATTTTTCTCCTAAAAATCCCTACCAAACACACTCTACATCGCACACGACATTTATAATAAATATTCAATTTTTACAATTCGAGTGTGTTTGATTGACATGGAAAACATCTCCTAAAAAAAATAGTTGAATAATGCTATGTGTACACAAATTTTTACACAAACTTTCACACCCCCCTCACATGGAGGGGGGTCCACACATAATAAAATAATCGTGGGCCCCCCTCCATGTGAGGGGGGTGTAAAAGATTGTGTGAAAGTTTGTGGGTACATGTAGCATCACCCAAAATAGTCTTAGTTTTGAGGAAAACAAAAACCTACTGCCCCAAAGAAAATATTTTCCTTAAAAAAAAGGAAAATTAAGTATATTTTCAAAAGTTTAAAAATACTTTCGTTGCCAACTACATTCATACAATTCATTTTTACTTCTCATTTTAGTTACTGCTATGAAAAATAGGATATGACATAAAATGATTTATTTTTTATTTTTTTTAGGCATATATGATTCTTTTCCCATTAAAATATGTATATTTATCTCAGTTTGGATACCATGAAAGAATGAACTTTGAATCGACCTACTTCAATAGCGAGTGGTACCGTGACAAAGGATTGCTCGATTTATAACAACTAAATCATAAAATTGCACTCACATATGACTAGATTAAAATAGGGAAGGCAAAAAAGTTCGGCGGCTCGGACGGCTCGGGCTCGACTCGGAAAAAGCCCGGCTCGGGCTCGGTCGCACCGAGCCGAGGCTCGGGCCGAGCCCCATGTGGGGGCTCCGAGCCGAGCCTGGGCCGGCCCGTGTTTTTAAAAAAAAAAAAAAATTAAAATTCAAATCGCCGCAATTTGCGAGCTAGAAGTCGCCCGTAGCAGTTAGAAGTCGCTCACATAGTAGATTCGCCGCTCACATAGTACGACGAATCCCTCGAAATAAGGCAGATTCATCTGTCTGATTTCAGGCAGATTCAAAAAAATTTAAAAATTTGCGTGTTTTCAAAAATTCTGTCTGAAAAATCATATCACAAATAATTTGTCAGACACATTATGCGTTAACGTGCACGCAAGATTTTTTCTTGCGTGCACGCAAAATTTTTTTTTTTTTTTTAAATTTTAAAAATTGAAATTTTTTTTTCTGTCTATAAATACGAGAAAATTTTTCTATTTCATATCACTCTTCATTCTTCAATCGCTTAACTCAGTATTATTTTCAATTTACTCATTTTGCTATATTCTTTACTACGATATTCTATATTCTCCATTTCTCCTCTCCTATTTTTTTACATATCATATTCTTAATTCTTTACTACAATTTCCCTCTATTATAAATTTATAATACGTACACATGGATTTTACCAGTGATGAGATTAATCAGTTTAGAGGTAGTTCGAGTACTCCATTGGGGTACAATGCATCTCAAAATGTTCCAATTAATTTGGAAGATATCGAAGAGGAGGAAGTAGTCGAGGTTAAGAAGTCGAAAAAAGAGTCATGAGATTGTTGGCAACATATGACTCGAAAAAAAGTTGGGGTTCAAAATGGAGTCGATATTTGGAAAGCATGTTGCAATTATTGCGGTAAAGAACTCAGTTGGAAGCCTAGTTCGAGCACATCGCATTTAAATAGACACATATTAAGAAGTTGCAAAGCGAAACCAGTCGGTCTTGACCCGAAACAGACCGAACTAACATTTACTGGTTCCGGTTCTACTCTTTCCACTTTTGTATATTCTACTCTTTCCACTTTTGTATATTCACAGGAAAGATTTCGTGAAGGAATGGTTACATACGTGGCTGCAGCAGAGATGCCGCTAACGATGATCGAGTCAATACACTTTACTCGTCTTGTGCAGAATTATCTCCAACCCAGGTATCATTCTTATTGTAGAAATACTCTTCGTTCTGATACTATAAAATTATATAACAAAAGAAAACAAACTAATATTGAAAATTTAAAAACTTTTAATTATGTTATATCATTTACCTCTGATTTATGGACCGGTGTTAATAAAAAAGGTTATATTGCTGCTACAGCTCATTACATTGATCACCTATGGATTATGCATAAAAGAATTATTGCATTTAGATGTGTAGAATATCCTCATAATGCGACTAACATATACATGGTTTTAAAAGATATTATACAAGAATATGGTATGCAAGAAATGATTCGAAGTTTTACTTTTGATAATACTAGTGTAAACAAAGTTGTTGTCGATAAATTTATTGATGATTTGAACCCTATATTTAGAGGTTTATTTTTCCATCAACGTTGTGTATGCCACATTATTAATTTGATTGTAAAAGCTGGATTAGAACATATAAAAACACAGTTAGATAAAATTAGGCAAGCAATTAATTTTATTACTATATCACCTGCAAGAAAGCAAGCATTTAACAGTTTATGTGCTGAGTATGGCTTAGAAGAGAAATCATTTGTCACTGATGTATCACATAGATGGAACTCTACATATCTTATGTTACACTCGTGTGAAAATTATGATAAAGTTATTACAATGTATTATAATGGTAGGCATACATATGGACCCGAACATAATTTGGAAGATTGGGAATGGAATCTTGCATTTATCGTTAAAACATTTTTAAAACTTTTTTTCAATGCCACAAAGGAATGTAGCGGTATTTATTACCCTACATCTTCACTTGTTTTACAACATTTTTTCTATTTTGCACAAACATTTCAAAGACATAGGAATTTCCCAATTTTTGTTGATGTAGTTCATTCTATGGAGTTAAAGTTTCGTAAATATTGGGAAGAGATACCCTCATTATTTTTATTAGCTTCTGTAATGGACCCTCGACTTAATTTAACTGGCACAAAAGCTATTATAAATGGGATTTCACGTTTCATGGATATACAATTTTCACATACGAATATAGAATCAATGTTATGCGAAATGTATAACTATTACGCTGAAAAAGAAGGTCAGTGTAGTTCTTCCCAAAATACTTTTTCAAAGAACACTTCAACAAATGTAGATAATATATGGAGTTATTTAGAGACCAATACTAGTATTCCCTCATTTAGTTCTAGTTCGTCAATATCTAGAGCAATAGATGTCAGTGGTACAAATCTTGAAATTCCTTCGGAGTTAGCTAGGTATATGTGCGTGGACGTTCGTAGTATGTTACAACCACAAGAATTACAGGATTTTAGTCTTTTATCATGGTGGAGATGTAACGAAAGGCAGTATCCAATTGTATCAAAAATTGCTCGCGATCTACTAACACCGCCGGTGTCTACAGTAGCATCGGAGGCTGCATTTAGTTTAGGTGGTCGAGTTTTAAGTGACGAACGATCAAGACTAAAAGAAGATATATTGGAGGCTTTAATATGTTTGAAGGACTGGGAATGTGCGGAATTACGTCTTCAAGAACAAGTTGATAGTATAATGGCCGATGAGTTACAGCAGATTAAAGCATAAGATATTGTAAGTTTTTAAATTGTTTAGTTTCAATTCAATACGTAATTTTTAATTTTTTTTTTTTTCAAAAAAAATTGTACACGAAATATTTTATTCGTGTACAATTTTAACTCCGCCTACGATAATTGTAGCCGGTCCCAAGCCCGGATAAAGGAGGAGGGTTTTATTCTTCAATGATAAATAGAATAGTTATTGCCTTGAATTATTGGAATTACGACCCTCAAGGAAATTTCACCATGACATTACAAGAAATAATAGTTACATACTTTAAGTAAAAATGAAGCTTTCATAATCTCTTTAATTTATAACACGTATTACGCATAAAATGTACAATTTTTTTTTTTTTAATGTAGATTTTATAAAAAAGAAAAAAAAAAGACCGAGCAGGCTCGGCCCTCTAAGGCTCGAGCCTAAAGCTCGGGCCGAGCCTCATTTTTTTTGGCTGGGCCCGGCTCGGCTCGGCTCGGACCAAAAAAAGCTCGGTCCAAAAAAGCTCGGGCTCGGCCCGAGCTTTTTTTTCCCGGCTCGGCTCGGCTCGGCTCGTTGCGAGCCCGAGCTTTTTTTTCCCGGCTCGGCTCGGCTCGTTGCGAGCCCGAGCTTTTTTTTCCCGGCTCGGCTCGGCTCGTTGCCACCTCTAGATTAAAAGCTACTTTCTACTAAAGAAATAAGTTTTGAGCATCAAAAAAGCAGCATATTAAAGTTCCCCTGTAAAGAAGTTAGTTTTAAATTTATAATATAAATAAGTAAACAAACTAATGTTATTTATGCATCAACACTTCAAAATCTGGGTGATTTTCTAAATCTGAAGAAGGATTACATGATAATGAGCAAATTTTTGCGAGAAAAAAAAATATCTATGTGAAAATGTCGAAAAGGTAACACAATACACTGAAAACTCTATGAATCGAGAGTTGCCCTCAAATGTATCAATAAATTTAATCTTCTTGCATCTTTGATGTATGGGAGGAACATGAACAAAGACGAAACTCAGAAGAAACTATTTACTTGCTGCACGAGCCTCCAACTCTGTTCGACTGATTGAAATATAGCAAAGCTCCAATTTGATGGCCTCAAACTCTGTGCTCTCTCTTTCTTCCTTCGACAACCACATTGACAAACATTGCTTTATGAACTCGTTGGTGCACGTGAAAGGTGAAATACCCCTTGAAACCTTCATCCGTCCAAATCTTGTGATAAGTTGCAAATTTGAATCAGAGGGGTCTTTCACATAAGTTTCTAGGATTTCTTTGATGGCATTGCACCAGATTGGTCGAGCCACCTTAAGGAACTCGTGCACCACCATCACTGGAAGACTCACACTTCCCACCTCGGACTCGTGCTGACCACTTCTCCCATGGTAATCCGACCCTCCAAGTTTCAAAAGATTTTGTGCATCGGCTATATCACTGTATACTGATATTGAAAGAAGGGTGAATCAAAAAATCAACAGGGTATCCTACAATCTAATCAGAAATCAACTTTTAAACACTCTCGTGTAAAACAGCTAATCAAGAATACAACCCATGCAGCCATATCTGCAGCAGGGTGTCAATTGAAAACTATTTCCTTTTTCTTTCAGAAGGGCGGGAGGATTATAATTCTAGAATCTCTAGTTGGAAGTCAATTAGTCCTCTGGTGATGCTGCTGCTTAATCTACTATTTACTAGTACAGCTTTTCTCTGATAAATTCAATATTAGATTCTGTTAAACTTTCGAAGAAATCATAAACGCTTTGTGAAATTACACGAGGTAGAAGAATTAGATATACAATGTATATACCTTCTAGTTTTCCATCACTTCTGTAAGCCTCTATCCCGTGTAGGCCTGCTTCCTTCAGTCTTCTGATGATGGTGGCAGGATTCTTTAGTGCCCATGGATGTGCCAGCACTGCGATACCTCCCGTTTCACATATCAATTCAACTGCTTCCTCAGACACTGGTTCACTTCCCCTGCACCAAAGAACGTGCAAAACTATTAAACTGAACGATTTGAAAACATAAAACCAGCTTTCGAAAAAGCCAAGTTGACAGTGTAAAAAATATTACATAGAATATGCAGGTCCACCATCATAAAGATATTGAGTAAAAGCCTGTTTTAGATTTTCTACATGGCCAGCTTCAAGCATAGCACGAGCAATATGAAGCCTCCCAGGAGCAACACCCTTCCCTGCAATCTTGATTACATTTTCCCATTTAAGAGGCATCTTGAGCTTGTTCAGTTTTGAGATCATGTTTTTTGCACGGATGAAGCGTCCATCTCTAATATTACCTAAGAACTTGTCGAATGCCTCCGCTTTTTTTGGCCCGCAGCTGCTGTAATATGCGAGAATGTGAACAGGTTCTTTTGGTCCTGACTCCCCTCTGCAGGTCATTTTACAAAATCAGTACAAAGTAGTACAAGAAATTAATTGCAACATTCTAGAAAATCACTACATCTAAGTAAAAAGTAAGCAAATGAATACACAGCAAAACAATAACCTTGCGGTGAACATTGTACTAATTTCAACACCGGGAATAATCTTGATGCCAAACCTGCGTGCTGCTTCCAGGGCCTCGGGGATGCCAGACATCGTATCATGATCCGTTAAAGCAAGTACGTTGACCTGTTGTGGACAGAAAAATTAATAGCCCTCCTAATTATCCTGTATAGAAGATGATTCATAAGAAACGTATGCGTACACATAATTAGAATTATACCTTTATTTATAGAAACCAAGAAGTGAAAGAAGAACAAACATGTTGGAGGATAGATTATCAACATAATCATACTACCAGAATATACAGCATTAAACATAAAGGATATATCCCCAACAACACGTGATATATCAAATAATCACAAGAAAAGAAACAGAATTAAAGACCATCATCTCTCAGAATTTGTCAGGCGCAAAATTAAAATAAAATTTATAAATCATACAGTAACGAAACAGAATTAGCCCCTGTTTGGTAGGGATTAAAATCAGATTTTGATAGAAGTTGATGAAATGTTTGGTTGAAAAGTTGTGGATCCCTTAAAATGTGTGGTTAGAATTAATTGTTAACTTTGACTTGGATTAAAATCTTAATTTTAATTGCTACCAAACAGGGGCTTAAAGACCATCTTCTCTCAGAATTTTTGCCAGACACAAGACTAAATTATAATTTATATATCCTAGAGATGGTATGTTTTTTAACTCACTGCATACTTTTTAAAGTTCATTTTCATAGATTTTGTCGAAGTTCCTCCTCAGATCTTTCAATATAAGTGAACGAGCTGTAGTTATTTTACAATTTTCTTATTGGTTTCTTTGATTGTTCCTGAAGGTTGCAATAAGAACCCCAAGAAGTCATTATTCAACGTGAAAGGCGACCTTAATACTACAGAACCACCTATATTTCAAACTCCTCCCCACCACCCATCCTCTCAGAGAAAGAGAGAGAGAGAGAGAAGGGTAAACCTCTTTTTGGAGACTTGCACACACACAAATAAAAAAAAAAAAAAAGCTGCCTAAAGAACACCAACAAATACATATTGTTGGAAAGTGGTAGTATCCCATTTCAGAAAAGGACATCTAACCTGGCTAGTATGAGAATAGTATTTCCTTACATAACCTAAAATACATTTGACCTCCTTTTATTTCCATTCTTCTAACCTTTCTGGGAGTACCTTTGCATTTAGTTGCCAGTAGGACCATTTGATAGGCCTAAACAGTTGATAAGTTATTAACAGTTTTCTTCTTGCAATATTTGTACATTTAGAATAAATGATCAATAAGAGTTGAAAAAAAAAAATACCGGAATGCTTTACAATGTATGGTTGGGGTAGAAGAGCTGCAGAGATGACATTCAGGATGAACTTTGATGATGAAGTTGAAAAGATGGCGTATGGGTACGGAAAAAAATGAAATTAATCTTATAACCTTACTATGTCTCCTTCCCCTTCACAACGAAAAATTGAGCCAAAACAAAAAAGCCCAAGAAGTGTCATATACCTACAAAAAGGATCTTTCTCGGTAATTCTAAAATTTTATAGCCAATTCATATAACACATTTGTCTACTTATCACCTACATTATTCTGTACCACACGTGATGCAATTAATAGACGATATCAGAATGCTCTGGTTTTGACTAATGTGTGAAAGCAGAGGTTTTAAACCTTAATTCCAAAACAAAATTGAGAGAAGGAATCATTGATTGTCTACGCACTTTTGAACTTCGTACTCTACTGACTCCAAAGGTTGAAGAGCTTATATATACACACACCTAGGATTGTAAATTTTTGCCTTGAACAAAAAAGGCATTAAATTTTACCAGTATTTCAGCAGGGCAATAAATTAAAGCAATTTAAAAGGGATAAATTCCTCACAATTCAATCACCTACCCAACTTATCCCAAAGAAGAAGCATAAAGGGGAACTTAGACAATCAGAACATAATTCAATCAGGATGAAATTCAACATAAATGGGAAAAATATCAGATCCTTAACACTAAATATCATCAAATCCTTCCATTTATAAGTAAAACATCAATTGAGTATGAACAGAACGAAAAAAAAAAAATGAAAGAAAGAAATAGCACATGCAAATGAATACTGTATACCAAAACCAATTAAAAGAAAAACCCATCTTCCATCACTATAAACAAAACATAAAACCTCATAAAAAATATGAAGAAGAAAGATAAGGTCACCCCATTTTGATGAGCTCTCTCTACAAGCTTGGAAGGAGACAAGAATCCATCACTGCATGTTGTGTGACAGTGAAATTCAAAGACGAGCTTTTCCTTTGGCTGGTACCGTTGAACCCCAAAATCATCCAAAACTGAATCAAAAAGAGCAATTGAATTATTGATATTATCGTTAGACCGGTCCAAAAAAACCCATTCACTGACTGATTTGTATGCCACAGTCTGTTCAAGGGTCATTTTCCTCTTGGCACCGCCTCTCTTCTTTTTCTTCTTTTTCTTAGAATTAATATTGCTGTTATTAACAATTGGCTTTTTGGGGCTTTCTTTATCCGCCATCATTTGATTTTGAGAGAGAAGGAAATAAATGATGCTGAAGATGCAGGAGAAAAATGAAGAAGAAAACAACTTGGTTTGGTCAAGCTTTAGGGTCTACGTGTAGGGTATATATCTAAGTATTTGCCTATAAATAATCATAGAAATTGGAGAGGACGGCTCACGGCAGAGTATCTCAGGGATTTTCTTTTTCTTCTCTTCAATTTAGCTCCTGTTTGGACCACGTTATTTTTTTCATTCTCATTCTTCTACTAATTTTCAACCACATTCTTCAATAAAATAATATTTTTCATCACATCAATAACTTTTGCTTCTTTTTCAATCACATATTCTCCATCACATCACTTCAAAAAAATGTATTCTCTCCTTTTAATGTGTACCAAACGGGCTCTTATCATGAAAATACAGCGTAGATTATTAGGTGCGTGTTCGATAGAGATTAAAATCGAATTAAAATTGAAAAAATAGTCGTTATTATTGACTTGTATTAGACGAGTGGGATCCAATAACGGTTATATTTCAATTTTAATTGGATTTTAATTTTTACCAAACGAGCACTAGATCTCTTAGACCCTCACCCTATTTGATTGCCACATCTTTCATGAAAAATGTCGCATTCGAAGAAAATGAGTTTCATTTTGGCCGTTTGATTACAACGTGAAAGTGGAAATCGAATTTCAACGTACAACCACTTTAAGCTGCATTTTCTTTGTTTTCATGGAAAACGAATTCCTATGAATTTAGTGGATTTTTATTTTCCAACTAACATGAAATTGGAATTCATTTCCACATTTGTCATCAAACGGACATAAATCTTTGTTTGGTAGCCTTGAAATTTTAAAAACAGTATTTTGAACAGTATTTTTTGAAGAATTTGTGGTTAAAAAGTGAGAAAAAATTTGAATTTACATATAAAATATTTTATTGTATGAATATATAATTAAAAATAAGTACGAGAAAAGTAAATTAGAGAAATCAAATAAGGGTGTTTGGTGTACATTTTTTTAGAAAATAATGCATTTTATGATGTGATGTGATGGAAAATATGTGATTAAACAAAGAAAAAAATTTGAATTTGAATGTAATATTATTTTATTAAAGAATGTATAATTGAAATTTTGAAAGAATAAATTTTAAAAAGGACGTCGATCAAATGGATCCTTAGGCCTTGTTTGAGCCACTTTTTTTGTAGAATGAAATATATATCTGTTATTGGGGCCCACACAAAAGATAGAAAATTTGAATTTAAATGTTGATATGATGGATAACGATCATATTTTTCATTTTAATGAGAAAATAAGGTGGCCCAAACGGGAGCTTAATTTCAAAAAAAACAAAGATTTAAAGAAAAGAGAAATAAAGATTCTTGATTGGACTTGTTATGTCAAAATGGATGTACTGGTTTAATTTTTAAGGAAAATATTTTTAAAAATTGAAATTAAAGTCAAAATTAATAATTAATTTTAATCACATATTTCAATAAATTTAGAACTTGTTTGGGAGGAATTTTAATTCAATTAAAATTAAAAATATAGTTGTTATTGGATCTCACTCGTCTAATAAAAGTCAACAATAACGGTTAATTTTTCAATTTTAATCATATTTTAATCTCTCCCAAATAAGCTCTTATTACTTTTAACTACACATTTCATCAATTTTTATCCAAATTTACTAAAAATTTAATTTTAATCTCGAATTGAAATTTTTTTAACAAAAAAAACATTATTTAAAATATTATTTTTTTTCATAATTTCTTCCACAATTTCTCTATGTACCTCGCGATCTGTAGTGGACCCACTCACACGTGCTTTAGAAGATTGATATTCATTTTACATCCATTATTACATTTCTTGTACAAAAGCTACAAAACCTTATATCCTTTGCGTATACCTTTTGCTCAGACTCAGTGTCGAGTCTCTTCAAAACCCTGCACCCCCTGATCCTGCCACTCCTCTTTTTCTCAATTAAGCCCTTCAACACCATTTCGAACGAAAAAAAATATATTTTTAAATAGTGAATTTTAAAAAATGTGTGATTAAAAAATAAGAAATTTTTTTTAATTTACGTATATAATTATATTATTGAGAAATATATAATTAAAAATATTTTTTTAATAAAATGTAATTCAAGGACGCCACATAGTCAATCTTCAATAAAGCTTTCACATGTGACAAGTAAAACAATATTAAAGTAAAAAATTAGAATATCATTTAAACATTTATCTTTATCACACGATACTCACTCGAAGTAATTTTTTTCTAAATTTATTAAATTAACGTGTTTTATGAACTAATTTAGCGCTTCTCTTCCCCTATTTATCGCTTTTCAGACCATTATACAGTGCATTCGGAGAAGCTGAATATGTTGACCATGAAATACTAGCCGCAATTGTTGCATTCATTCATTCTATGAAATGTGAAATGACTTATATGCTATTTAACATTACATTCATTCTATTTGTAGTATGGCATTTACGGTAATTCAAATATTTAAAAAAAATATGGCTATGGGTTTTTTTTT
Organism: Fraxinus americana; assembly: GCA_035079005.1. Classification (NCBI taxonomy): domain Eukaryota; kingdom Viridiplantae; phylum Streptophyta; class Magnoliopsida; order Lamiales; family Oleaceae; genus Fraxinus; species Fraxinus americana. The sequence continues at coordinate 30,490,353 of CM068719.1, read as the reverse complement.
TTGTCAACAATTGCAGTTGATATTTAGAGTCAACATATGCAACTTCTTCCATGCACTGTGTAGCGATCTGAAAAGCGATAAAAATGGAAAGAGAAGCACGACGAGGGGCTTAGTCTAAGCTATCATATCATGTGAAGCGATGACTTCTAAAAATGTTCAACAAAAGTATCAAGCTCGAGATGGATGCATATGCTTCTCCAACACTTCCGAGATGGATACATATGCTTCTTCAACACTTCTCAACTATGAACCACAACCAATGTCAACAAAAGATGCGAGAGAAAATATTTCTTAAGCCCTTTCTCAAGTATACTAAAGTCACTAAATTGATGCTCAATTACACGAATAAACTAATGGAATAACTCGATAAGCAATAACAATTCTAGAAAATCATTATTAATCTAAGAAAATTTGGGGTGGGGTGGGGTGGGGTGGGGGGTCACCCTTCCTTTCTTTCTTTCTTTCTTTCGGTGAAATAAACAGTGCCTGAATGACAGATTTAGAATGCAGAAAGGGCTCTCTCTTCAAGAGTGTAGAAATGTCTAAGTTGATTTTCCTAGTACCAAAGCAGATAACACGAATGCAGTTATTTTCATTTTTCACCAGTCCCTTCGTATTTCAGACTGAATACCCAGCCACTATTGCCTCAGTACTGCCACGGGAATAATTGTACATTTTTTTAAACTGTCCATAACCACCGACCAAACAGCTCGCAATTCAATTCCCCAGCCTCATCAGTCTTAGATCAGAGAGAAACAATTAATGGGTTGGCCCCATGGCCTGCCAAATACGGACTGAGTTGGGCGGCCACTTTAAACGAAGTTGGGTAAAAATTCCAAATGCCATAGGCTAATACGGTGAACGGGTCGAGTTCGACAGTAATTAACTTTACGAAAGTCCGTTTGATAGCATGAAATTTTATGAAAAATGTCACATCCAAAAACGAATTTCACTTTGATCGTTTGATTACAATGTAAAAATGAAAATCGAATTCCAAGATACAACCACTTTAAGTTGATTTTTCTTTATTTTTATGGAAAACGAATTCTTATGTGTTTTGTGGATTTTTTTTCCGACTAACATGAAATTGAAATTCTTTTTCATATTTGCCTGTCAAACGAACCTTAACCGTAACCCTAACATTTTTGTACAGTGGATATAAACAAGAAATTATGCAATTTTGCGGTAAAAATAATGGAAGAAAAGGCAATTTATTTATATTATATATAATATATATTACATAATTGATTCCTTAAAACAAAATTAATAGAAATCATGGTTCGATAAAGTTGTCACCGGGAGAAGCTTGCTTGAAGGAATTCCGACGTGCCGTAGCCAGAACAGTCTTGTCAGCCACAATAAAATACGCCATTCCAGCCACTGTGGAGATGATTAGGGCTTGAGCAGTGGGATTGAGATTGGCTCTTGCCCAAGGCATCATTCTTGCACTTGCCACCTGCAAAAAAAAAGTGTCCCATAATAAGTTGAAAATCAAACATGCAACTATGCAAGAGGCTATAATTAAAAATTCAATTCACGTACAGTAGGAATTGCAGTTGCAATGGAAGCCACGACAGCTGCTTTGGCTCCCGCCACCACACCTTCTGCACAAACGTATAGATACGTTAATTATACTGTTCAGTACTGTACGTAAAAAAAAAAAGCGAAGAGAGTTACATACCATGAGAACAACGCTTGGCAATGGCTAGTCTTTGATCGAGGGAAGCCAAACTGGTTATTTCAGCAACATTTTTGGCCATTGCAGTGTGGTTTGGTTTGTGTATAGTTAATTAGAGAGAGAAAGATGTAGGTTGAGTCTTTAAGGTTGATTAAGTTAGGTATTTATAGAGATTGATAGCCCCCTGAATCTTTGTTTTCAGTACAACATTTGATGGTTTCATTTTCATTTCTAAGGTCGATTCCTATTTTCTACCATCAACTAACCACTCACTTAAAATTACAATATAACCCTTCCGTCACACGACAATTAGGATTGAGAGGGTGAGGGTACAAGAGTCATTTGGTGGCACGTGAGGTGTGTACTACTGATCAACATGAAAATAATAAAAAAATCACTTAACCCTCAGCAAACACAGGAATCCAGAAAAATGGGCTTTTTCCAATGAAAACAATGAGTTTACTTTTTCCAGTATTGTGCCTTTTCACCCACCGGTTTAAAATTTATGATATCAAAAACCGTGGGTAAAGCCATCAAATTCATCTGGATATGGTCTCTAGCCACTTTAGTCCATTGGATTTAGTGTGTTGTAAGAGCATGTCAAGAGAGTGCTATAAACTGTTTAAACGAGTGTTTAGAAGGTCGAACCAAACATAAATTTTAGTTATTGTTACCTAGTTAACATAATATTTCTCTCGATCAATAACTAAGAACGAGGTTTACCTTTAGTTCGTATAACGGGTGTTCTAAATAATACAGTGGACAATATTCTAAATTTTTTTGTCTTTCTTTCTATAATCTTGTTTGGTATTGTACAACACAACATAATAAACATACTAAACGACATCAATTGGATACACCGGCCATCGTAAGAAGCATTCCCATTTTTTATATTGGTAATGCTCCAAGAAAGGCAGCTAGAATGTTATTGCTGTAAGTGTTATGTCCTAAGTTCAATTAACTTTGGACATAAACACTTTTAATATATATAATCAATGCATATTTATGGCAAGATCTATTATTTAATTGAATTAATATTCTAATAAATTAAATAATAGAATCCGTAGATTCAAGTCTCGATAATTTGTTAATCACAAAGAGTTGTGATTGAAATATACAAATTATATATAACTGAATCTTAAATCATCTGTGGTCGTATGTAATAACGAGATACGGATATCATTATTACGAATAGACCATCGCGTGTAATATTTCTTACTTGTGCAATAAGTAGTTGATCTCACAAGTTAAAGTGTGGTGACACTTAAATGAATATGTAGATGTTTTCTTATAGAACAAAATATTGGAGACCGATGGGAAGATTCCACATGGATAACTATCTGAATATCAGTGATTAATCTTTAACGTTAGGAACGGAAATTAGTCATTTTCATTGAGGTCATCATAGTGCCCTATATGAGGACAGTTATATTTTGTGATGTTGGATGTTGCTCTACTAAGGGTCGCTAATACGGTGTCGTTCGGATATGTCAAGAATCATATGAAGGTAAACATTTGCTCTGATACCACACTGTAACGTCCCAAATTTTATTAACTTAAATTTTGGGGTGTTATTAATATCATTCCACGTTGACCGATCAAACTTGAAATGTAAATTTTGAAGGATGAGTAATTTAAACTCAGTAGGATACGTGCGTCCAAAACAATATAATAACATTTTAAACATAAATTTACAACATTTCATACCATCATTTCATCAAGAGCAAATCGGAGATCAATCGAATGCTCTAACACATTTATGTGCAACATATTGAGATAAACTCGAAGGAGATCTTACATTTCATTTCATTTCATTTGATTGAAACCCGCAAGTCAATTAACATTTTATGAAATAAATTACGTAAAAAAAATTATAACATTGTAAGGACTTAACAACTTTCACGTAGTATCCTACCTCGTTCGATCAGATAATTTGAAAGGCGTGAAAATCACGTTCAGGATTCTTACTGCCGTGTTGAATAAAGATTTTGTTTGGTGAGAAAATCATGTAAATTACCGTGTTTTCTCCCACCAATAAGTCTAAATTCCGGAAATTCATACACAAAAAAAATAATAATAATAAAAAATGTCATTTCCTTTCGTATAAATCTATATGGCTTATTAGCACAAAACGTCCCTACGTTTGATAGTTAGTGTGCAAAACGTCCCAACGTTTCATTTTTTTGCATTTTGCCCCTATTTCAACGTTTCAGTGTGGAAAACATCATTTTTCACTATTTTTCAGTGTAAAATGACCATTATACCCTCAAATTTAAATAAAACAAATAAAATGAAAAGAAATATAAAAAATAAATTGTAATTATACTCCCAAACTTTTTAAAAAGTGCAAGTGAGTCCAAAAGCCTTACTAAAAGGGTTAAGCACAAAACGTCCCTACGTTTGACACTTAATGCGGAAAACGTCCTTATGTTTCAAACATGTTTATATTTGCTCAATAACACAAAACGTCCCTACGTTTGACACTTATTGCGTAAAACGTCCTTACGTTTCATTTTTTTTTACATTTTCGTCTTTATTTCAACGTTTCATTGCGGAAAACGTCATTTTCACTATTTTTCAATGTAAAATGACAAATATACTATCATATTTAAATAAAACAAAAAATAAAAATAAAAATAAAAATAAATTACAATTGTGCTCCCAAACTTTTCAAAAAGTGCAAATGAGTTCAAAAATCTTATTAAAACATTCAAACTACCAGTCATTTCCTCCTCCCTCAACCTTATCCTCCCTCCACCACCTAAACCATCAGACCCCACCACCTTTCAAACCATCACACCTCCATCTACAATCCCGGTTTAGGTGGTGGAGGGAGGATAAGGTTGAGAGAGGAGGAAATGACTGGTAGTTTGAATGTTTTAATAAGATTTTTGAACTCATTTGCAATTTTGAAAAAGTTTGGGAGCACAATTGTAATTTATTTTTATTTTTATTTTTATTTTCCTTTTTTGTTTTATTTAAATATGATGGTATATTTGTCATTTTACATTGAAAAATAGTGAAAATGACGTTTTCCGCAATGAAACGTTGAAATAAGGACGAAAATGTAAAAAAAAAACGAAACGTAAGGACGTTTTACGCAATAAGTGTCAAACGTAGGGACGTTTTGTGTTATTGAGCAAATATAAACATGTTTGAAACATAGGGACGTTTTCCGCATTAAGTGTCAAACGTAGGGACGTTTTGTGTTTAACCCTTTTAGTAAGGCTTTTGGACTCACTTGCACTTTTTAAAAAGTTTGGGAGTATAATTACAATTTATTTTTTATATTTCTTTTCATTTTATTTGTTTTATTTAAATTTGAGGGTATAATGATCATTTTACACTGAAAAATAGTGAAAAAAATGTTTTCCACACTGAAACGTTGAAATAGGGGCAAAAATGCAAAAAAATGAAACGTTGGGACGTTTTGCACACTAACTATCAAACGTAGGAACGTTTTGTGCTAATAAGCCAAATCTATATATAGCAAAACATCACTATCACTTCCTAAAATCAAGACAAATAAATAATATTAAATTAGAACTAACCGACAACTCCCATAAATTCCCAAAATCAAGGCAACAAATTACTTTAAAATCAATTTACACCCTTTTCCATTTAGCTACACAGCCTACACGTACACATGCACCTTTTTAAATACAATATTCAAAAAAATAAAACAAAATCAATTAGTAATCACTTTTATAAATTGAAAAATCCTGGGCCTAACTTACTCGATTAAACTTTTTCCCGAGCCTAATATACATGACTAATTTCGAGCAATCCAACGAGTCCAATATTGATATATTTATCATTGCTCTATCAACATTTAAATATTTGGCCCAATTAAAATATAATTCAATATATATACGCTTTAATCCATCACTTCCCAAAATATTAAAATGTAGCACATAGAATAAAAAAAAAATTCGGAACTTTACAATGAGATTCACCAATTAATTAATTTGGATTAATTGATTCATGAACCGAATTTAATTAATTAGATTAATTAAATATTGGATCGGGTTAAATTTAAGAGACGGGCCAAACCCTCATGAACTTATTTTAATGGCTGCTAGGGTTTGAAAACTGTACGGAAATAATTCATTATTCTTACAGCACAAGAAAAGAAAACCTTTGTCGTCATTTTTATTCTCTGTGTGGATCACCGTTGGAGGCTGGACAATTAGACAGTTTGGATTGCAAACCGTGATCATTCGAGTTCGAAAATCAGCAAATGAGTTTACAGAATTCTTCAAATGTATAATTTCTATCACGGTTTCTCTCTAAACACAAAGCAGATCCGTCGTAGGAATTAAAATTGTTTTACTTTCCGCTGTGCATAATTAAGTAAATTTTCAATAATTGCAGCAACAGTGACCTTAAATAGCAACGACTATTCCAGGTTAGAGAAGCAATATTGTTGATCCCTTGAACCAAATAAACGCATTATTTAGAAGTTCATATTTCAATTCATTTTGTAGTGCAGAAAATCAACATAAAATCTTCCAATGTCTTAGCAACATGAACTTCTCAATTTCACTACTTGTTTCTCAACCATGAAGTAATATAAAGCTTATAGTCTACCAATGTCATCGGCTACCCTCTCAAAAAGAAAAAAAGAAAAAAAAATGTCCATATTCAAGCACATAAGAAAACATCAGGGTCGGTCCTGAGAGTTTTGAGGTCATAAGCGACTAATTTATATGATCTCCTATAATTTTATTTTTTCACAAGTATAGCAATATTTAAATAAAAAAATATATCCATATTTAAATGAAAAATGTATATAATCTAAAAGATAGAATTGTAAAATAAAATATCACTCACAACCCGAGAGATCAGGTTAGCATCACATCTAGTCTTCTAACGTTTTGAAATGCAAAACTAGTAATCAAACAACTCAAATCAATTATGTTGGAGAGAAGAATTCAAGAATAGGTTTAAGAAATTTCTTTTAGTCTGCTCATTGTGTAACTTGTGTTATGTGAAATCAATTATATCTAAGGAAGAGTTCACAAATCCGGTATTAACTTTTAAAAATGTAAAAATCGGGTATTTAGTTAATTAATTAAATATATTAAAATAAAAATTATACAATTCATGGTCACGAATGCATACTTACAATTTATTTACTGATTACGTATTATCAAATTAGTTGATCACAAATCAAAAAAAATTATACGTCACAGTTTATTTCATTGGTCACAGATCAAAAAAATTATAGGTCACAATTTATCCATCGTCACATATTTTCAAATTTGTTGATCACAAATTATTTTTTAATCACAAATTATCGAATTTTAAAGTCACGTTTTAATAGTTGGTCATAGTAAACCAAATAATTGGTCACATGCACCAAACACCCCACCCCCGATCTCGATCCACCACAAATACTTGGTCACAGGTCAATCAACCCCCGTCCCCACAACAACACCACCACCAACAAAAATATCACAACCACTACCAGTACCATCGCTACCAGTGCCACCATTTTTGCAACCCCACCATTGTCACGCCACACCGTACTGCACCAACAACACCACCACACATACCACCAATCACCACTGCCACCATTGCCAAAACAACACCACCCACTACACACCACCACAACCACCACACAAAATACCACCACCACCCAAATCTCTAGTGTACTGTTGGCATAGCCAAAACCACCACCATTGCGCCAACACAAACACCAACATCGCCAAAAACCCACCACATCACGACAACCAGTAACCGGAATCTCCATTTCAAACAAATCGCGATTGATTCACCACCACCAACAAACCACCATTTTCAACTACAAAACAACCACTTCCACCAACAAAATTCAATAAACCCACCAAAACTGCCAGATCCACCACCCATCACCACAAAATCGCCACCACCCAAAACACCCCCAAACCTCACTACAACCATGTCGGCAAAGCGTCATGATTAATAGTCCGATCAATTGCAGTGTCGCGACAGACATCAGTATATCAGCGTCGCAGTGGAGAAATTGCAGTGTCGTTAACAACAGCAGCAGCCTTCGATGCTGCAGTGTAGCCGACCGACGTAACTCCTTCGTCGGTAGCGTTCGGAGAGAGAGAAGGGAGAGAAGAAGAGAGAGAGAAGGGAGAGATGTAGAGAGAAGAAGTGGTGAAAACCGGGTAAAGAAGAGAGAAAAGAGAGAGAGAGAGAGAGAGAGAGAAGGAAGAGCGATGAATAATTAGGGTTTGGGTAGATGAAGTTAATTTAATTTTAAGATATTAAAAAGCTTAAATTGATACTTGATTTTTGAAACTTTTTCTATCAAATTTGATTTTTGAAATGTGATCTTGAAATATCTGTATTTGTGTAATTTCCTCTTATATCTATTCAATCCTTTTTGAGCCCATCTAAAGTTTGAGGCCCTAGGCCTTTGCCTTTGTCACCTGGCCTCAGGGCTAGCCCTGGAGAACACAGTGAGAAACCCCACTATATTAGAAAATCCAACTTCAACCGATAAGAAGGCAACAACATACAAATCACAAATTTATTGAAACTTATTTAATGAATGAACTTTCTCAATCAGTGGCAGAGAGAGCTGGGGGCAGTGAGGTCCTCGATTGAAATTAGTCAAATTAATTTTTATATTTTCGTACTTTTTATTTTTAATATTTTCTATTTTTTTCCAAATTTTTTGTTAATTAAATTAGACCCTCATTGAATTCAAGTTCTAACTCCACTACTACCCTTATTAACTAGCTGTTGAAGTCTGGGCGATGATAGCTTAGTACATCACTAACTAATAGATGTATGTTTTATAGTATGGCAGAAAGTGTGGATTGCACGTATAACAATAACATAAAAATTGGCAATATACATAATTATCCTAAACAACATTGAAAAATGTTACAAAAATACACACTCTCTCAACATAACTCTATGATTTTATTTTCATATATTACGAATTATATACGAGACTCCCGACGAGAGTGACAAGAAGATATGCTATTAATGTAATTGCATAAGATCGTCACGCTTACTAAAATCAGTTAATGATAGGTGAATAACTTGTAAAAAGGACATGATGTCATTGATGTATTCGTGCACAATATATAGATGATTCGATACAATGATTCTCATTTATCATAATTATGGAAAAATAATTATACCCTTTTTCTTTCGCTCAAATTTTGTCCTATTGAATTTTCTTGACAAAATTTTAACCTTAAACAATTAATTAATTACAGTTTAGGGTGTGTTTGAGCCACATTATTTTGGAAGAATGTATTTTGGAATAGTAGATTGATGGAGAATGTGTGGTTGAAAAAAAAAAAGAAAAGTTATTGATATCGTGAAAAATATTATTTTATTTTAAAATATGTGAATGAAAATGAGTAGAAGAATGAAAATGAGAATTTTAATGTAACTCAAACATGAGTTTAATTTAGAATTTGTTTACCCAAAATAGCCCATAATCAAATAGGCCAAAAACAACCAAACACTGTAATCCCTAAATGAAAACCTTAATTCGTCCTCACTGCCACCGTGGTCGGAGAATTCCAAAACACCAAGACCCTCCGAAATAGCCACACCACAGACCTAGAATTTCTCGGACCTAACATTAAGTTATTGTGACCTTTTAATGTGTTGACTGTTGCTTTTATATAAAAATATCAATTTGGCTCATCACTTCTCGCAACCAGTGGCTCGGCCCCAGAAAAGTCCAAGCCGGCTCTGGAACCGGCTTGACTCTAGGCTCAGAAGAGTCCGAGCCCGCCTGTGTCACCAGCCATTTTGGCCCGTGAACATGGGCCGAATTGCAGGTAGATTGTGTGCAAAAAGCAAGTAGGTTTTTATTTTTTTTTCGATCCCAAGCAGCTTTTTTTTAATTATTTTTTAATATTGTTAAAAAAATTGAGTCGGCTCGGTAAGGCCTGAGTCCAGACTTGGTTTTTCCGTTGAGCTTTGACTCGTCTCTATTCAAAAAAGTCCAAGACATTTTTTTACCCAAGTCGCAACTTTCAGCTCGTTTACATCCCTACTTTTGCATTTGATATGGGGTAATTGCATTGTTGAGATGTCGAGTGTGATTTGGACATATCAATTCCGTTGATGTCACTTCATTGGTAACAAAATGTGACATTTAATTTCTCTTCTTCAATACGAGATATGAGTACTGACGTGACCTCAATTTAAGTACGACTATGTATTCACTAGACTTGACCTCAAATTTTTCTGTTAATCTAGCCTTCAATTAGTGACTTTTAAATTCGGGACATGACAACTGCATTTATCTGAATTACATGACTACATAAAAATAGCCCTCCGAGATCTGTTTTCTGAATTTCATCTCCCAAGAAATAGTTTAAGGCTTCAATATCTTTGAGAGAAAATTTTACCAATTTTTGAATTTCCACACAATTGCTTCACGTAATCAAGTTGTCTTCTACATAGACAATGAAGAAGATTGTTGGGAGAATGTACTCAAAACTCTTATAGTCTGTGAACCTCAAGAAAAGGGACTGATCAGCAAGACATGATATAACCCCAAGCTGTTAATGACACATTTTTAACATATCAAACCAAGCCTGAAGGCCTTGTTTTAAGCTATAGAAGGCATTACGAAAAGAGAAAACCACCTGTAAATTTTAATAAGGGCATCCTTGGGAGTTTACTTTTACCGATTTTGAAAAGTTTTTAGTGGCACTGTTTCTGAGGGTTGGAAGAACCGGTGCTTACTAGATTTTTTGGGCATCGCTTTTAGATGGTTTAAAAACCACCCAAAAATAGTTTAGTTTAAATTGTTGACCTATTGTTTATAACAAACATGTTAATTTCGTTTACTAACAAATTGAATTAAGCGATTATAGTTTTTTAAAGCGTCAGATGGAAAATTAATCGATGGTCATCAAAACCTATCATCATAAATTGGACTCACGAAGGAGATCAAGGTCGAAGTCCCACGTTCAAGAACTTAAGAGCCAAATTTCGAAAAGAGATCAAATATTTGATTTTTTAGATAAAGTGTAAATGTACTAACACTTTGATATTTGACAATGAATGCTTAAACTCAAAATCTTTCTATGTATTAAAAATAATTTTGTGAGTTAAAACTCATTCTAAAGCAATATTTTGATCAAATATAAAAATGACATTTGAACTTGAAAAATAGTTTTTATATTAAAAAGCTAGTTAAAAATACTTTTCAAAAGTCAATGCCCTTCAAAACTTTTGAATAGGATCAAATGGAGCCAAAACATAAGAAGACCGAAACTGTCAGGTGATTGACTGGCCGAGAGAGATGGTCGACTGGAAGTTTCAGCGGCCCAAAATTTGACATCTTATTTAATTATTCAAACATTTATTTTGAAAACTTTTGATTAATTGAATCAACCTTTAAAAATTATATTGATGTCCCGTAAAGCTCAATAGTGCATAAGGATCGATACTCCTCGTTTGTAAGTCACGAAAGCATTGTAAATAGTTGAATTGTATCATAAGTCAACCAATATAGTGAAAATGCCTTGCTCATGTGGAATAACTGGTAACGAAGAACGTAGATTATTGCTTTGGATCGAACTTTCACAATTATATCGTCTGCATTCTCTCTACCATTCTACTTATCATTATTTCATTTATATTTATTATTAGATTGATCTACTTTCTTTATTTGCTTATGAGTATTAATTGATCAACATATTCTTACCTTGGTTGACTTAAGTCTATTTTTCGAATAAGTTTTTAGAAATCAATTAACCCTCATCTTGATTAGTTATTCTTGAGTTATTATAATTTTGACGGGTTCTCTCAACCACCAAATCAGCGATTTTTGGCTATTTCTTAAATTTTCTTTTAATTTTACCATTTATTAAATAATTATTTCCAACAAACATATTTTATTTAATACTAACTTATAAATAAAAATAAACTAACTAAAAAAATTATTTATAAGCAAAAAAATTATATTTTACTTAAAAATTACTCATAAGTAAAATATTATTTATAAAATAAGAAATTATTTTTATGTAAAAATCTTACTAATAAGACAAAAATCACTTATAAAATATAAAAAAGTTACTTATAAGTAAAAAAATCGCTTATGTGTAGAAATTATTTAAAAGTACTAATTTAACTTAGAATTATAAAGTTTATATATAATTCAGAAATATTAACATAAAATTTTAAGTAAATATTTAATTTTATTTAACTTTTTAAAATTAAATATTAACTTATATGTAAAAAAATTACATATAAGTAAAATATTACTTATAAGTAAAAAAATTAGTACAAAAAAATCATAAACTCAAAATTTTACTAAGGGACATATATGTAACTTTATTTTTTTAAAAAAAATTTCAAAACCGATGGATAATAAATTCCAAAACATGGGTTGAATTGTTTTAAAAATCGTTGCTAAAATGACTTATAACTGGTTCACTCATAAACACTCAAAATCGGTATTTCAAAAGGCTCTCATAACCGGTACGCTAGAACTACATAGCACGCCATAAAACTTTGCCACATTTAGCGTGACACACTAATTATAATTCAATAAATGCTTTGACAAACATGTCCTAATTTGCACTACCTTTATATTAAGCAAATATTTTTTGCAATAATTTCAGAGGTGGTGGTGCTGTTGGTTCTGGCGACTGTCGTCGACGGTGAATGCCAAGGGGTGGTCACACTAGGCGGTGGTGGTCACGGGGATGTTCACAGAAGTCAATGGGTTTGACAGTGTTTTTGTATACCCATGGCGACGATGACACTTGTGGTTGTGATAATTTTTATTTACAGTGTATTGGATGGCGGCTTTGTGTGGTGGGTTGATAATGGTGGTGGCAGTTGATGGTGGCGCAGGTGGAGGATCTGGTGATTTTAGGTTTATGACTAAAAATATAATCCACGACCTTAAAATTTGGTAATGTGTGACAAAATAAAATTTGTGACCAATCATTTTGTTATTTATGATCTAAAAATTATATAATTTGTGACCGTGAAAAAATTTGTGACCAATTAATTTGGAAATCTGTGACCAACGAATTAATTATGACTTATAAAATTTTTGAGATGTGACCGTAAATTGTAAATTTGTGATCAGAATTGTCATCGGAATAGTCGTCAGAATCGGAGCAGTAGCCGGAACGGTTGTCGAAAAGTTGTAGGAGAAGAGTGGTGGTCGGAATGGTCGCCGGAATAGTCCCCGGAGCGGTATGGGTGGTGCACGTGGGATGAGTTAATTATATTATATTAAAATTAAATATTTAATAATAAATTGATTTAATAATTTATTATTTCATAAATAAAAATTTAAAAAAAAACCTGATTTTTGAATTTTCAAACTATAAATTTGATTTTTGAATTGGTGTAAAGTATACACCTTATTTTTAAATTTTTCCGAACTAAAAATTCTGGTTCTCAAATAAATATTAAGGCTATGTTTGGTATCAATTCTCATTTTCAACAGTAAATCAATTCTCATTTTCAACCACACATTCTTCAATAAAATAATATTTTTTTATCACATCAATAATCTTATCTTATTTTTCAACGACACATTTCCCATCACATCACTATTCAAAATCAATTCTTCCCCCAAAAAATCCGTAACAAACACACACTAAGAATTGGATCGAAATCGACGTGTGCTCAATGAAATGTTTCAAAATTGAAAATTGTTTCTTAATCGGAATCAAATCAATCAATTCTATCCCAATGGGACCCGATTTCACCTATTCCCAGGGAAAAAATGTACCCAACTAAAAGTAACTTATAATTTTAGGTAGGGGTTATTAGAACAAAATGTCCTTAGGAACGGTCGTCGGAGAAGAGTGGTGGTCGGAATAGTCCCCGAAGCGGTATGGGTGGTGCACGTGGGATGTGTTAATTATATTATATTAAAATTAAATATTTAATAATAAATTGATTTAATAATTTATTGTTTCATAAATAAAAATTTAAAAAAAAACCTGATTTTTAAATTTTCAAAATATAAATCTGATTTTTAAATTGATGTAAAGTATACACCTTATTTTAAAATTTTTCCCAACTAAAAATTCTGGTTCTCAAACAAATATTAAGAATTCGAACGAAATCGACGTGTACTCAATGAAATGTTTCAAAATTGAAAATTGTTTCTTAATCGGAATCAAATCAATCAATTCTATCCCATTGGGACCCGATTTCACCTATTCCCAGGGAAAAAATGTACCCAACTAAAAGTCATACTTATAATTTTAGGTAGGGGTTATTAGAACAAAATGTCCTTAGGTACGGAGTCGAATGTGCAAAGCGTCCCAACTTTAATTTTTTTTTTTACATTTTGACCCTTATTTACAAATTTCGTTGAGAAAATTATCATTTTCATCCAATTTTTAAATAAAAAACCGTAAAATAATGAAAATACATTTCTATTTAAATAAAATAAAAGAAAAATAAAGAACTAATTACAATTATACTCCAAAATTTTCTAAAAAAGTACAAACGATCCCACATAAATTGTTAACAAATGAAAAAAGAAAATCATCATCTTCTTTCTAGTTCCCTTCCCCTCAACCCCCATCCCCTCAAATCCCAAACCAAAGCTTAATAGATTAAAGAATCCAAACATCAGTCATCAACAATAGCACGATTAGAATATGCATCTGGCAATCTTGTACGAGAAATCAAAGAACTAAATACAATCAAACATTTAGGGTGTGTTTGATATACCACATTTTCCTTGGAACTTGGAAAAAGAATTCATTTTCCTTGCGTTTGACTTGTTTGAAAAGCCAAATTTTCCATGGCCTTTGTTTTCTTGGAAGATGGCTCACGCGCCAATTTGCATTGATTTTGGGGAAAATCATTTCCCACCATTTTCCAGTTCATGTGTCATTTTTTTTTTTTTTTTGGCAATGGAAAAAAATGTCATACCTAATGGTAAAAAAAAATTTCACTTTAATGAACAATTTTCATGTAAAACAAAGTCAAACGAACACTAAATTTTGATGAAAAAAATGATTTTTTAGAAAACAATTTTTTTTCCATTCTTTTTTTTACTTTTTGACAATGGAAACAAATTTTATAATCAATTGTAAAAACAAATCACTTTAATTGATAATTTCCATGTAAAACAAAGCTAAACGAATATGAAATTTAAAAATTTTTCGGGTGTAAAATTATACCAATCAAATACACTTGAAATCATTTTCCCTGCAAAACTTTTTCTAGGAAAATCTTTACCCTGTAAAATATTTTCTTTCCACCCTTACAATCAAACGCACCCTTAAAATAATTTAATTTTCCGAGTAGAATGGAGGGAAATCGCATACAGTAGGCACGACGCTGGCTACGCTTGCAATTGCAGCAGCTTTTGCTCCCGCACGCACTCCTCCTGCAATCCAAACAAAGTTTAAAGTATCATTTCATTCTATAATTTCAGTCTAAATCAACTTGAATTTCCAAACTAAATCCCTTTGAGAAATTTAACAATACAAGTTCTGGTCTTTATCCCCGGTTCAAATAGTACATAACACGACATTACATTACATGCACAGGAAATGCAGGCAAAAAAGTAAAATAAACAAATTAAATTATAGCTTGAAGAACGGGCTAAATTTTCTTCAAAGAAAAATTGGAAAATATGATGCAACAATTTTTCAGAAGTGATGCTTATTTCACTAATTTAATTGCAAAACGCTTATTGGTTTGAGGTTTGAGGGTAAGGATGAGGAAGAAGATGATGATTTTCTTTTTAATTTCTTTTTCTTGCTTTTGATTTTTTGATAATTTATTTGGGCTCTATTTGCATTTTTTGAAATTACAAAAAAAAAAAAAAAGGATTATAATTGCAATTAGTTTTATTTTGTTTTCCTTTTTTTTTTAAATACAGAGATATATTCGTTATTCAACAGTTTTTTTTTTATTTAGAAACTTGATTAAAATGATGATTTCCACGATGAAATGTGTAAATATGGGTGAAAATGAAAAAATGAGTTAAATACACCAATGACTACAAAACTTTGTATTTAGTGTCACCATGACCATCAAATTTGATTTTATTTTACCATGTCCACATAACTTTATACTTAATATTACCATGACCATACAATTTGATTTTATTTCACCATAGACACCTAATTTTATATAACGTTTTACTATGACTATCCAATTTTATATAACATTTCACTATTGTTATCCAACTTCTTTTCACCATTTTTTACTAATTTTCAAAGGGGTAAAACGATAATTTTACATTATATATATGAATTAAATTAAAAAAATTAAAATAAAATAAAACTTATTTAAAAAATAAGTAAAATAAAACTTATTTAAAAAACTTTATTTAAAAAAATAAAATAAAAACTTATTTTAAAAATTTTAAAAAAAAACTTTTATTTTTGATTTTTTAAAATTTATTATATATATAATGCAAAGTTATCGTTTTACCCATTTTAAAATTAATGAAAATGGTTAAAAGAAGTTGGATAGCCATAGTGAAATATTATATGAAATTAAGTGACAATAGTAAAATAAAATAAAATTGAGTGACCATAGTAACATTAAATATAAAGTTTGATGATCATGATGAAATAAAATAAAATTTAATGATCATGATGAAGTATAAAACTGAGTAAATATTAATGAAAAATGTTATTCATCCTCAGTGGGGATGCATCCTCAGTCTATGTGGATGTAAATAATTGGTTAAATGATAGGTAAAATTAAATGACTTATTTAATTTCACCTATCATTTAATGTCACATAGAGTGGGGATGCATCCCCACTGGGGATGAATAGCATTTCTCAATATTAATGAATTTAACATAAAAATATGCAATTAGGACGTTTTGTACAGTAAACTTTCTAGGTGGGGAATAAAATAGGGTTATTGGCGCAAAACGTCCCTACCTATGGCGGGTAGTGTGGAAAACGTCCCTACGTTTGATTTTTTGGTGCAAAACGTCCCTACCTTTGCATTTTCTTGTGCAAAACATCCTTTTCACCCATTTTTAACATAAAATGACCTTTATACCCTCATATATAAATAAGAAAAGAAAAGAAAAATAAAAAATAAATTGCAATCTTATCAACTTTTTAAAAAATACAAATTAGTCCAAAACTTATTAAAAATAACAAAAACACACCCTCCCTCATCTCCTCCCTCTCCCTCTCCCTCCACCCTCAAACTGTGGCATTACAACCAAACAGCCGGCCACTTTGAGTTGTTAATTGGCTGAATTGGTTGATGACCCATGGTGTGTCCATCATCAATTGAAGATTTAGTAGTCGAATCAAACATTTGGAGCAACTTAGAAACATAAAAAACCTTCATTCCCGATTTTTCGCACAGCGCCCTAATCGACCATGAATTCATCGCGTTGGACAAAATTGGACACGACCCATGGTTGGGCCAGTGCGCCATGTGGGGAGGAAGATAACCCATGTGGTCCGCCACCATGGGTCAACCGGACGGCGTTGGAATTTTGAAAATTCGGATCCAGCTTCTCGAATTTCACGACGGGGCAGAACTTCTGGAATAAATTCAGGTTGTTGAAATGATGTTTGGGGCAAAATTGGTGACATTGTTAAGGTCGCACAGTTGTGGGCTTTATTTGGTGGTGAGTTCTGTTCATGGTGGTGGTCGGATGTGGAGATTTCGACGAACTTCGGATTTGCGGGCCGCGAGCTTTGAGCGGTGATTCCGCCACCATAGTCGATGAAATTAGGAGGTTGTGTTGAAAGTGGCCTGCTATCGGCTGTTTGGTTGTAATGCCATGGTCAGTGCCTGGTTCGAAAATTCCCAAGTTCAGCTTTGAGGGTGGAGGTGGTGGTGGGAGGTGGAGGAGATGAGGGAGGGTGTGTTTTTGTTATTTTTAATAAGTTTTGGACTAATTTGTATTTTTTAAAAAGTTGATAAGGATATTGCAATTTATTTTTTATTTTTCTTTTCTTTTCTTATTTATATATGAGGGTATAAATGTCATTTTATGTTAAAAATGGGTGAAAAGGATGTTTTGCACAAGAAAATGCAAAGGTAGGGACGTTTTGCACCAAAAAATCAAACGTAGGGACGTTTTCCACACTACCCGCCATAGGTAGGGACGTTTTGCGCCAATAACCCAATAAAATAACGTTGTACAGTGTGCGCCCGGTCTCGGTCTCTCCGCCTCCTCTTTTTCGCACTTCCCTCCCAACTGTCTACCACCAGCAATTACCCCACAAAACAAACCCAATTCACCGCACTTCCCTCGTTACTATCGCCTCCCATCTTCCCTCTCTAGCATTCAACTACACTAACTTCTCCAATTCTTCCCCAAAACAAACTCAGAGAGAGAAAGATACCCTCAAAATGGCATCTACAGCTCTCTCCCAATCGTTATCCACTCTCAATTCGTGCACCTCCATCTCCAAAAAAAGATTCGAGAATGCGACGCCGTTTGCTTGTTCCCCGAATCAAACTTTTAATTTATCCAGATCCCGTATTGTTTCGACTCAATTTAAGAAGACCCACAAAATGTTTGTCACCAACTGCGCTTCCTCTGGAAATGACAGCACATGTGATGAAACCCCAATTGAACTGAGTACGTATCTTATTAGCATTGCATGTTGTGAATTTTTAATTTTGTCTCCTTTTTTACCCTCACATGGTAGAAGACTTAATTTTTTTTTAACTTTAATTTTCTAGAGTACCCGGCATTTCCTACAGTAATGGGCATTGATCAGATTCGCGAAATTTTGCCTCACCGGTCAGTGAAATTCGCACGTTCCTGATTCTCTATTTGTTTTCGTGATTTCATTGTTATTCTTTATTCGGTTGCTTGATAATATAATGCGGTTCTCAGTTTGAGTTCATTTTTGCTAGTGATTTCGGGTATTCATTTCCTGTTGTACTATTTTGATAGCCTTGTTGTAATTTTTTTTCTTTTGGCTGCCTTGTTATTACACTTTGGTTTATATTTTCTTTTGTTTTTGCTTTGGGCTGTAGATTTCCATTTTTGCTGGTGGATAGAGTGGTTGAGTACAATCCCGGGGTGTCGGCTGTGGCTATCAAGAATGTGACTATAAATGATAATTTCTTCCCCGGGCATTTCCCCGAGAGGCCAATTATGCCAGGTGTTCTCATGGTTGAGGTGAATAATTCAACTTGTTTTATCTATAAATAACTGGCTTGCAGGGCAGAACTAGAAATTTATGTGGAGTCGTAATTTAACTAAGTATTTTTTTTTTAAAAACAAGGTATTAATATTAAAAATGTTATGATGGTCGATACATTACAATCGTTCCCGATGTTTTTTATACTTTGAAAACTCTCTCAATATACATAGACCAAATTTACTTTTCTTTTTTCTGATTTGAGAATCCTTCCTTTTGTTGATTGCAACATCCTTTGTTGCCCATTATTTGGTTTTTAAAGGATAACAGGTTAAGAAAAATGATGCATCTTTTATTGGTTTTGATCATAGCAAAGATTTCTCACTAGAATTGGTTAGAAGAACGACAAGGTTTATCAAAATTGATATAACCTAAAAAGATTTTGTTCCATTAAATCTTTCAGTAAATATGTTGATGGATCAAAATGGAAGGATCAAAATAGATTTATGTAGTAAATTCTAACATTACTGAAAATAAAATATAAATTGAAGTGAAAAAAATGATTCATGTTATAAAGTTTCAATGTAGTAAAGATGAAATTTCATTTTGTTATTTATACAGAACTAACATTTATCTTAGTTTTGATAGATTATCTACAACGAAAGTCAGGGTGATAGAGATTCAGAAATAGTGATGAGTCCTCTGCTTGCAATTAATAATTAGTAGTAGCGTGGATCGGAGGCCTGCTGGCCAAAAATTGATTTAATCTTCTATACTAATTCTTCTCCTCAAAGAATCCAGTGGGAGCAGTTGCCTCCACTGGACTCCATATAGCTGTGCCAGTATTGGTGTGCACACTGTTCCTGGGTTTAAATTAGGATATGCATGGAAACCAAATTTTGATTTCTTTCTCATTTTTACACGTTATTTGTGGTTGCTTGAGTTATTGATGATTTACTTTTGTTGGATGACTTATTTATAAGTGATCGATATTATTTATGTGTTTGTATCTACACAGGTTTTGGTGGCTAAATGGTTGCCATGACACTGATTCTATGTTAATAAAACTGGGTAGAAATGACTGCAAGGAGTTTTCGCTGCAAAACTTACGGCATCCTTGGCTATTCATTCAAATATAAGTCATCTATAAAATTGTTCATTTTCAAGTGTGTCAAATTTTGAGATGCATCTACGTTTATGAAGAGAATGCATACTTTTATGGTATGCACAGGACGTACATAAGATGAAGTGCGGAGTTGATTCCCCTACCTGTTTTGAGCGCTGCCATTTGGTGGTACTTCACATAGCAAGGATGCTGCCACCAGCTACACATATCACAACACTAGTTCAATAATAAAGAAGTCAATATGTAAGAGTCAAGCTTGAAAATTTGTTGATATGTAGTGTCATTTTCGCTATCTTGAGTCGTGAATAAGTAAGCACGAACATCCAAGGGAGTTGAATTAGGCACTAGGTAAAAATAAAGCTTTTTATTGGAAATATTGCTAAAATTCCCACTCTGATAAAACCCCAACCAAGGAAGTGTGTGCTCTCCCGAACCTGAAGCTTTTGAAGGCTATCGGATCGGTGGTAGGATTTAGTTCTAAAGTTGAGTTTGCAATTTTTAACTGTAATTTACTTGATGCCTAATAGCTCTATGGGATCCTCGTAAATTAGGTAGCACATACTTCTTTTTATTTTTTCTCTACATGTAAACCATGTTGTGTTACTCGTTCTTATTTGGCTTCATTAATCATCTGTTTTTTACAAATGAAAATAGGTTCTTCAGACAGTTCCAACTTATAGCAAAGTGGTTTCTTTTGATTTGTGTTTGAAAATTATTGAGGTCCATTATTGCTCATCCCATTAGCCTACCACTTACTGTTTTTATATGACCAGTATGTTCCTATATGCCCACTTTTCTCAAAAGCGTGTATTTGCAAAAGCAGTGATGTATGTGTTACTGCTGGATTTAGGCAATGGCTCAGGTTGGTGGCGTGGTTATGCTACAACCAGAAGTGGGAGGCTCGAAGGAAAATTTCTTCTTTGCTGGAATTGACAAAGTAAGATTTAGAAAGCCAGTTGTCGCAGGGGACACCCTAGTTATGAGAATGACACTTGTCAAGCTGCAGAAACGCTTTGGGATAGCGAAGATGGAAGGAAAAGCATATGTTGGCGGGGAAGTGGTCTGCGAGGGTGAATTTTTGATGGCTATGGGCAGTGAATGATTAATTTTCATCTCTCTGTCTCTCTTTCTGTTGTGTTGAGCAAACCTTTTCCTCATTTTTCATATCTCTTCTGTTGGAGTGTTATTTTTGAATATTTTTTCTTAGATTTAATGACTTGTAAACATTTTTGCATGCTTGAAAAGAAAATAAGCTTAATTTGAAGTCATTTGTTTTATCAATATGATTATGAAGTTATTATTTTACTAAGAAAGTTTAGTCTCAACTTACTCCCTGATGGGGAATGCTGTTGAAAGAATAATGAGTTTCTATTGACGAGCAAAGAAAAGGGAAGAAATAAAATGCTTTCTCAAGAGAAATGCAATGTTTCTTGCTGCTTTTTTAGTTAAGTCATTGTTTAATTGTTAAAACTGAGCAGGTTATTACTTGGTTTTCAACTTTCTTTGATAGGGCAGGAAAGAAATTGATTTGGTATGCTCACTTTGGCTACGCCTTTAAAAGGTTTTACTTATAATTAAATGAGTAAGCTTTGAATGTTTTATGATTAAGTCAGAAATAAGTTACTTAATTTGATAACAAGTTATTTTCAGCTCTAGCACGAGAAAAAAAAAATCATTACAAAATTTGTTTTTGTACATCAACTGCAAATTAGACTTCTTATAAGCCAAGGGCACGAAGGGGGGTCTTCCCTTGCCCTGCCTCAAAATAGAAAATTAGCATAGCCAACATGGCAATTCTAGCATGCTTGATTTCTGCAAGTTTCAATCTCTCGAGCTTCTCTGTATCCGGATAGTAAACTCCATCCTTCAATGTACCGGCCAAGCACAATGGATCAAAGAATTTGCCACCAGGTTCACCGATAGCATTGGCGAAATTTTCTGCTGTTCTTGACCATGGAGTAGCCCATTCAACAGATTGGGACTCAGGGTTGAAGAAGTCAAACCCATCTTTTGCTCTCGACCCATCCCATAAGGAGGAGCTGAGTCTCGAGCAGACTACCAAAAGAGAAAGGTGTCACCGCGCCAGGGGCTGCACCAGCTTCAAACCAAGGGATACCGCTCCAGGCATGGCCAACAAAGATACCTACAACTGCAGCCATTGCCCATAGGCCATGGATGAGCTCGGCTTCTCTGTACCATTTCAAGAATGCTGGATCCTTTCCAAGGCCTAGTGGGTCGAAACCATATTCACCAGGGAGCCTGAAATTCAATCCAACATATCATTATTTAACCACTTCATCTAAAAACTTAAGAGGGAATGCATTTAAATTTGAAAATTTCATAGGAAAAAATAGAGACATACGAGCCATCAAGCCACTCAGGGTAGATGACGTTGCCACCAACTTTGACAGCAGGGATTCATGACTTCCTAGGTGCGGCAGCCACCGCAACGAACCTCTTGGGAGCGACAGCACCGCCCACTCTGGTAGTAAAGGGGACAGTTAACAAGGCCTGGCTCTTGTTGCCACCAGTCAAGAATGTAGATCCCAGTCCATTTACCAATGCAGCAGAGGTTGAAGCCATTTCTTTTCCTCTTTCAATATATCTGAAGATTGACAGGGACATTGTACTAGATGGTACTTTACTTTCTCGAGTCTTCTTAAATGCAGAATTAGCCTTGTTAAACGTATGGCTTCCTTTTAGTGGAAATCTAAAGGAGAGCTCTGTGAGGAGCCACGTAGGATGTGTCAAATCTGGGGATCAAATCTGGTTTGAGTGGTTTCTTGCTCACAGGTCCAAAATATTTGTAGAAATATTTCGACTGTGCATAATTTATAATAATTGACGCGTTGAATGACTCTTCGGGTGTATTACTTGTTCTTTGATCAGCAAATATTAGTCATACGATTGCATATACACATGGACGACGTGTTTAATCCGTCAAAATATTTATGAAATCCAAGCAATGAATTTTCTGTATTTTCTAATCTGAAGGGACGTATAGACTGCCCTCGTTTGATTTAATCTGTTACTGGAAGAACTTGAAGTTGGGCAAGAATTAAGATGGCATTCCTAGTCTTAGGCTTTTGGGGTGTCATTTGTAACTCACCAACACGCCTTATTCAAGGGGATGATAGTGTTTTTCGTTAGCCACTAGGAATATTGTCTCCCTCATTTGGTACTTAGAGCTTGTTTGCGAGAGATTTTTGGGGGAAGAATTGATTTTGAATAGTGATATGATGGAAAAAGTGTGGTTGAAAAAGAAGAAAAAATTATTGATGTGATGGAAATATTATTTTATTGAAGAATGTGTGGTTGAAAATGAGAATTGATTTACTGTAGAAAAATTTAATTCATCCCAAAGAGGGCCTTAATAAAATTTCTAATGTAAGCCAAAATTCATAACTAATTTTAACCACACATTTTATAAGTTCCACAACTTTCAATCACACATTTCATCAAATTCTACTAAAATCTACTAAAAATCTGATTTTAATTCATACCAAAATAGTGTTATTGACAAATAGTGTCTAGCATGTGCCGTAAAAGGAATTCTTCAAGAAATTGATGTAATATTCAAGAATTTGAAATAGTGACTACAATACTCTTTTCATATCTTGTATTTAGAAATTTATGCATGAGTATCCTCGTGCATATGTGACACAAATGATTTCATAAAGCTAAAAAATAGTGAGCAACCAAAAACCTTTTTTTACGTGGTTATAGTGACATGGTGCCACCTAGACATTCCGTCAGTCATGACTTAACTTCCGTTAAAGGTTATAAACGGAAGTTAAGTCAGTAAGTAACATTCAATATTTGGATAAATTTAGTGATCAAATCTCGATATTTTAAACTTTATTGAGCGATCGAAGACATGAACATAAGTTTAGTAATTATTGGGACAACTAACTCAAGATTGTGTTAGATAAAAATCGAAAGTTTAAAATAATATTTGGCATAATTTAAAATTGCAAGAAATAATCTAGTAAAAAACATATACTAGTTTAGCCAACTGTAAATGAAATGTTCAACCAATTTTCTGCAAACATAAACCACGTGTCGCTCTATCCACACATCACAGTATCACACACACACACACAGAGACTGAGACTACGGCATGTTTGTTTTTTATTCTCAAATTCTACAGTAAATTAATTTTCATTTTCAACCACACATTTTTCGATAAAATAATATTTTCCATCACATCAATAATTTTTTCTTCATTTTCAACCACACATTTCCAATCATATCACTATTTGTTTCGCGTGGTTATTCGCTAACAATTAAAAGAGGATCAGACGATTGTGTAAGGAAAAAACCTCTTGGAACAAAGTTCCAAAAATGGGTGTTTATTGATTATAAAGATTACAGTTTGGATACGAACAAGATGCTTCCAAGTGGCTCAAGCACACAAGTACAAATAGACGAATTAATTAAAGTTAATCTAAAAAAAAGTAAATTACATATTCTCTGTTTGAGAGTCAATTTTGTCGGGGCTTTCTTCATTACTTTCCTCTTCCTTTTATACTACTTGGGCAGTTCTTAACCGTTTGAACTGTTTGTAACTACTCATTTTTTTCATAGTGGCTGACTGGCCAATAACTACCATTTGTAACTCATACCACCACGTTTTCTTCATAACTGCTTGTCACTAATTTTCTCAAATCGTGGGATGTAATCGTGATGTGCTCAAACCACCTCAAATCGTGACTTTAGATAATAACAGGGTTTAGTCATCGCTAAGATTATGGGCGACCTAACAATTTGGGCGACGACTCCTTCGCTCTGGGAGTCCATAGGGTATCTTATTCGCTCAACAACATCTGGTGGGCTTTTTACCCTTTGCTTGGACTTTCATCTTGGATTTTCAATTGAGTTTCGCTCTTTAGGCCATTTAATTTGAGCTGCACTTTTAGTGTGTCAACACTATTCAAAAATCAATTCTTCCCCCAGAAATCCCCACCAAACAATTACATTATTTTTTTGAAAATGAAACAAATTTCATTGAACAACGCAATAGCCAAATGTACAAGGAGGAAAAACCTGCTACACAATGCCCTGCAAAGTGGGTTTACGTGCGACGAAAGCCGAAGCTCAAGCTATTACAAAGTTCATGAACGACCAACGGGAAACAACCAACCACCACTCGAACCAAAAACAATCCACCTGACACGGCCCCCAACCACACAGGATAGCCAGCAAAAGGATCCAAACCCACAACAGAGGCTTCCAACCAGAAGCAGGATCTTCATCAATCATAATGACTCATCAGCTCTTCACCAACAAGGTGAGCGAAAATCCAAAGAAACCAGAAGAAGCACCACCCAAACCAAAACACCGCCAATCGACCCAACCACCACCAACCAGGACAACCACATATATATACCCCCAACCGAACCAACCCAAGCAAACAGAGAGAAGAAACCTAACTAACCCAAGCTAGTGAAACAAATTTACACCACCAGGCAACCAAAAATGGGAATTCTCGTAATCACTATAATTATCTACAATAATGGCTGATTTTTTCTGCAGTTTCTTTCATTCTCGATCTTTCACCACCAACTCTCAAATTTTCCTCCCTCCAAAGCCATTCGTCCTGACCATTCCCCACTCTCTAAATCCAAGAACCAGGAGGAGAAAAAGAAAACCACTTCATCTTACCTTGCTTTCTGAACACTAATCTTCAACGCCCTCTTCCAGTCCAGACTCTGAAGTCATTTCTATCCATGGTAATTATTGAGCTTTTTTTTTCTCTCTCTTTTTTTTTTTCACGTTTTTTTAATTTTTTATTTGGATTAAACTATTTGTACATTCATGACATGAAGTTTGACATCCTTTGAAAATCCAAAATGTTGTTGGCGGGAAAGTGTGTAATGTTTAAAAACTGGCTAATCATGATACGACATGTGACGTCAAACTTAATGTAAAAAAAAATGTACAAGTAGCATGGTCCGAGTTGAGAATATCTATAACAACGCATCGTTTACTGTAGTTATGGATTTCATTTTCTTTATATAACTCTGCTTGAGCATAATATAATATGAGAAATGGTGAAGTGGGAAAGAAAAGCTATAATTTTTTAGGGGTTTCTGTTAAGCGAATTTGAAATTGTCTATAATCTTGGGGTTTTTGATGATTACATTGGCAGAACATTCTGATGGTAGCCTTTTGTTCCGGTTTGGAGACCCAACACCCAAGCGAGATAGCAGAAAATGTGAAGCTGGCGGAACCCAAAATTTTGGAGGAGATTAAGAAAGAAAGTCAAGAGGGAGTTAGTATGGTGAATGTTTTGGATGGAGATATTAATAGAGAAGTGATTGTAAAGAAACTAGATAAGGAGGATAGGTTTGCACGTCCAACCGAGGTGGCTAATAAAGGCAATGAAAGTGTTAGTATTGTTGAGACAGAGAGTAAATCATGGGAGAAGTTATCAGAAGATTCAAAAAGAGTCGAATTAGCAATGAATGAAGCTAATCCAATAGGTATCAGCAATGAAAGCATTAGTGGTGTTGAGAAAGAGAATGAATCAGGTGAGAAGTTATCAGAAGATTCAAAGAGATTCGAATTAGCAAGCAATGAAGCTAATCCAATAGGTATCAGTAATGAATGCTTAGCGATGTTGAGAAAGAGAATGTATCAAGTGAGAGGTTATCAGAAGATTCAAAGAACGTTGAATTGGCAATAAATGAAGCTAATACAATAGGTATCGGCAATGAAACCGTTAGTGTAGTTGAGAAAGAGAATGAATCGACTGAGAAGTTCTCAGAAGATTCAAAGAACGTTGAATTACCTGTTTCAAGAACAGATATAAAAGATTCTTCTCCTCGTAGCGAAGATACAAAAGATAATTCAGGTACTAGTGCAGATATGGAAAGTGTTGGATATGTGGAATAAGGTTAGAGTGAAAAGCACAAGGACGAGATTTCACCTCTTGTAAGTGTGACTGTGCTCGATGAGAGTTCTATAGTAGATAATAGTAGTGGTACTGCAGAATCTGCAGAAGAGAAAATTGGTGGAGAGATGATGCTTCAGTCGATTCACTTGAAGCTGGAACCTGTTATTGATGTAATTGACGACATTGTCACTGAGGAAAGTACTGAGGAAATAGTAGCAGCCACAAATCTTTCGGCAAATAATCATAGTATGGAGGCTGGAAATGGAATTGAGATTGTAGAAGATGATAAAGGATTTGATAGGAGTGAAGTGACACCAGTGTCCCCACAGTTGGAACTATCTATAAATTTGTCTCCAGATAATGAGGATCAGAATTTGGAAATTGGAATACCGGCTAAGATAGCTGAAGATGGTAACTCAAGTGACGTTAATGTTGTGGCCACATTCCCTTTCACAGAAGTAGATATCGATTTTTCTGCAGATTCGAAGGATCGGAATTCTGAAGTAACTGTTGTTTTTTCTGAAGATTCTAAGGATCAGAATTCAGAGGCTGGGAATGGAGTGCGACGTAAGACCGTTGAACATGGAAGTCAAAGTGATATGATTGAGGTCATGCCCGTGTCTCCTCAGTTGGAAGCTGAACCAATTCTTGATGAGGAAGCAGATAATGAATTCATGGAAGAATCTGCCGTGGCTGATAGAAATGAGAGCCTAATGATGGTTAGTTAAGTCTTTTGAAGCACAGTGTAGTTGAGAGTGAATTCCATTTCATAATTGTCTTGTTACTTCTTGCATTCTATTTCCTGGATTGGATATATAGGATGATATGTCAAAGTCTTCTTTATGAAACAACTCTTTCGGAAATTTCGTTTCATTTTTAGAGAAATCTTGTATAGTCCATGTTACTATTTATCCACTGCAATGTAAAGTTGACTTGCTTTACTTCCACTAGCACGTCCACAGAAGGTGTGTCAGAACCCAGAATAAAGCCCCTTAGTTCATACCATTGGATTTGTAATGTTTCTCACTCACCTTTGTTTAGTCATTTATGACTATCTCCTGAAATTTGAAAAATTAAGGCAGAAGTGCAGATCACACCCCACCCCATCCCACTCCTCCCAACCTTACCAAACATCAAACAAGAGAAATGAAGGAAGACTAGAAAACAAAAATTCCATGGAAAGTTAACACTTAGAGGGACGTGTGTAAATCGTAACATTCCTATTATGAACCTAACAATTCATTTAATCCGTAGTCATTTGTAACAGAATAGATATTCGTCAAGGAAACTTTTATGCCCTGACAATGAAGTTTATATTCCTATTTTCTATAATTTGATCTTTTGTGATGCTTTTTTTCGTTCTTCTATTGCAAATTCTGTTGGGATATAATTTCACATTTTTCAGTTGTCCTTTTTATGATTTGACAATGATTCTATTTACTCCATGATATGCTGATTTTTTGCAAAGCTTAATGAGTTAACTTTCCTAATTTATTTCTCTGCAAATCTGGTGTGAGAACTTTGATCTTGAAAGTAAAGAGAATTCAGTTCTTCTGTTTGAAAATCTGACTGTTGTTAGATTAATTTTTACAGTTTAACAATTCTCAGAAGTCACTTTTGGAACCAAGGACTGACAATGATCACAGCGTGAAAAACAGTGATATTGAAGAAGCATCAGATTGTGAAGTGACACAGCTAAAATCTGTTGAATCTGTTGCAAACAGGTCTCTTTTCTCTGTATTTTCTTTGTTTGTTTTGCTGGCATTGTTATCTTTTAGTGTTAAAGTAGCATTGAACAATTATGTTCCCTCATGAAATGCATGCCTTCTATTTGTTCCTGTAATCAAAATCCCTGATTCTAGAAACTTTACAACTTGAAGATGACCTCATAAAACATCTTTGCCTGTATATCCTATAGAAAACAATTACAGGATAGATAATCTCTAATAATCATGGAAGACCCTGGTTTTATATCTCGGTTATTTAATATAGTTCTATTTCCCTTCATTTGCAGCTTTATAGTACTTTTGAAAGTTTAAACACTGCTAATGTATTTGTTTTATGCAGAATAAAAGCAGATTTTGTTCTATCTTCAGGTGCTGCTTTGTTGCCACACCCTTCTAAGGTATCTTATGGATATATTTTCATTCAGCATAGGCTGGAATTTATGTATAACCTTGTGGTTTGTGCAACTTAAACCTGTCTTAATAATGGTCCATGTGCAACTTCAAGTTTGAAAATATAGAAGGAAAAGAAAAAAAATGAAACTTTGCACTTTTCTCAACGTAGTCGACACCTTACCATGTTGTTGAATTTAAATCCTGTGTGAAACGTGTTAGAAGTCTGTTAACCTTTTGGAGTTGTAAGATTGCTGGGAAGTAATAAAAAAATAATAAATTCCAGGTGTTGACAGGTGGAGAAGATGCATATTTCATCAATGGTCAAACCTGGCTTGGTGTAGCTGATGGAGTTAGTCAGTGGTCACTAGAAGGTACTGCTGCTTGATATTGACCTGGAGGCTGAAGTTGAGCAATAAGTACTTTTAAGATGGTTTTATCCTGATGATAATTTTTATTTGTAGTTAAATTTGTGCTTTACGGGTCATGTAATTTATTTATTTTAATGCTTAGGGGTCAATCCAGGAGTTTATGCCCAAGAAGGCAAGAACTCATCAAAAGATGTGAAAACATTCTCTGATTGCACTGGAGATTCATTAAACAACCTGTTGAAGTCCTTACAAGCAGTGTTGCCAGAACACAGTGTCCTGGTTCCTCGACAGTTTTGATTGCTCACTTTGATGGTGAGGTAAAAATTATTGTAAACTTCTGATGCCTCCTTTTGGTTAGTGATGCTGGTTGTTGTGAACTGACAATCAATGTGGTTCAGAATGCAATATATATAGAAATCATATGTCTCTTGGTTTAATTCCTCAAGCAATAATGTTATCGTAAAAATGCAAACTAATTAAGTATAAACTATCTGCCTATCTATGTAAATACACACGAGGAAATTATATTATTATAATGGTGACACCTCAACTGGCATTTTAATTTCTGACTGTGATGTCAAGATACGAATAGCTAACAGCATGGTAAAGGGACTGACTGTACATGAACTCTTATATGATTAGATGAACTTTATATAAAATAATAACTAATGTCATATGTGATCAAGCTCTTCCAGGAGTTGGCAGTAATATAATGAGTCATAATTTGATCCTGAATAGCACCGTTTAAGTTTCAAGAAGGCACAACTGCACAAGCTAAGTTCACATTGATTTCGACTGATTTTCAATTTGCCGACAGGCTCTTCAAGTGGCTAATATTGGAGACTCGGGATTTATAATACTAAGGCACATTAGTGTTTACAAAAAGTCTTCCCCTATGCTTCATGAATTTCATTTTCCAGTGCAAATTGAAAGAGGTGATGACCCCTCTTATCTCACAGAGGTATGCTTTTCCAAAACAAATATTGAATCATTAGCATCCTCAAACCTTATGATGGTTCAGAAAAGTGACTCCAAAAATAATCAGGGTATTATTGTATGTGCTTTTGTCTTCAGGAATACAGAGTTGATTTAGAAGAGGGGGAACGTTATTATCACTGCAACTGATGGACTTTTTGACAATTTATATGACCAAGGAATTTCATCAATAGTCCTGGCATCATTAAACAGTGATAAACGGCTGGAGGTGCTAAAACATCTTTAAAGATTTTCTGATAAACAATGTTGTTAAATGTGCACACATTCACACATTCACACACTTACATATATGCATTTGTAGATGCAAATACACAGGAAATCAAGTTCCTTTACACCGTATCATTCATCAACGATCAGTGGTGTTTGTTTAACTCTGCTTTTTTATTCCCCCCCCGCTCTTTATTTAGGAAATTGTGGAGTTATTGGCAATACAGGCGCAGGAAGTGGGTAGGTCTGCTTCTGCCAGATGCCCGTTTGCTGATGCTGCTCAAGCAGCTGGATATGTAGGTTATGCTGGCGGCAAGCTTGATGATGTGGCTGTTATTGTATCAGTGGTTCAAAGACAATAGAATCTTGCATAACACAAGGTTAGTGCATGTTTGGTATAGTCAATAGTCAATACTATCACTTTTTCTGAGCATGCAGGAATATTGGTATGTTGGCGTAATTCTTCTACTTGTTCCAAATCTTTGTGCGTAAAATATAAATTAGGCCTATAAGCTATAATGCTGTCGTTGTTTACATTGGTGCAACTGTTCTCAAGAACATCTACATTAGCCAGAATCTATGATGTTTCTCAAATGTTTACTTGTACAGCTACTGATGCCAATTATTGAAAGAACTTTTGAAAAAAATTCTGCTTTTCCAGTTGAGTGAAATAGTATGTGGAGTTAATGTTGTTATTATCATTCACATACAAGATAACAGAAAAAAATGCCTTCAAAAGTTAATACTGGCAAGTTATGGGGGTTACAAGACTTTAGTGTCCTTTAAAAAGAACTTATCTAACCACAAACTTTTAGTTTTGACACGATCAATTTTTAATTAGCAACACAAGCTAATCGAGTAATGTGACATGGGATCGAAGTCAATAGTATGAATATCTAAAGCAACTACTTCCCATGGTAATTAATAATTGGTGTTGCTCGCCTATAACTTCTATGGACTTGACTAGTTGAGTTAGGATCTGTTCGTAAGGCTTATGAAAAATCAAAAGTTACTTCTGATACTAAAAGTCATTTTTGAACTTGTTTGGATTGTTTTTTGGAAGCTCTTTGGCTTTTAGAGTAAGTTTGTCCAATGGTTCATTTGACATGGTTCTTGAAAGTCAAATAATTTTTTGAAATTACTTCGTCCGATTAAAAAGAATTTTTATAGGAATTGACGTAAGATGATTTTTTGAAAAAAAAAATCTTCTACAAAAAGCAGAAGAAAAACAAAAGCCAACGAAAAGGGCCCTTAGAGGTTGCAAAAGGTTTACAGTGAGAACATAAAAGGTGTAATTTTGTGGGCTATCCACCGAAAGGTGTAGCAGGAGTGTCCTTCATCAATCACGCTTTGAGAGCATTGTGTTTGATTGATTCCAAGTTATGCCTACCCCACTTTTACAAATCGAAATAATGACCCCACCCTTTTCATCGTGTAATCAAATCGAAATCCCAAATTAATTAAGCTAAAAAAAAAAAAGAAATTAATATTTCTATTGAATTAATGCATTCAACATTGATGAAAAGGTACAAATGTGAAAGAGTAATGTTATTCATCCCAAGTGGGAATAAAAAAACACAGTTTATGTGACATTAAACGATATGTTAAATGAAATGTGAAATTAAATGATTTATTTAATTTCACATATTATTTAATGTCATATTAACGTCACATAGACTGTATTTTCATTCCCAGTGGGGATGACTGGGGATGAATAGCACTATTCAATGTGAAATGGCCAACTTTGAAAGAATTGTTGGGGCTGGCAAAGGAACGCCTTTTGTGCAATAACACCTGTTCATCATGGAGGGTGACTACAATAATTATTCTATTCTCGTTGTTCTGAATAGTGAATTTTTGGAGAACGTGTTATTAAAATGTAAGAAAAAGTTTTGAATTTATGTATAGAATATTTTATCGTGTGAATTTGTATTTGAAAATAAATAGATAGAAAACAAAGTTATAAAAGAATGAAAGACATAATGACTCAGCCTCTGTTTGACCATATTATTTTTTCATTCTCATTCGTCTACTCATTTTCAACTAAACATTCTTCAATAAAATAATATTTTTCATCATATTAATAATCATTCATTATTTTTCAATCACATATTCTCCATCACATCAAAATAAAAAATGCATTCTTGGTGCAAAAATGTGCACCAAATAGAAAAGGACAATGGATCGGCTTACATTCTAAGCCCCTATTTGGCCACTATTTTCTTTGAAAAAAATATTGTTTTTAATAGTGAATTTTTGATGAACGTGTGATTAGAAAATAAGAAAATTTTTTGGGTATATGTATAAAATATTTTATTGTATGAATGTATGATTAAAAATGACTATAGGGAGAAAAAAATTTAAAATAATGTGAGACAAACTTGGGCTAAAAATTACTTGGGATTAATTTGGAGCTCCTATTGAAATGACAAAAATATTCAACAAAACACCACTTCACCAGTCAAATGGACAACTTTAACGGCTGAGATGAGATGATTTTTTCTGAAGATCGACCAGATTTCACTTTTGACTGATTTCGGAGTTGTCTGGCATTTGGTCAATTGTTTACAGAACAATTCTAGGTGTAAAATTGGTGGGACCCACACTAATGTGAGTGTGTTGTAAGTGTTGTCAACCACTAATAATTGTACAAATAGTTTTTTTGTTGTTTACATTGTTTCATGTGTCGCGACATGATTGGCCAGTTTGAAAATAAAAAATAGTTTCCCGTCCATTTACTTTTGAATTTGTAAAGACATGTCAACCATCATGTACAAAATCAATGTACAAATGGTTTAATCCATTTTTAATAGATTAAAAATGGATAATTCTTGTTGTACATCACCTTGTACATCAAGGTGTCCATAATGGACACTCGGCACCCCCTCATTGGAGGAGGTGCCGACCCCACCAACCCTCCCTCCAATGAAAGAGTGCCAGGTGTCCATTATGTACACTTTGATGTACAAGGTGATGTACCAGTAGCATTACCCATTAAAAATTTGAACTCAAACTATGATGTTCCCTCCCATCAAAAGGACCCCTCTAATAAAATGGTTGGCCATTTTGAATACAAATACGACATTTGCCAAGCTGCAAATTAACCTTTTAACAGTCGAATTTGGTCGACATTTTAAATTTGATTAATCATCTTGCAAACTTGGGATGACAAAGGAGCGTGACGTTCTTTTTGGATGGAGGGGATTAAAATGATCCCTGTTTATTTATTCATTTAGCGCCCGTTTGGCTACCATTATTCTATATTATAATAAAAATAATAATTTTTTAAAAATGTTTAATTAAAAAGAAAAAAATTTAATTTACGTGTAATATTATCGAACTTTCAAATTTATTACTCGCGTAGGCTCCAACTTTTGATTTTTGAAAATTCCCAAATTTCAAGACAATCGTAACTCCATTCTAGAAAGAGGACACCTCATGATCTCCATGTGTCCCTAGTGTACGGTGTACCCCCTTAATGTTTTTTTGCCCATTATAAACCTTTACGATTGCCCTGCCATTTTCATTCTTCACTCTGCACACTCTTCTCTCTAAAATGGCACCTTTTCCGAGCACCGCCTTCCAACTTCCATTCTTCTTCGTGCTGTTTTCCATTGCTCCTTTCACCACCGTCCAGTCCGCTTCACACTCGGCGCCGGCTCCAGCCGTGGACTGCTCTAGTCTGGTATTAAACTTGGCAGACTGCCTTTCATTTGTGACCAGCGGAAGCACCACCAAGAAGCCTGAAGGTTCTTGCTGTTCTGGGCTTAAGACCGTGTTAAAAGCAGACGCTGAGTGTCTCTGCGAGGCTTTCAAGAATAGCGCACAGTTGGGTGTCACTCTTAATGTCACCAAGGCCTTGACTTTACCTGCTGCCTGCCATGTCTCTGCCCCTTCCGTTAGCAACTGTGGCCGTAAGTTCCATGATTTATTTTTCTTTCGAGTTTTGTTTGGCCATTTTTATGGTTCTTCTTTCGATTTTCATGTTTACTATGTATATTTCGGGGTAAAGATTATTATTTCGAGTTTTCTTCACTGTCATAGCCCTCATCTTTTTATAGAAAAATACTTCTTTGAACTTTTTCTTTCATCGATCAATTGTTTGTACGAATTCAAAACTAACTTCTTGTTATTATTTTGCTGTTATTACTTAATCACAGTGACTGCCGCCGGTGCTGCTCCAGGTATGCACAGATCCAATTACCCTTGACTGGTTATATTCTTCTTCAAACTCTATATTACGAAACTCATCGAAGTCCGGCGTCTATAGTTTGAGTTAGATGAATTTTCAAGTTAACTGACAAGTGCATATTTGGTTTCACTGCAGCTCTTTCTCCT
This sequence comes from Fraxinus americana, assembly GCA_035079005.1. NCBI lineage: Eukaryota > Viridiplantae > Streptophyta > Magnoliopsida > Lamiales > Oleaceae > Fraxinus > Fraxinus americana. Next base: position 30,455,570 of record CM068719.1, on the reverse strand, counting down.
ATGGCATTATCTCCTACTGCAGTTCCGGGTGCTCCAACTACCAGTATAGTACCTAATGAACTTGCACCTGCACCAGCACCTGGTCTTGCTCTAGGAAGCTCTGGTTCTTCTGCACTAGCCATCTCTGTTGGGTTTCTCGTACTTTCCATGGCAGCTGCCGTATCTTCAGATTTATTCTGAGAGCTTATTGTAATCTCTTCTTTTCGAGACAAGAATTGAGCTTCTTCTTAGTAATTAACCTTTAGTAATATTAGGCTTTGTAGATGGGAGACAATGATTAGTAGGATCCATTTTGAGCTACTTTTTTGTATCATCTTGTTATTCAGTATTTAATGGACGCGCTATTTATCCTTAATAGGCCTTTTTAAGATTGCAGCTGGTTTGAGTAAGACATTATCATCCACCATTGGTGGCACTAGAGTCCAATCTAAATTTACTTCACTGCCATCTAGAATGGGCTGACCAACTCAAAATTGAGCCTAGATGGAGCTTCCGTATAAATATATAGAATTGGAAGGGTCTGACTAGTCTACGCTCCAGGTTGAAGTTCATTTTGGGAATCCATTGGAGAAAGTAATGACACTATTGGAATAGCTCACAATTGAAAATAATTCAATGGACACAAGCATAAAAAACAAAAGAAGCCGTGAAACTAAAGTAAATAGGAAGAAACTGTAAAGATATAACCTTGAGTTCAAGAAGCTCATTTTACAGAGTCTGGAATTCAAAAAACATCGAGAGACTTGTTACAATTGTGTAGACTTATTTTGCCCGATCCATCTTGTGATAAATTTATCCTTTTATTTCTTCTGTAAAAGAAGAAAGAAAACAAGAAAAGTAAACATTGATGAAGACTTTGTCAAATCCTCACACTCAAGTAATGTTTCAAGCTTCCTACATGAAGAACATGCTGTCCTAAATTCCTAATGCAACTTTTCGATTGCCTCGTTCGTCCACCATACTCAAATGCTTGCAAACATCTACATTGAATCTGACCAATCCTTCTGCCATTGGTGTCAAATGGACCTTCTCAAATCCCAACAAGTGTTTCCGAGGGGCATTGTGCACTTGGGGAGGACTTGAATACAAGAAAACAGTGTGATTTCCAGCCATTTTCCCCACCTTTTTTACTCTCAAATGAATATTAAAGGCTATATTCTTGCAGGTTTCCTCTACGGCACTGATGGACTTGCAGTTTGACGAGTGACAAACATGTCCCTCGTCTAAGGGGACAGAGATGAGCTTTGGGGCCTGAACGAGGTGGTGATTGAATTGAGAATAGCTTAGTCCATCCCCAAATGAAAAAACAGTTGGACCAGTGTAAAAACGGTATGTTCCACCAGGGTAGCCTGTGGTGGGGTCTGGTCTCATGTTCATGTTAGTCATAGGAACTTTGTCCACATACGACTGTGGATACCATGTCAATGGTAGCCTTCCACCTGCACCAGATTGGACACATTCAATACTAGAAATAATGTCAAGTAATTTCTAATCTACCTTCGAGAACATGTTTCACCAAAATAATGAGAAAATATGAGGAAGGCTCACTAGAATTGTAATATCCAAAGATAACATCAGTAATTGCAGCTCCACCGGCTTCGCCAGGGAAACCGACCCAGAGGATGCTAGTTATTTTGGGATCATCTTTTGCAAATTGTATGTCCATTCCACCGCCAGACATAATAACTAGAATTACAGGCCTCTTGGATACATTTGTAACCGCTGTAACTAAAATCGATTGTTGTCCTGGAAGTGTAATATCGAGCCTGTCCTTGCTTTCTGCCTCGATAGATTGGTCCGAACCCATTATTAAAACTACAGCATCAGCTGCTGCTGCTACTTTCTTAGCTACATCTACTTGAGCAGCGGAGCACGATACATCAGCACAGCCCAACTGATACACTGTTGCAACGGAGGCCGTTAGACCTTGCAAAAGGAGTTGTGTATTTACAGGGAAAGCCTGCAAGATAGTCCATGGTAAGTAATCCCTGATAAAGTCAGGGTCAAGCTATTCTCAGCCTCATCTTAGCAAGTCCCTTTAGACAACATTAGTACTACTCTTCTTCCCAATTATTTTGCAAAAAATAAAAAAATTCATACATGATCACAGTAGTTGCTATAAATCGTACTACATTTAAAAACTAAAAAGATACCTTCATAATTGCCAATCATGGTTTTGGTTACATTATCATTAGGACCTATTACTGCCAAGGATTTGATGGCAGTAGGAGATAGAGGCAGTGATCCTTCAGTATTTTTGAGCAAAACAGTCCCTTGTCGTGCAACTTCACGGGCAAGCTCCTGATTTGCGGTGGTGCACACATCTTTCGGCCCTAGATTTCCATACAGTTGCTTGCTTGGATCACCATCAAAGAATCCCAGTCTCATCAGTGTGGCAAAATTGTTCGAAATTGCTTTGTTGACGTTTGTTTCATTTAGAAGTCCACGATCTGTTGCTGCTTGAGTGTGATCACTCAGGAAAGATCCACAATTGAGATCCAACCCTGTATAGTAAGAGTGAATGGTCATGAATATTAATCCAGTCATAAGTTGTTATTGAGATTAAAATAAAGAACAGAGTAGCATCCAATTTCTAAAGCACGGGTCAATCTGTCGGCAAGGGAACAGTATATGGTACGATTAGGCCTCATGCAGTCTACTGTGTACACTAAGACTAACAATTACAATTCAAATCACATATTACACGCCTGAACTTTATAGCCAAAGCAGCAGTCTCCTCTGGTGTTTTGGTGTAATTCTGGGAATAAAACATCTCTTTCAAAGAATCGCAGTCGGAAGAAATGTACCTGCAGTAACCAACGACGAGCAAATGTATTGATTATCTTTATTTTTTTCCCCCAAAATGGAATGTCATTAAAGTAAAATATTGAACATTATGCAAAAGTTAAATACCCATTCAACTGCCACTGGCCTCGAATCACACCGGCTAAGAGGACCGGATCACCACATGTTGGCTTGCCCTTAACTTGGTTATACGAACACATCACACCAGCAACATTTCCATCAATCACACAACTCTTGAATGGGGGTTGGAATGTATCATCTAAATCTTGTTGTGTTACCTAACTCACACAGCATAAATTAAACATCTTATTTTTGATAGTCAGAATTTGGGAAATAAGGACGAATCAACTCAAATTTGATCGATTATAAAGAAGTACCACAGCATTGAAAGTGTATCTCTGAATCCCTTTCCAGTTATCCACATCAAAAGCTGTATAGTGCTTACAGCAAGCTCCCACTTTCAGTCTATCTTTGTCACCATCGTCTCTCTGTTTCAAGCCTCTTACGTATGCTGCACCGTACTTACTTGAAAGCACGGGGTCTTCTCCTGGAGTTTCCTGGCCTCATCCCCATCAGGCGTAACGGAAAATATTGACATTTGGGGACCAAAATGTTAATCCAGCTAATCCAACATTGTACATTGCTCTGGCCTCAGTAGAAACTACCTGCAGACATCAAAACTTTTCAAGGCCTCATGCTAGTCTATGGATTAGTCGGGAATTTTCACCAAACTTGCATTCAGTTACATTTCACATCACTATTATCTAACAAAATAGCTAAATCAATATGAAATTAAATTCATGTTTACTTCCGTTCGCAAGAAGGAATCATATTCAAAATCCCCAGTAAGTTACTTCTGCTTACCAGTCTTAATCATATCCACCTTAATTATTTTAATGATTAATACTAATCTTCTTAATTAATTTCAAATCATGTTAAAGAATTACTTTTGACAATTTGACACCCCAATGGCAATAATTAGGGGGCCTCCCATTTTCTCAAGAAACCTGGTCCTTCAAATCAGCATCATCATTGTTGCTTGGTCTATCTGATTTGCATTAATCCTCTTTTTCTTGTTGTTTATAAAACCAGACAATAAAGTGATGGTGACCCACTGCAGCTAATGCAATTGCTTTTCATGTTCATTCGCCCCTTTTAGAAGAAAGCGCGTCCTAACGTCTTTTTCCCAGTATATTTCTTTGTTCCTTTTGGTTTATGAACTATTAGATTTGCAAAAGAAGAGTTGAAAATAATACATAAAGGCAGGAAGCAAAAATTCAACAAATCTCTTGGAGGGTCTAGGGGCAAGGGTCTTGGACATCCAGGATTTAGTCCGACAAAATTGGGACACCTGGTTATCAATAAAAAAAAAAAAAAAGTGCTTGTTTGGTGGAATTTTTGGGGGAAGAATTGATTTTTGAATAGTGATATGATGGGAAATGTGTGATTGAAAAAGAAGAAAAAATTATTGATGTGATGAAAAATATTATTTTATTAAAGAATGTGTGGTTGAAAATGAGAATTGATTTATTGTAAAATTTGAAAATAAAAAACAAACATGAACTAAAAAGATATTGTACATAAGAGACTTGTTGCATTGGACAAAAGATATTTGAATTAAATGTGTACTTTCTCTACAACCAAGCCCCCTCACAGAGTATTAAGATTTTGGGGTCCATCTTAAAAGATCAACCTTATTAAGAGGAGTAGCCCAAGATCTTTCTTAATTGGTCTGTGTCAACATCTTTATTCGATGTGAGATTATATCCCTTAACACGCCCCCGCAAGATGGTGGCTCATTTGAGCAGACCAATCTTGAAATCCACGTGCTCACTTTTTGAAGTCTTATCGGGATCGAATCGCTCGTTGGAGCATAATGGGCTCTGATACCATATTAAGATTTGGGGGTCCATCTTAAAAGGTCAACCTTATTAAGAGCAGTAGCTCAAGATCTTTATTAATTGGTTCGTGTCAACATCTTTATTCGATTTGAGATTATATCCCTTAAGACAGAGAGAGAAGAAAAGAGAATGAACCCACAGAGTATGAAAAGGTTAAAAATAACAGAGAAAAAGCATAACATGGGAAGAGAAAAAATATGCATTACCTTTCCAATCAATTCAAACAGGGATTCATTGAAAGTTGCACCAGTGAGAATGACCTGAGGGAAACTGGTAGCGCCGGGAACCAGGCTTGAACATTTGGTGCCTGGCCCGGTATATGAGACTCCATGCAATGCCTGAGACCACCACTCATAATTCGGAATCCCAAGACTACTTACTCCTTTTGAACCATCAACCAAGAATCCAATTTTTTCTTGCAATGTCAGCCTATTTACCAGATCATCCACCCTCGTTTTCACATTCAATGAAGCATCACAGAAACTGAAATTCTTCAGCCCGGGATTGCTAGAGATATCACAGGCAAAAACAGGTTTCTGGGCCAAAACAGGCCGATGATTAAATCCAAAATTGGTTGAAGTGAAGTAAAAAATGTAACAAAAGAGGAAAACAATGTGTTTTCCCGAGGCCATTGAATTGATATGACCTCTCTAAGTAGGAAAAAAATGTAGAACAAATGGTGGGTTGCACAAACTCGTAGTGATCAAGAACGAGAGGGTATTAAATCCATGTTGTTTTTTAGCATCACGTGAATGTGACGGATTGTAGAAATTTATGGGCATAACTCATCTCACAAAACCGGTTCAGCAAGAGAGGTTTGCCACATTGTTTATAAGCTGGCCCAAGACATTGTCCACACGCGATGTGGGATTTATTTCCAACACCCTCCCTCACGTGCAGGACAGTAATTTTTTCGATCTTTGTCACGAGATAAGTAATGTGGGCACACATCAATCCTGTTGTTGGGTTTTGATACTCAATAAATCCGGGCTATGATGTTAAATCGGTATTTTAGTTGGATAATATTTCATAGGCCTCGGCCGATGATTGAAATGATATGATGACACCACAATCGGACCAATCGAATCACGTAACCCACTTGGTCCATTCGAAGTAGCCTAATTGTATTAGTGTTGCTCATGGCCCAACCCGAACGACTTGGATGGCTTTAAGGTTTTAACCCACTTATCCCTTTGTTATTGGGCCCTGTTTGTTTGACCTAAAAGCCTAAACCCTAAACCTACCTTTAACCTATTTAATGAAAGTTGCTAATCATTCTTAGTGTGGGAAAGATTTTGGAGCAGCCGTGTATTGTGTGGAAAAAGAGTTGAAGCCGTCCCGTTTTGTGTGTGAAGACAGAAAACCGGTTTTGCCTATTGCTTTGTGCAATTTGAGCTTTGTGCTTGAGAGACCCATTTGTTCTTCTTCTCTGCCTAGCCTTAGTGGCTCTTCCCGTGGCTGTAATCTTTTCATCCAGTCCTTTGTGGGCTGAAATCTGGAGCAACCGAGTTCGGGTGTGGGAAGGTGCCGGTTTGTGGTTGATTGGTTGATTGTGGTGGTCGTTTGATTGGTTAGCTGAGTCCGGAAGTCATTGATTGGAGCCCCAAAATCCAACATTTGGTATCAGAGCTGGTTGGTGGTGTATTGGGCTTCAAAATCCAGCAGAAAATGCAGCAGAAATCGACCAGGAAGCAGTTGAAAAATCTGTCCAGATTTTGGTGCGAAAACCGGACCTGCAATCTCGATTTCCGGCCATTCCAGGAGGAATTTGGACAAACGGAGACCGAATTTGGAACGTGCAGGTGGAGGAGCTTCTGGGCCACCGGCGCGTGGTGGTGACGGCGGCCGGCGGCGGCGCGTGGGATCTCCGACGCTGCGCGTGAGGGCGCGTGGGCGTTCTTCTGAAAGTGGTTTCTTCAGGCAGTTTCTTTATTTTAATTTTGTGAACGTGCTGATATTTTTGGTTTAGTGTTTCAGGTTACGCAGGAAAAGTTGGACGGATTTGCCCCTGCGCTCGTAAGTCCATTTTAGCTCGGTTGGTTGCTGCAGTTGCTGAAAACATTAGGGCGAATAGTGGTGGCCCTAAATTGTTTAAAATTTATATTCCTCGTAATTTACGGACTCAGATATGTCCGCTCTGGTAAATTGTCTTATCCCGTTTAATTCCGGCATTAGCGCGTCATCGTGTGGGGTGACATTAGGATTGGGGATACCGTGAATGGGTAACCATTGCTTGTGCTAGAAGTTTATGAATTAATTGCTCTATTTGAAGTATTGAATTTAACTGCAAGTTGGTAATTGCTTTTGTGGTGGAACTGTTGTTTTGTCTCTGTGTGAGATTTCTTTGCGTGAAAATTTGAATTTTGTTGACATACCTTCGTGTTGCATTGATTATCCTGTTAGAACACCTTGGACTTGACCCATTCGAACGTTTCCTTGATCTGAGATTTTGAGTCTCACGAAACCCTGGGAATCTAGAACGGTGTATATTGTTGCCTTAGGTTTACTTTGTGTGACCTACTTGTGCATTTTTTGTTGTTATGTTTTTCAAAATGTCTTCACATTTCGAAATTGGGATTTTCAATGGGAAATGTGATTTTTCAATTTGGCAACAAAAGATGAAGGGTATTTTGGTTCAACAAAAGGTTTCAAAGGCCATTGATGGCAAATTTCAGGAAAATTTTACAGATGCACAAAAAGAAGAATATGATGAACTTGCATATACTTCAATTATTTTATACCTGTCTGACACTGTTTTGAGAAAAGTTGGAAAACTTGATTCTACCAAAGAATTTTGGAAAAAGTTGGATGATTTATATTTGCTTAAATCCACTCATAACAAGTTGTACTTGTTTGAAAGATTTTTTAGCTTTAAAATGGATTCTTCAAAAGATTTGGATGACAATTTGGATGTGTTTAACAAACTTGTTCAAGATATTGTTAACTGTGGAGAGTCGGTGTCTGAAACCTACAAGGCTATTATTTTGTTGAATGCTATACCTGATACTTATCATGAAGTTAAAAATGCTATTAAGTATGGTAGGGACACCTTAACCCCTGAAATTTTCATAGATTCCCTTAGGAGTAAGGAAATGGAGGTTAAAGCTAAAAAGGAAGATAAGAGAAATGGTGAATTGCATATGATGAGGAGTAGAATGAAGTTTAAGCAAATGAGTTTAGGTAGAGCTCAAGATAACAGTGATTCGAGTAGTGACTCGAGTGATGAGGGTGATAAGAAGAAGAGCAAGGGTTGGGACAAGTCTGGTGGTAGACGGTGTTACAGCTGTGGTAAGTCTGGACACTTCATTAGGGATTGTCCCAAAAAGAAGAGTAAGTTGAGAGGTGATGCGAATTTGCTTATAGGGTCGAGTGATGACCCTAGTGAGGTTTACTGAGTGTAACCTTAGTTACTGCATTTGCATCTGTGTGTAATCCTTTTTGCATGAGTGTGATTGCTCGTTTCCGCTGCATGGCTATATGTTGCATCTCAATGTGTTTGATATGTGCATTGACATGATTTGGAGTGATCTTATTACTTGGTGTAATGTGTTTGCATGCATAGTGGGTTTGTGATGCATTTGGCAGTGTGTGTGTGTATGTCTTTTGGTAAGGTGGAGTATAGATGCCTAGGGGTACATTGGTTGTACCGTGGGATGTGGAGTGTGGCATTTGGATCACGGTGGAGATGTGATCAAATGTTAGAATCCTTTATCTGGAAGAGACCCTGATCAGGTGGAGTGTGAGTGAGGCACTTCTATCACTTCTGTTAGGTGGAGACCCATTATCCACGTAGGTTGGAGACGTGATGTGTTGATAGAGGATTATCCCAAGAACTTAGAATCTATAGAGACTTACTAGTTAGACATGTTTGTTTGTTTGTTTGAGTGATTAGTCTAGTGAGCATGGTGGGCGATGAGGTGAGATGTGTGTTCTCGAGGTGAGTTAGCAACACGGAATGAGATATGATAAGTGTGGTGAGATCTGTGTGAGGTCATTTATGCATTTGTTGCGTATATGTTGGCCTGTTGATTAACTTGTTAATCTGTTGTTCTGTGTGAACGGGTGTGATAAGATCTCTGTGTTATCCTGTGTGATATCTCCGTCGCATGTTTTATTTGCTCTTGATTGATTGCTGTGCTTATTTGTTTCTACTTGGGTGTTCGTGACCTTAGCCCTAGTGAGTATATGGAACAAGTATGGTATGTGTTTCAGGTGGAGACACGAGGTAAGGTCTGTGATGCCAATTTTATTGGTTATCTTGATTGTGCAAGTGTAAACTGTGTGTTTTGTCTACTTGCAGATTTATTGAGATCAAGGTGGAGATTTGTTGGGTTTTGATACTCAATAAATCCGGGCTATGATATTAAATCGGTATTTTAGTTGGATAATATTTCATAGGCCTCGGCCGATGATTGAAATGATATGATGACACCACAATCGGACCAATCGAATCACGTAACCCACTTGGACCATTCGAAGTAGCTTAATTGTATTAGTGTTGCTCATGGCCCAACCCGAACGACTTGGATGGCTTTAAGGTTTTAACCCACTTATCCCTTTGTTATTGGGCCCTGTTTGTTTGACCTAAAAGCCTAAACCCTAAACCTACCTTTAACCTATTTAATGTAAGTTGCTAATCATTCTTAGTGTAGGAAAGATTTTGGAGTAGCCGTGTATTGTGTGGAAAAAGAGTTGAAGCCGTCCCGTTTTGTGTGTGAAGACAGAAAACCGGTTTTGCCTATTGCTTTGTGCAATTTGAGCTTTGTGCTTGAGAGACCCATTTGTTCTTCTTCTTTGCCTAGCCTTAGTGGCTCTTCCTGTGGCTGTAATCTTTTCATCCAGTCCTTTGTGGGCTGAAATCTGGAGCAACCGAGTTCGGGTGTGGGAAGGTGTCGGTTTGTGGTTGATTGGTTGATTGTGGTGGTCGTTTGATTGGTTAGCTGAGCCCGGAAGTCATTGATTGGAGCCCCAAAATCCAACACCTGTGGTAGGCTCTGATACCATGTTAAGAATTGAGATTCCATTTTAAAAGGTCAACCTTGTTAAGAGGAGTAGCCCAAAATCTTTATTAATTGGTTCGTGTCAACATTATTTATTGATGTGGGATATATAACCCTTAACACGCCCCTGTAAGGTAGTGGCTCATTTGAGCACACCAATCTTGAAATCTACGTGCTCATTTTAGAGTCTTAATGGGATTGAATCGCTCGTTGAAGTATAATGGGCTCTGATACCATGTAGAAATTTATGGTAGGCCTAATTCCACCTAATAAAACCGGCTTATTAGGGGAGAATTGTCCTCACCTTATTAAGTGGATCATTTATATTTTCCCAAGTAATGTGGGATTCTAATACGCCCCATCACATACAGCGTGGACCATGCCAAAAAACTGTGAACAAATCGATATTGGGTGGCACCCAATATTGCATAATTGGAACTAGCTCTGATACCATGTTAAAAATTAAGATTGGCAGAAGGATTGATTTTGCTGAAATCAGAAACTGATGCTGCTGAAAAAAAAAATTCTGCTTCTAAAAAAAAACTGCTGGTTATACACGTTACTGGGGAAAAAAAAAAAAAAGCTTCTGAACAAGAAATTGCTGGTAGGAATTTTGTTGGACGGGTATTGGCGGAAGTTTTGAACTTATCGTTCTGATACCATGTTAGGAATATTGGACCTAACTTCACCTAATAAAATCAACTTATTAGGGGAGGATTGCCCTTACCTTATTAAGTGGATCATTTATATTTTCTCAAACAATGTGAGATTTTAATACGGATAAAAGTAAGAGTCTTTGGGTCCATCTAAAATGACGTTTACAGCTTACACAAGAGGATATTCTCTCTTATAAAAATCTCAAGATTTTCTTTAAAACAGCATATGTGAGCGAGTCCGTGAACGATTTTTCTTTGTCATCTTTAAGGGTTTCTATGGTAACTTTTTGTTTGGAAGCTCAGTTGCAGACAGACATTAGGTTAAATAATTGCTCCGAGAATTGGAAAAATGGGCCGGTGATACATACAGCAATGATGTGTGTCTGTATACGCCATTAGCTACTAAGAATGAGGTTATTTTTTGGGGGCGTTGGTGCTGAGATTCATATATGTTTCAGTTATTCACTGCGACTCGAAATATAAGGATTAAGGCAGCTGTCTTTTCGGCTTCACAGTTTCACCGCAGCCAAGCAACACCAGATATAAAAGGTGGTCAAAATGCATGCAGAAAACGTTATCTGAAGGATAAAAAATTCTTGGACATAAATCCATAATCTTAAAAAACATGTGACGAATTTTAAATTTATAATTCAACCCACAATGAATACGTATCTTTACACGCGTGCATAAGTATGTATTTAAGACGATCATGATAAAGGGTCTAACCAAATTAATCTTCCCATAAGCAATAGACCTAAATAATACAACGTTTTCAAGCTCTTGTATAAAAGAAAATATTAAATAATATTAATGGCCATCTTGCACAAAACCTATAAACAAGAATAATGCTACTTTGCCAGAAAGTAGGTGACGGATAGGTGTTGGCAAGATGTGATTGGATGAAAAAATTGATTGTATTTTAAACCGTGAAACTATAGATTATCATGTGACATTATGTCAAGAATTATGTTAACTTATGTCTATATAGTATGAATCTTAACAGCACATGCAACATTTTTAAGTGCACAGTTGGTTGTTGTCTCTTGACAAACTCATCAACAAGAAAATTTCACCAATTTGATCGTAAAAGTATTTCCAGTGGATTGTCATGTGAATGCAGGTCGGATGAGACGAAAAACAACTCCACATGTTCTATACCTAACATCTATAATTGTTAACGAGCGGTTCAAAATTATATTTAATCTTGCTTAGGGCCTGTTTTTGTTATAGATTAGATTTTGTGAATAATAGTAATATTATAACTTTATGAGCACCAAATACATTAATCTTTATCCGCTTCTTGCATTGTATTTTGGAAGGGAGCAATTATTTTCATAGCCCGTTTATATAGATCTATCACACTCTAAATATAGTTCTTTTAATTTTTTTTTTTAAAATAATATATTCATCCACATTAAATCCCAACATTATTCTTACTAAATTCATTAATTTAAACATTATATGTTCAAACCCAGGGACGGATTCAAGATCGAACTGCAAATCGAGCTAATCCGATGAAAAAAATTAATTTACACACACAAAAAAATTTTACAAGATTTTTTTTTATACTAAAAGGGGGGTTGGGGGGGGGGGGGGTCACTCTAAATTTATCAATATTACAATTTTGGAAAGGTATTATCTTCATCCCTATTACATTCCAACAATGCTTTTATTAAATTCATTCTTTTAAATACTACTAGTTTTTACCCGTGCGATGCACGGGTTGGGTTATTTTGAAGGTGATGTTAGTGTTTTATGTTAGGATTGTTTTGGATAAAATGGATAAAATTTCATACATGTATCCAAAAACTTCAAAATCTATACAAGAGAAAATAAATATTGCTTGACATCACAATAGTAGAAGCGTTTGGAATATAGGAATTGTTAATGTGGAAAAATGTTCATTGTTCATAAGCTATTTTTACAATGCACTAAATATATCATGTAAATAATTTTTTCATCAGTGGCTTCAATTTAATGTACAAAGTGTAAGCCTTCATGGACTGATGTACTAAAGAAGAAAATACGGAAGGATAGACTTCAAGGGCTTGGCTTTAAGACGCCTTCTGTCGTACCTTCTCAATATTGTCCATCATAACCCCTTTCATTTCTGGTATTTGAGCTTTTAATTTGGACAACTTATATCTTCTGGATGGTTCATACACTGAAGATGAAATTCACGAAATGATTAATGAATCTACTTTTAAAAGGAATTTCATCAAAAATTATTCTAAAATATCTTGATGGGAGTAGCCTAGGCAATAAAGCAGTTAGGACCTATGGGAGAAAAGAGAGTCTCATACAGTGGAAGAAGCTGAAAGGACATCATCGATAGAGAACTTACCATATGCTCTCGTTTTGCATTTTTTTTAATTTCCACAATCAGCTTTCTTTTCTTGTGCTTGTAAACTGTCTTTCCTTCTTTATGTTTTGGATGGATTTATCAAGCATCCTTTTATTCTCCCGCAGGAGTTCTGAAAAATATAATGTAGAATTTAAAATGAGAAAGTATAGCATAGAATATTTTGGATGCAGATAAGCTCAAAATATTAAAGAGAACTGTGGGGCATCAAGAGAAATAAATAGCAGCAATCTACAATTACCAGCAGCACTCATGCTGGACTCCTGAATTGCAATTACAAAAGCCCAAAGAAATTTAGAATAAAAATAGAATTAGAAAAGCTGAGATCAAGATAACGAGGGTTTTCTTTAATCCGAATTTCGACATGATTCGAATCAATCTTACAGTGAAACAATTTCGTAGGAACATTTGGTGGAAGGTGACATGTGTTGTTGGCCCTTGGTAGCTGTGGATCCAATAGACATCATAAAGTTCTATCATCCCTATAGAAAGATAAGAATGCATCTATAAATCGAAAAGAGATCATAAATTATCTACACAAACAATTATCTTTAGTCCTGCACAATGCCTGTTGATTATAAGCATAGTTGGTGCCTCACTTCCGACATCTTCAGACACAATTAGCAAAGGACTTGTTCTCTATTTTTTGTTCAAAAAAAATCATGAGAAGAAATTATTAATAATGAACTTATTATTTAAGAATCAAGCAAATTATAGGAAGACAAAAATAAGAATATAGGCACTATGAAATCCCAGTTTAATGAAATCGATTACCTTTACAAATATCTCCAATACTTTCATAAGTTTTCTTATGAAAGTATATAATACTGGCGAATCGAGAATATATGTAGACATTTTATTCGAAGTGGTCATCAATTATAATGTTGTCATAAGATGGTATATAATGCATTATCATTTGTATTAAAGAGCTCACAAGGCTGTCCTTTCCAGATGTAAAAGCATCCTTTTACGAGGCAGTTGCTGGTTAGCCATTGTATACATCAGGTTCGACCAACCATAATGAAATTCTTCATGTTGAATTAAGAAAATAACGAGTGACTCACATACTTACAAAGTTATTTACTAATTATTATGAAAATGTCTCTATAGCTACTATCGTTTGTTGATTAACTCGGCATCTTTCTAATAATTGAAACCGGTAAATAATTAGTATAAATATGGAGAAGAAATGACCGAAAATATTTTGTTCCCATGAATTGTTTAGACTTTTGCATGATTGGTTAACTCATAATTAGTATTTTGGAGTTAATACTTGCTGAATCAAAGAAGGCACGCTTATGATCCTATATATGCATTGAACTTTTAGAAACACAGGTAGATTAAGCATGAAATTAATACAACAAAAGAATTTGCTTGCCTTTGAGATTAAAGGTTTCTTCTTTGGCATAATTTTACAGTATTTTTTCGCAATTGAGGAAATCTGTAGTCAAAAATTAGGAAAAGAAACCGAAGTGATCAACCAACAAACCAATCTGAAGTCTAATAACAATCATATTTATTAAGCACCTAATCAATCTTAAGAGGATCTCCTTATACAAGGTATTCATCAGCTAGAATAATATCTCCAAGTTTGATATTGACTATGACTCCTCGTTACCATATCACAGGAAGAGTGCCTCCAATACGAGTAAGAAAAGAAAGAAAGCTTAGATGAAGAAAAAACGTCACTTACAAAATAATGCAAGACAATGCAGAGAATGTTTTGGAACTGGTACATGTTGATATGTTCTTTAAACAAATAGTCATTTATTTAACTGCTAAAAAGAAAATATTTCTTACCTTCAAAAGTCAATTGCCCAACCCTCTATCATCTGTTGTTCTCTGTGCATGTAAAATGAGTACCTATAACACAAATTGGAGACAAATAACAAATGATAAGGAGAAGAAAATGATGAAATAACAGAGCACTTGAAGTATCAAACCCAGATTATTCACAAGATGCAGTCGGGAAAGCTTTAATTATTAGAACATCAAAATCATGTGGTCTCATCAGTTATAACACCTAGCATGTACTGCAATTTCACATCAAATTGGTTACATGGAAGAAATACTCGAGCCAAAGTGGCTCATAAATGTAACATACTTTGGAAACACTAAATGCACCACAAGAGAAATTAGAAGTTATAATCATTTGATGAGTATGAAACCTTGATTTGAGCTTAACTTAATTGAAGAATTGCCAAGATCATTATACATAAAAAAAAAATATATATATATTTTCGAGCATATGGTGGTCAAAGAAATGCTCTCAGGCTGAAGAAAAATATGCTAAATTATTTACCTTTTTGAGTTGGAATTCCCAAATTATGTCCATGTAGTCAATCACCTGTGCTATATGACTAAGTAAAGTCCATTATTAAGAACAAAAGCTCTCAAAAATGGCTGCACAACATACACCGTTTCTATAAGTAACACATCCCATTTTCAATAATTGCATCCATATCCCATTTCTCAACAACTATTACAAGCTTCATCTGCCCATAACGTACTTCATTAGTTAAATTTCGAACAACCATTGAGCCCCTTCATCTTCCTTTACATTCATCACACAACACCTATACATCCTAAACTACTGACAAAAAGTAAACCTTTACAGAAATTGAGTGAAGCATCACCATACAGAAACTTAAAACCCATGAATTTCTCCACCAAACTGTAAAATAATAACTTTCCAAATTCAAGAAATCACCAGATTAGAAATTAATTAAAAAGAAGGCCAAAGGAAAAATAAACCAGATGCAAATGATCCCAGTTCTAATATATGACAAATTACCAAAATCACAGTCTACAATAATTACACAAAAAGCCAAAAAAATTGAAATAATCAAAGCTTGCGAAAATGTCTTTGAAAGCAAAAGCTTCACACACCTTCGCGCAAATATTAGATGGTTCGAGTCTGAAATAGTTCGAACAAATCCTGCAAACTCTCCGCTGGCTTCGCTGCTTATGATGGCTGTAGCAAGTTCGAAGTCCACCGATTTCTTGTACCCCTGTGTTCGACGGAATCGCGAGAACCAAATCGGACGACAAAGGAAAGAGTCGGTTGCTGGTAGGGTTTTCTTTTCTTTTTATGGGATTTTAACTACAGAAGAATTCCACAGCTTTTCCTTTCTCGCTTCTCTTCGGTGGTTTCTGTGAAGGCGTGTGAAAGGAAGAGTACAGGAGATGGGAGTTATATAATATGTCATATTAAGATATTTGTTAACCAGTTTGGGGAAAAGTGGAAAAAGTCAGGTGTGAAAATGGGGAACTCGAATAGTAATTGTTGGGAAGAGTCTTTTAAACCAGATAAGGTGTGAAAACGGAGGTGCACAAATGAACAGTATTTTTCATATTCCCTCTTTTATAGGAGTAAGGATATATCCACAAAATTTAACCAAAAACAAATTAATTATAAAAATAAAAATTAAATTTAGAAGAAGATGTTTTATGATTATAAGATTCTATCTAATCCAATTCATTATCTTCTTCGACATGATTTCTCCCTCTCCCTCTCTCTATTAATTCAAAATTATAATTTATTATTTTAATGAATTCTTACTTGTGTGTTTGAATTACTTAAAGATATTGATTGCTCATATCTATGGAATTCGTTAGATTAGACCCCTCCTTGCCACAATTCTCTCCTGCTTTCTAAAATCCATACCCCCAACAAAAGCAATGTTGTTTATTTATTTTTGTAATTTTAGTATGATTAATATGTTATTAATCTTATTTTGGAGAAGATGTTTTATGTATATTAGCATTTCAGTTGAGCATAAGTCTGAAAGAATATAAAAAGGTTCAAAAGCATTTAATGAGGAAATATAATTTTTAATTAAATTACATAAGTGATAAGACTGAAAACGTAATATAATTTTTGTCTATTTAATTAAATTTCCATAAGATTGAAAATGTAATAAAATTTTTTTTTTTTTTTAAAATTGAATAGATATATAAAAATGGTGAATGAATATAGTGATTTCCTTATAAAATCTTTCTTAGGACCTAGGGATGGCAACGAGGTAGGTATGAGACGGATCGACCATTCCTACCACCGTCCATCGAGTATGGTAATTTCTCTTGTTTTATTTAATGGTGTGTGGTGAATGGGTAGCTAGCGGCTGAAAAACTACTAGGCTAATGCTAACTAGAAAGTGCTTTGAAGGTCACTGACTACGTTATTACTAATGTGGTGGGTGGTAGTGGTACGTGGTGCATGATGGGGGTGGCGATATAAATTTGAATGTTGCAAGTGTTGAAGTTGATAGTTGTAATGTAATAATGAATGTTACTGGTTATGGGACAAGTGTCATGATGGTGTAACACTGAATGCTACAAGTAGTGGTGTCTACAGACACGATAACAATGAAAATAAGCAATAAATTATATGTAACACATGTTGTGTTATAAGTGATGATAGCAGTGGTGAAAATAGTGTGACGAAAATATAATTTTACAAAATATAACATAGTATTTCACAATTTTTTTTCAGAAAAATAAAAATAAAAAAGAGAAGAGAATAAACAAAGATTTAAAAGTACGTATGATATTAATGAACTTTTAAAGGTATTTCTGAATGATTCCCTTCATTTATTTATTTTGAAATAAGTTGAAGTTCATTTTGGTGTTGCAAAAATTAAACTTTGATAGCCCGTGGAAGGAATGGCTAGACAAAACTCTCGAATCGAATTTGACCCGAACATAATCAAACGGTTCGATTTAGTTCGATTCTTTTTAGATTAAATATCCGAATGAGTGCTAGAATCATGAATTGACGGATTAGGTTTGACTCTCAGTTCTAAACTAAGAACTGGTCTCCCTTTTTTTTTTTTTTAATTTGTTGTATTAAATAAGCAAAATTTTCGGGTATTTAGTAAGTGAAACCGTTGGGTCCAAATTTAATTATCGAACCATTCAGGTTCGGTTCCATTTGGTTCGGTTCCATTCAGTTAGATTCCCGACATCTGCACAATAATTATTTTTTTTATATTTACCTACATTATTTCGACTATGACATATTCAATCTTAATTTTTACAAAATAACGTAGTCCAATTAGTGATATTATTTGCACATTTCTCTGTTGAGTTCTTCATATATTTTACCGTTAAAATCATAAGAAGAGGAATATAGCGAGTTCACAATAATAGAATGACAGAAATGTTACTACAGTAGAATAAAAGATTTGGGTAATTTAGGTTAATTTGATTAAATTGGGTTTGGCTGAAAATTGAAAATAATAAAATATTTTAAGTTTGAGCTAAATTAATTAGTTAGCAAATTCATTTAGAAAAAAATAAAATAATTTGATTTATTTAAGATAAAAAATTAAAAAAATTAGGGAGATTCGATTTTTATTCGGTTCTAGGTTTAGAACCGAAAATCAAACCGAATCCGTCAGTTAGAATCGAGAACCGAATCGAACCCGTCGGTTCTTGATTTAGATACTCGTTCGGGTGTTTAATTTAAGAAAAAATGTTCGATTTTGTTCAGTTCGGTTCGGTTCGGGTCTGGCCTGGTTCAGTCGAATTCGGTTCGATTCGAGAGTTTTGTCTAGCACTAGGAAAAAGAGTCGCAGTTTTTCAGATTGCTCTAGGTCAAGAATTGTCATTCATTCTCTTAAAGTAAATAATGACAAATAAATATTACAATTCCATAAAACTTGATTGTTTAATTATGAACAATATTTTGAAAATCGAATCGGGTCATTCGATTTGGCCAATAAAATGGAGAAGCGGACCTAAATTTGGTTCGATTGCATGGCATTAACCGAATAATAGAAAACCGGTAGAAGAACTGCTAAACCGGATAATCGATAACATGCACCATACGATGTTCTCACTAGTGCTCTACGAAATGTGAAGAATTATATATTGGCCTCATTTGCTATTTATGTCGATTTCCAAAGAAGAAACCGGAGATGGCCCACAAACGTACGTACTTGGAGTCTAAAATATGTTAAAATCCACGAACAAGCAGGGTTCAAGTGACTCGATGTTGCCCAATTAAACCTGAGAAAATTACCATAAACAAGGTGTTTAGTTTTGACTTTTAAAAAATCAGATTTTTAGTTTATTTAAGCAAAAATCAGGTTTTAATTTTACAATTAATATTAATAATAATATTTTTAAATTAAATTAAATATATACCCACCCTACTACCTACCCCCACCAACTTCATTTAAATATAAAACCCTAGCCAAACCTAATTCATTCTATTTCATCTTCTTCCATTTCTACCGCCGCCTCCACCGCCGCCGTCTGCCCCGGCCACCGCCCGCCGCCGCCTCTCCCCCTCCCCTTCTTCCCCCCCTTCTTCACCCCTGACGCTGTTGAACGGCAGCAACGTCGCTGCGACGTTGTCGCTGTTCAGGCACACATGCTCCCGCAACGCCGTGAGCTGCGACGCTGCTCACGGCGTCGCAAGCGGCGAGAACGTCGCAAATGCGACGTCTGCGACGTACATGCGACATGTTGTGGCGAGCGTCGCCGGCAGCCGTCGGCGACGCTTGCCGACCGGCCGATGGCTGCCGGATCGAGATCCAGATCCGGATCTTGTTTTTTTTTTTTTTTCTTTCCTACTACCAGATATTGAGTTTTTGATTTATGGTGATATTGTGTTTTTATTGATTCTTAAATATTGTTGGTGATTTGCACATTGTGATTTTTTTTAAAAATGAAAATGCTTAGGTGGTGGTCAGGCTGGTGGTGGTGATTTTGTAGTGGTTTCTCAGTTGTGGTGTGACGGATCTGTCTGTGTGGTTGGTTGTCGACGGATCTCTATGTTGTTGTTTGTCGACGGTGTTATCGGTGGTCGGGCTGGTGGTGGTTTTCTTTTTTTGGGTCTGTGACCTAGCTTTTTTTGGTGTCTGTGACCTAGATATTGAATTGTGGTGGGTTTTTTTGTGTCTGTGACCTAGGTGGGCGTCTGTGACTCACTCTGAAATAGAGTCGTGACATGTAAAAGTTATTATTTTTTCCAATCTGTGACCTAGGTGAGTGTCTATGACTCACTGAGATAGAGTTTTGAACGCAAAATTTTTGATTTTTTCAACCTGTGACCTGTAAAATATAACCTGTGACCTATAATTTCGAACCTTGTGACCTTAAAAAATAACCCGTGACCTATAATTTTTTATCAGTTTTGATCTGTGACTTCGAAATAATCCGTGACCAAATTGTATATAACTGTGACCTTAACAGTTGCCGGAATCGGAGCGGTCCCCGGAAATAAGTACTGCCGGAGAACAGTCGCCGGAGTAGTCGCCGGAGCAATGGGGGGTGGTGGGGGTGGGGTGGGGTGGGGTGGGATGGATTATATTATATTACAGTTAAATATTTAATTTAATATAATAATTGTGAAATATAATTAATTAATTAAAAAAAAAACCTGATTTTTGCAAATTTAAACTTTGGGACCTGATTTTTAATTTTGGTAAAGTAAATGCCTGAACCATAAATTTTTCCCATTAAACCTTCGATTGCTGAATGAGCCCCTAAGGAAAAGCCCAAATCAACTAAATCAGTAAAATACATTGTTACACTTGAGTTCAGCTAGCCAATTGGCTTTTAACTTTACTAGTGTGGATCGTGCGTTGCACGATCACCGTTATAATTTTTGTAATTCCCTAATTGAACAATGACAAAAATAACATTAAATTGTCCAAGTAATGAATATTCAGACACATTTAAATCTCCACTTCATCTACAAAAATCGATCCCTTTTATTGACAAATTTCATCCTTCCAGACAGAATAAAAACAAGAACAAGAAGAGCAAGAACATAATCATGGTCTTCATCCAATACAATCTTGAAAGCATTAAATACTTATTCAACTCACGTATGTACTAACTGTAAATAAAAAATGGATTACAGGCAATAGAACTATGCTTATAATTTTGGTTGAACACGCTACGAACGAAGCAGATGTACAGATGCTCGTACAATAGGTAGTTATGCATGCCTGAAATAACCTTCTCAACCTGCAATTTGGACAAGGGAAAGAACATACAACATTTAAGTAAAAAGACATTGGAATTGATGAGCATGATCAGATGAAAAGGACAAATATATAAGAAATGACAAAAATAGTTTCGAAAATAATACACAAATATGTTGCTAAGCTAAACATAAAGAGCAACTATGAAACTTCTAACACACAACCTCTTCGACTCTTCCTCAATTTTATCAGACAAACTTTTCTCTAACTTAAGAGAATAATAAATATCAAGGTTTTAAATTAAAGATAAAATAGTATGTGCATGAAAAATTGGACCAAACAAAAAGAGCAAGAAGGAGATTTTGAAAGCAGAAGAGCTCACTTCTTTGGACCACAACTTGAAAATTGAAAGAAATTCCAATGCAACAAGAAAAAAATCAAGAATGTGTCTACATTAGCTAGTTTGAGTCATGGATGACGATAAAATTTGCCCGTAGATATCATTCGCACAAATTCTATAGCTATGGACAGTTTTTAAAGGCTCATACTGAGCAAACCATTGGACAATGGTGTACAATGCAAAAATATAACGCCACAGGCATTAGTTGAGACATTGAAAAGCCTTGGATTCAAAGATTTATACCGCTCTCCTGGTTTCCCAAAGCAAAGTACAACTGGACAAGCTAGATAATTTCTTTTTCCACTTTAATTTTGTTTTAACAATTCAATCCAATATATCAAATGCCCCTTAAACATCGTTTTTATGTACACAATAATTCATTTCTTGATGGGCCAGCATGTGCAAGTTACCACACATCATTTTGAAGAATTTGGCATTCAATCTCCAATTTCAGTCATCCTACTTTATAACCAAGCAACATATCGTTCTTAGGGTAGGGTTGGAATTCATTTGGAAGAAACAATAATTGGAAGTTTGTGGGACTGTTTTCTGGAAAAAAAAATCTTAACTTTGGGAGAAAAGGATTAGCCCATTTCAGAGAATGGTCCACCCTACTGATGAAAAGACACAGAAAGGAGTGAAGAATAATAATCTTCTAATTCCATCACAAATTGGTTCTTTCGATTCAAGAAAAAGTTAAAAGAGAAATAAGTGATGAAAACATCAACCATATGCGTAGCCAAAATTAGATTTTAACATCAACCTGGGGACTGGGATTGAATATTTGATGACGGAATTTACCATTTTGGGTATATATTTTGTTCTTATATAGCTAAAGAGAATTGATTGCAGGTCTTGTCTGTTTTCTTTCTCATTGTACCATCAAATCAGTGAAGAATTAGCACTGATTGGAATATTAGCAATTTCGCAGGTTTAAATTAAAGAAACTCCACTAAACAAACAAAAATATCCAATACAAATGACATCAATATACTCGATGAAGGTTAAGGAAATAAGGGTCTCAATTTCCATCCTACCAAAATAAAATCCACCTAAATTTCTCTAGTGACCTTTTCAATCAAAAGATCAACCATAATGCAATTTGTGCTTCAGTATACCATGTGAGTTTAAACACTCTTCTTTCTCAACCACCAAATATGAGACCAGGGCTATATCTCAAAACACAAACACCAGCATGTAGCAGATTGATATATAGAGTATGGAAGAGGCTTCACCAAAATAAGACACATTTTCCTTGTTTCAACATTAAAGCCTATAGCTATTTTCATAATAATGTAATATAAAATATGCCTTCTAAAAAGAATATTGCCACCCTTTGAATCCTAACTGTATGCTGTAGTACTAATGCACATAAATTAAAACAAGGTTACCCAAAGCACATTGAGTGACACCAAATCATAAGCCATCCTAAAGTCTGGAATAAAGTCATTTTAAAAATTGGGACATCTTTGATGAATTAATATTAAATTTATGTTTATCTAATATTCAACCATGTAGAAAATTGTTCTCTCTGGTTCCTAATTGTACGTCATGTTCAAATTTATATCTGTTGTTATAGTATTATTAAACAAAATAAGCATGTTTTAAGGTACATACATTTCTCTACACATTTCATGGTCAATGTATAATTTAGTTTTCTAAAACTGATTTCATGCATTAAACACATGCACAAGATTAAGTATTAGAATAAATAAATAAAATGAAAAGAGAAGAGAAGAGAAGAAAAGGGGTTCATAAATTAAATGACTCTTCTTCCAAACATCATGACACCATTTTACTAAATTTAATTAACACTTTCAATTACAGATCCAACTTCAACACAATAAATGGGAAAGACCTTACTAAAGATACATCATTATCATTATAGAAGAAATTTCACTTTGGTACCAATTTGTACTCATTTTTAAATTAGTGGATCGAAATAGGCCATAACCCATCATTTTATTCAATGACGGAAAATATGTAACGCATTTGTAGCATATAAATTATGTGTACATACCAGCCCTTGCACCCTTTACGCTGCACCACGACATCATCTGGATTATGAGACATCCCACACTTACAATACCTATAGAAACATAAAACACAGTGTATTATTTGAAGTATATAAATTTTTGAAGGAAGAAGATAAAGATAGATATGACATCTTAAGACTGTACCAAAAAGACCCATCAAAAGACAATCTTGAATTGCACGAAAGATGTTCAAATCTTCCATCAAATTATTAACATCCATCATAAAACTCACATGGCTAAGGAAAAATAGGAGGGAAATACAGATGGAGGATGTAAAGCAGAGAATGTTAATGAATATATATTCACCCAAAGTTGATAAATGAGAACCCCTAGAACGTACATCATCTTCTGCAAAAAGTTTGATCTCTTGCTGCAGATTCTCATCAAAAGAAGACAACAAAGAATTCGAAAAAACACCCCTACAAGTAGTGTCAATCTAACTAAGAAAAAATTCAAATGAAAATAAAAATCCTAGAGAGAGGGCAGAGGTAAGAAGAATCTTTCAAGCTTCGCCAACAACATAAATTCATCTATAAAATGAGAGTATAGGTCCTCTTCTGCTTTGGTTTTAACCTCTCAAATATGATTTAAAGAGAAAGACAATAAATGATCACAAATATTCGGAGCTATGCTATAATTGCAATACCTGTCCAACGACGACCGAATGTCCGAATCAACCTGAGAATATGAAGTATCAAATTGTTAAAAATATGAAGACATGTCAAAATATTAGCTGTATGGATTTTTAGTGTATTTTAAATTTAAACGACAATAAGGCATTTAAAAACGTTTCTGCAAACTCATTTATCAAACTATTTGATTTACCTCAATTAATTAATTTCAATATATGTGGATAACATAGTGCTCCCAAGCAAGCAAAAAGATATAATGCTGAAACAGGAGCAATTAATATATTGGCAATCATTATTAACGACGCAAAACTATACAAGAGAATATAATAACACTACTATACCCATTGTCATTAGCTCGTGAAATGTGTACGAAAAGAAGCTCCTTGCCATGACTTGTCGTTGTTGTAACTGATACAAGTCAAGAAACGGCCATGGTCAAAATTGTACGCTGAATTTGAAACCCCTAGTGGAACTGAATTAAATCTCAGATTCAACACCACAGTTAAATAAAAAGGAAAAAATATACACGAGCAAGAAATTTAACAAATAATACAAAACAAGAACATCAAAGGTACTAAATGTCTTATGAGTTATGACCCATTTCAGAATTCAACTTAAATCATACTACCTGGTGATCATCAAAATCACAATCGAAAACTCCCAAACCCAGAAAAATTCAAGATTCTACAAATTTAAGAGACTTTCATGTTTAAATTGCTTGAATCAAATTTAATAATCCATTAAAGCAAACATAATTAAATACCAATTAAAAGAGAAAAACATATACACATATTTACCTCTCACTGTCGGAAAAACAATACAGAAAGCAAATGCTTGAAGCGCACAAAACATCAACACCGGCTCATATCTCTTCAAAATCTGCAAAAGAAACACAAAAATAGAGGATTAGAACTTCTAGGTTGGTGAACACCGAAAAGATTTTGAAAAAATTACACAGCATATAGACAAACTCGTGGGAAAGAGAAATAGAAGAGAGAAGAAGAGGGGAGAAATCTTGCACAATGACTGTTGCGTGAAATTTTTTTTTTAATCACTCTGCTTTTTTATTTATGGAAAAACCCAATCGTTTTGCCGACATAATGCAACGTAATGGTTAAAGTGTGAAAAGAAACCCAGAATGTGCACTGTAAATCTAAATCACAGTACCTGAATCGGTGATAGAAAACCATTCGAAATGAACATGGAATTAACGTGGCGGGGCAGAAGACCTGGTACTCGGTGGCTTTGGGTACCGCCAAACTGTACTCCGGATCGACGAACGTGGCCAGCGATTTCCCACGGCTTCTTTATGTACCGCCTTTGTGGGATTCTTGGACACAAAGTCGCGAGAGAGAGAGAGAGAGAGAGAGAGAGAGAGAGAGAGAGAGAGAGAGAGAGAGAGAGAGAGAGAGAGAGAGAGAGAGAGAGAGAGGAGGGGAAAGAAGAAATCAAAAGAGAGAGAGAAATGTCGAGAGAGAAATGAAGTGGGTGAAGAATGGATGGGTATGGGAGTTTGTGTGTAAGGATGGAGAGAGAAAGGTGAAACAAGCCAAAAGAAAGAAGGGAGGTTGCGTGTAAGAATGGAGAGAGAAATGGCAGGAAATGAATTTGGCTGGGCTCGGCTTACCTGACTCTACTCCAAAACGGCTCGGATGGGTGGCCAAATGGCTTAGGAACAGTGCAAGCAAGTTTTCTCTTTTATATATTGTAGGGATATTTTGTGAAAAAGTATATAGCCCTGTTTGACAACAATTCCGTAAATTTTTTTTTTCTCACTCATATTTAACCAAACATTTTCTCAATTAAAAAAATTCTTCACGTAAACTCAAAAAATTTTCCTACTTTTTAGCCACGCATTTTTCAAAAATTTACTATTCAAAACTCATTCTAAACAAAAAGTTGCTGCCAAACATGGGCATAATTTTACAACATTGTGCTTCAAGAAATTTAAAAACATTTTGAAAAATATATCTTCTTGTTTATCGGTACTCTTTAGAGATAAATTTCACCTTTTTCGGAATATGCTCATTACCAATAGGCAATTTAGCAACGCGTAAAAGGAAAATAAAAATCGTCGTCCATAAATTTAAGATCAACTATATGGAATCTTCTATATTCGACACTAAAAGAAAATTGACGACTATATGTTTAACAAATACCAAAAATAAAAATGCTTTAGGCTTATGTTTTGAAATAAATCAATGCCATGCTAAGTCCATATAAAGCTTATTTGACAGAGCTTTAGATAAAAATATTAATAGATTTTGATAAAGTTGATGAAATATGTGAGTGAAAATTTGATAAAAAAAAATGAATTTCATGAAATTTGTGTTGGTTGAAATTTGATCAGTTAAAAAATGTGAATTTCACTTAATATTAACTCATTCTGTCATCTAGTGTGTTTAAGCTTCGTAACTCTGTTCATCAATTCAAATCAAACTGCTCCTCAAGTCTCTTCCCCACAATGGTACTGTAAGTGTTATGCCCTAAGTCCAATCAATTTTGGACATAAACACTTTAAATATATATATAATCAATGCATATGTATGGCAATATCTATTATTTAATTGAATCAATAAATTAAATAATAGAATCCGTAGATTCAAGTTTTGGTGATTTGTTAATCACAAGGAGTTGTGATTGTGAGATACAAATTATATATGACTGAATCTTAAATCGTCCGTGGTCGAAGTAATAACGAGATACGGATATCGTTATTACGGATAGACTATCGTGTGTTATTCTTACTTGTGAAGTAAGTAGCTGATCTCACAAGTTAAAGTGTGGTGACACTTGAATGAACACGTGGATATTTTGTTATAGAACAAAACATTGGAGACTCGCTGAGAGATTCCACATGGATAACTATCTGAGTGTTAGTGGTTAATCTCCAACGTTCGGTAGTGGAATTGATCATTTGACTCGAGGTCATCATGGTACCTTATATGAGGACAGTCATACTTTGGTGGTGTTGGATGTTACTCTGCCAAGGGTCGCTAATACAACATCGTTCGGGTATGTCAAGAATCATATGAAGGTTGTGAATGACCAATAGAGGATTCGTCACTCTTAGATAGTAAGAGATTATGATCTACATTTTATCCAGTTAAGTTGATAATGAAATCATTGGTCAAGGTGAACTCATAAGTCGGAAAAGAGTTTTCGACATACATTGACTTAACAGTGGGATAAAAGATATGATCGATAATTGAGATTGACACATATCTATATCTCATAATTGATCGGATCATATTGACGAAAGGATTATAGTTTCACGGTAAATGAACAACTTTGGTTTTGTCATATTACGTGATATTTCCCGTCACATGTATTGCCCTGATACATTGCTAGATGTCAATCTGGGACAACGAAAGTGACTTAGTGATAAATTAAAAGGGGTATTTTAATTTATCGATTTTGATTAGATCAAAATAATAATTCACGTCGTTAGGCATCGTGATTGGGAACTTAATGGGTCACACACAAAAGAGAATCAGAAGAATGAGATTTACCAATTAATTAATTGACAAGTGTTAGATAATTAATTAATTGGGTTGTTTATTAATAGGCCCGAATTAATTAATTGGATTAATTAATTCATGGATTAGATTTAATTAATTTGATTAATTAAATATTGGACCGGGTTAAGTTTAACAGATGGGTTGAGCCTATTTGAACTTATATTAATAGGCTACTAGGGTTTGAAAACGTATGGAATTTTTCATTATTCTTGCTAGCACAAGAAAAGAAAACCATAGCCGTCATTCTTGTTCTCTGTGTGGATCACCATTGGAGGCTGGACAATTGGACAGCTTGGATTGCAGATCGTGATCATTGGAGTTCAAGAAAAAGCAAAAGAGTTTGTGAAATTCATCAAATGTATCATTCTCATCACAGTTTCTATCTAAACACATTGCAGATCCTCGTTTGGGAATTGAAAAATTGTTTCATTTTCGCTGTGCATGATTAACTAAATTCCCAACAGGTACTGCACATTTCAATGTTTTTATATGCATTTCTCATTTACATGTAGATCTGTGGTTTAGTTACATACGACGAAGAACTGTAATTCTTTTGCGTTGTTTTTTTTTTATAATTTCGTTATGACATTTGGATTTCTTCCTGGGTTTTCAATAACGTAACATGGGCTAAGATATTTATTCGTCTATTTGGATTTTTTTGAGCGATGTGAGACTATAGTATCTTCCATATGCTTGTTAATATAACAATTGAAAGAATTTAATTATGGTACGGAAGCTAACCGAAAGTAATCAAACCAAGTCGATTCGATAATTAAATTTGGACCCAACAATTTCAGTTACTAAATATCCAGAAATTCTGGTTCAATGCCGAATCGGACCATGTCCAAGCTTAGATGACATTAGTAGAATAGCTCACAATCGAAAGTAATTGAGTGGAAACAATCATAAAAAAGCTAAAAAGTCATCAAGGTAATGAAAAAGAAAGGAACTCTAAAAACATAGCCTTATTTTTATTTCAAGAATCTCATTTTACTGATATTTCCTGAACCATCTAATAAATTTATCCTTTCATTTCTTCTGTAAAAGAGAGAGAAAACAAGAAAAATAAATATTGATGAAGATTTTTTCAAATCCTCACATTCAAGTAATGTTTCAAGCTTCCTACATGAAGAACATGCTGTCCTAATGCAACCTTTCGAGTACCTAGTTCATCCACCAAACTCAAATGCTTGCAAACATCTACATTAAATCTAACCAGTCCTTCTGCCATTGGTGTCAAATGGATCTTCTCAAAACCCAACAAATGTTTTTGAGGTGCGTTGTGCACTTGGGGAGGACTCGAAAACAAGAAAACAGTGTGACTTCCAGCCATTTCCCCCATATTTTTAACTCTCAAATGAATATTGAAGGCTATATTCTTGCAGGTTTCTTCTACAGCATCGATGGACGTGCACTTTGAAGAGTGACAAACTTGTCCCTCGTCTAAGGGGATGGAGACGAGCTTTGGGGCTCGAACGAGGTAGTGATTGAATTTAGAGTAGCTTAGTCCTTCCCCAAATAAAAAAACGGTTGGGCCAGTGTAGAAGCGATATGTTCTACCGGGGTAGCCTGTGGCGGGGTCTGGTCTCATGTTCATGTTAGTCATAGGAACCTTGTCCACATATGACTGGGGATACCATGTCATTGGTAGCCTTCCACCTGCACCAAATTAGACACAATCAATACTAGAAAAACAGCGTTCCATACTTTCTAATCTATAACCAAATATGCTTCACCAAATCTAGTGAGAAAATATTCAGAAGGCTTACTTGGGTTGTAAAATCCAAAGATTACATCAGCAATTGCAGCTCCACCGGCTTCACCAGGGAAACCGACCCAGAGGATGCTAGTTATTTTGGGATCATCTTTTGCAAATTGTATGTCCATTCCACCTCCAGACATAATAACAAGAATTACAGGCCCCTTGGATACATTTGCAACTGCTGTAACTAAAATTGATTGCTGCCCTGGAAGTGTAATATTGAGTCTGTCCTTGCTTTCTGCCTCGATAGATTGGTCCGAACCCATTATTAAAACTACAGCATCAGCTGCTGCTGCTACTTTATTAGCTTCATCTACTTGAGCAGTGGTGCACAATACATTGGCGCAGCCCGGCTGATACACAGTTGCAACTGAGGCAGTTAGACCTTGCAAAGGAGTTGTGTATTTACACGGCAAGCCTGCAAGATATCCATGGTAAGTAATCCCTGATAAAGTCATGGTCAAGCTATGCTCAGCCTAATCTTAGCATCTCCCTTTTGGCAAAATAAGTATTACTGTTTTTTTTTTCCCAATCATGTTGCAATAATATTTCATACAGGATCACATTAATTTCTATAAATCATGCTACATTTAATGTGATACTATTTTCTTGAAAAAATAAAAAGACACCTTCATAATTTCCAATCATGGTACGGGTTGCATTAGCATTGGGACCTATTACTGCCAAGGATTTAATGGCAGTTGGAGAGAAAGGCAGTGATCCTTCAGTATTTTTGAGCAAAACAATCCCTTGCCTTGCAACTTCACGGGCAAACTCCTGATTTTCCGGGGTGCACACATCTTTCGGCCCAAGATTTCCGTACAGTTGCTTACTCGGGTCACCATCAAAGAATCCCAGTCTCATCAGTGTGGCAAAATTGTTCGAAATTGCTTTGTTTATGTCGGTTTCACTTAGTAGTCCACGATCTATTGCAGCTTGAGTGTGATCACTCAGGAAAGATCCACAGTTGAGATCCAACCCTGTATAGTAAGAGTGAAAGGTCATGAATATTAATCCAGTCATAAGTTGTCTTTGAGATTAAAATAAAGAACAAAGTAGCATACAATTTCTAAAAGCACGGGTCAATCTGCGGTCAAGGGAATAGTCTACACGCAGTCTAATACTAAGACTAAAAATTATAGCTCAATCACATATTACACACCTGACTTTATAGCCAAAGCAGCAGTCTCCTCTGGTGTTTTGGTGTACTTTTGGGAATTAGACATCTTATCTAGAGAATCGCAGTCGGAAGAAATGTACCTGCATCAATCAACAAGAAGCAAATGCATTGATTAGTGTTCTTGTCTTTCCCCTCCAGAGTGGAACGTTATTGAGTAGAATATTGAAACTATGCAAAATTTAAATACCCATTTAACTGCCACTGGTCTCGAATCACACCAGCTAAGAGGTCGGGATCACCACATGTTGGCTTGCCATTAACTTGGTTATACGAACACATCACACTAGCGACATTTCCGTCAATTACACAGCTCTTGAATGGGGGTTGGAATGTATCATCCAAATCTTGTTGTTTTACCTAACTCACACAGCACAAATTAAAAATCCTACTTTTTATAATCAGAATTCGGGAAATAAGCATGAATCAAGTCAAATTTGATTGATTATAAAGCATTACCACAGCATTGAATGTGTATCTATTAATCCCTTTCCAGTTATCTATATCATAGGCGGTGTAGTGTTTACAGCAAGCTCCAACTTTCAGTCTATCTTTGTCACCATCGTCTCTCTGTTGCAAGCCTCTTACATATGCTGCACCATACTTACTTGAATGCATGGGGTCTTCTCCTGGAGTTTCCTGGCCTCGTCCCCATCTGGGGTCACGAAAAATGTTGACGTTCGGGGACCAAAATGTTAATCCAGCTAATCCAACATTGTACATTGCTCTGGCCTCGGTAGAAACCACCTGCAGTCATCAAAAACTTTTCAAGGCCCATGCAACCTAATTTTGCTTTGAGTTGTAAGGATTAGTTATGAATTTTCACTAATCCTGAATTCATTTAGACTTCAAACATCATATCGGATTATCAAAAAAAAAAAGAGCTAAAACAACTGTTCGTCAGTATAGTATAGTGCGTGTTTCTGTTATTCGCAAGTTGCAACACGTTAAAAAAAAAATTAAAAAAATCATGGATTAACCACTAATGAGAAGATTAAGAGGACTAATCAAATAAAATTAATGTTTACTTCAGTAAAGTTACAGAGGTGGAATCATATTCAAAATCCTCATAATTTAATGCTGGCCACAAATGACTGTGCGATCAAAAACTTCTGCTTTATCCACCTTAATTATTTTAATGCGTAATACTAATCTTCTAAACGTCTTATTCCCAGTAAATTTCGTCGTTCCTTTCGGTCAGGGCCGGCCCTGAGAATTAAGAGACCCTAGGCGACTAATTATTATGAGGCCCTTCAATATAATCAATTGTTTAATTTACAGGATTCAATTGTTTAATTTACAGGATCCAAATCATCAAATAAATCAATCAATTTACAGGATCCTAATTTACAGTATCCAAATCATAAAATCATCCAAATTCCAAAACACCGAGGGCTGATGCAATTGAGTAGTTCATTACAGATTCCAAATCATCCAATAATCAATCAATTTACAGGATCAATTATGTAATGTAATTTACAGTATGTAGTATCCAATAATCCAAATCATGAAATCATCCAAAACACTGAGGGTTGATGCAATTGATTGAGTAGTTCATTACAGAATCCAAACCAAATCATCCAATAAATCAATCAATTTACAATTTTACAGAATTACAGGATCCAATTATTTAATTTAGATGAAGCCAATAGAGATAATTAGTAATCCATTAGACCATTACCTCACGTCCAGGTCCAGCAGAAGCTGCAGAGTGCAAAACACAGGTCTGACTCTGAGGTCCCTCTCCAGCTCTCCTCTGTGCGACTGCGGTCACTGCGCCTTTAACTTTCTCCGGTGGGAAATGCCGATAACCCGCTTGGCCACTTTTAAAGCTTGACAAATTGAATTCGATTCACCAAAAGAGAAAGAGATTGACGAAGAGAAACAAGAGATTGATGGGTAATTCGAATTTAGATTTCCGGCGAGTGCGAGGTATTAATGGAAAATAGGGAATAGAGACAGGGTGTTCCTGATTTTGGAGTTGGATGACCGTTGAAAATTGAAGAACGAAGAATTGAAGGTGATTCATTGATTCAATTGCCAATTGGAGTCTCGAGGAGGAGGAGTGGACTGTGGAGGCGATTCGTCTGCCTCTGCTCGTGAGCTCCTCTTCCAGAAATTTCTGGTTCGAAATTTTTTTTTTTTTTTTATGGGTTATGGTCTGGGCCTCTTTTTTGAGGCCCCTTAAAACATGAGGCCCAAGGCAATGGCCTTGTTTGCCTTGGGCCAGGGCCGGCCCTGCTTTCGGTTCATCAACCATTAGATTTACAAAAAAGGGGCAAAAAATATTGAAAAACGTTTTGGAAGCAGAAATTCAACAAACGACCACTGAGTGAAAATCCATTAAATTTTACGTAAGAGACTTTTGCATTGGAGAAAAGACATTTAATGCTGACAGTATAAACCTGTACTTTATCTACAATCAACCACCACACACAGAGAGAGAAGAAGAAAGGATGCACCCACAGAAGATGTGGTGCTTGTAAAAATCTTAAAAGGGCAAAGAAAGTCAGAGTAAAAGCAGAAAATGGGAAGGAAAACCAGTAACGCTAATGAAACTGATATGCATTACCTTTCCAACCAATTCAAACAGGGATACATTGAAAGTTGCACTGGTGAGAATGACCTGAGGGAAGCTGGTGGCGCCGGGGACCAGGCTTGAAAATTTGGTGATCGGCCGGTCCAGCCCCCCGGTATTTGAGACTCCATGTAAAGCCTCAGACCACCACTCATAATCCGGAATTCCAAGACTACTCACTCCCTTTGAACGATCAACCAAGAACCCAATTTTTTCCTGCAATGTCAGCCTATTTACCAAATCATCCACTCGGGTTTTCACGTCCAAAGATGCATTACAGAAACTGAAATTCTTTAGTCCGGGATTGCTAGAGACATCACAGGCAATAACAGGTTTCTCGGAAATAACGAACCGAAAATTTAATACGAAATTGGTTAAAGTGAAGCAGAGAATGCAACAAAAGAGGGGAACAAGGTGTTTTTCCGAGGCCATTGAATTGCTATAACCTCCCTAAGAAGAAAAATGTCTATAATGTTAATGTCGAAAGTGTTTCGTGGGTTGAATTTATAGTGATCAAGAATGAGAAGAGTACTAGATTCATCCAATTAAAATGACGTTTACAGCTTACGCCAGAGAATCTTCTCTCTCTAAATTCCCAATATTTTTTTAAAAACAGGCTTATTTGAAAGATTTTTTTTTTTTGTCTGCTTTTGGTTTCCATAGTACTTTTTTGTTTAGATGTTCAGTTGCAGTCAGACAGAGCTCTTTTTTTGAGCATTTTCTTGGGTTAAATAAAGGGGAATTAGTTCCGTTGGCCAACCCTCGATATGTTTTTGTCCAAAAGGCCTTTGACCGGATTCTTAAAAAAAAAAAAAAAATTTAATTATTTAAAAGTGTTAAAATACAACTTTACCCTTCTTTTGTAAAAGAAATTTTTGAATGTTTAAGGTTTTGAACCTTCAACCTCTATATAAAAAGAGGCTCCCCAAACCACTAGGACAATAAAACATACTGTTTATTATTGCAATAACATATATATAAATCTTGACAAATTATATTCAAATTTACAAGGTTCAAGAATTTGAACATTCAACATTTATAAAAAAGTTTATTAAAATATTTTTCTCACAACTAGGATATTGAACAATATTATTTATTTCATTGCAATAACTTATATATATTTTGAAAAATTATAGTCAAATTTTCAATGTTCAGATATTTGAACCTTCAACCTCTAAGAAAAATGATACTTCCCTCACCACTAATATATTGAACAATATTGTTTATTTTAATGCAATAACATATATATAACCTTATAGTTCTGAATATCTTGAAAAATTATAGTTAAATATTTCACTTTATTTATATACGTATTATGTATTGAAAGATTAATTTTAATAAAGATGAATTGAATGTTTACAAAATTTATGATTTCGAAATATATAAATAATTAATGACAATTAACTTAAAATCATTAATCTTATTTCAAATAATTGCTTTTATATTTTTAAGTAATCATCTACCGGTCCAACTATTAAATTTTTTATTTTTTTTCCCTTCATCCCCCACGTAAACTTTTTACGACATGCAAGGTATACTTTTTATATACCTTAAAAAACAATATCAATGTCGCCAAAATTGTACGGAAACGATAATGACATCGTTATGTGTCAAATTCACGAAATAACATAACAACTTTCATATCGTTTTAATACAAATTTGACGAGTTCGAAATTGTTCCAATTCAGATCATAACTATAACGACATAGATATTATTTCTTTTCATAGAAAACAATAATTATATCGTACTGGATAAAACAACGATTCGACTGTCGTTTTTACTCATAACAACATCCATGTCGTTCTCTGTGAACTGAAACGACATAGATGTCGTTTTAGCGTAGGTTTCAACCGAAACGACTTCGACCTCGCTAAATTTGTACTGGAACGAAATTTGTGTCGTTATATTATTAAGTGGGTTTGGTACATAATAATATCATTATCGTTTTATTACGAATTCGACGATATTGATATCGTTTTAGGACAAATTATAACTAAAACGACATATATTTCGTTTCAGTTTGTATATAACGATATTTATATCGTTTCTGTCAAAAATGAAGATTTGACCGGCCACGACCACCCGACATGCATCCAAAATATATAGGATGATCGAAATAGGTCATCAAGTGGGCTCGTGTCACTCGAATGATTTAGAAAGAACGCACGAAGATAGCTTCTTTTTATCGGAATAATTCGAAAGTT
Organism: Fraxinus americana; assembly: GCA_035079005.1. Classification (NCBI taxonomy): domain Eukaryota; kingdom Viridiplantae; phylum Streptophyta; class Magnoliopsida; order Lamiales; family Oleaceae; genus Fraxinus; species Fraxinus americana. The sequence goes on along the minus strand of CM068719.1, from coordinate 30,420,595 downwards.
GTATATAGTCATAAGAATACAAATATTCTCATAATTTCTTTCGATTGAGATCGAACCCGCTTGATGACTTATTTCGATCATCCTATATATGTCGGATGCTTGTCGAGTGATCGTGGACGGTCGAATTATCATTTTTAACAGAAACGATATAATTATTGGTTTATATAAACTAAAATGATATATATGTCGTTTTAGTTATGATTTAAACTGAAACGATATCAATGTCGCCAAAATTATACTGAAACGATATTGACATCTTGTGTATCAAACCTACAAAATAATATAACGACGTACATATCATTTCAGTACAAATTCGACGAGTTTGAAATCGTTCCAATTCAAATAATAACTATAACGACATAGTTATCGTTTCTTTTAATGTAAAACGATAATTATATCGTTTTGACTAAAAATAACGATTCAATCATCCACAAAAACCCAGCATGCCTTCAACATACGTAGGACGATCGAAAGAGGTCATCAAGTGGGTCGATGTCACTCGAATGATTTAGAAAGAACGAACGAAGATACTTTTTTCTATCGGAATAGTTCAAAGGTTGTATATAGTCATGAGAAAACAAATATTCTCATAGTTTCTTTGTTTTGAGTGAGATCGAACCCACTTTATGACCTATTTCGATCATCCTATATATGTCAAACGCATGTCGGGTTGTCTGGACAGTCGAATAGTCGTTTTTGGCAAAAACGATATAATTATCGTTTTATAAACTAAAACGATATATGTATCGTTTTAGTTATGATTTAAACTGAAACGATATCAATATCATTAAAATTGTACTGAAACGATATGGATATCGTTATATATCAAACCCACAAAATAACATAACGACGTCTATATCGTTTCAGTACCAATTTGATGAGTTTGAAATCGTTTCAGTTCAAATAATAACTATAACGACATAGATATCGTTTCTTTTCATGTAAAACGATAATTATATCGTTTTAGCTAAAAATAACTTTTCGATCGTCCACAACCACCCAACATGCCTTCAGCATACGTAGGACGATAAAAAAAAGATCATCAAGTGGGTTAATGTCAATCGAATGATTTAGAAAGAACAAACGAAAATACTTTCTTTCTATCAGAATAGTTTGAAGGTTGTATATAGTAATGAGAATACAAATATTCTCATAGTTTCTTTTGAGTGAGATCGAACTCGCTTGATGAGCTATTTCGATCGTCCTACATTTTTCGGATGCTTGTCGAGTGATCGTGGACGGTCCAATCATCATTTTTAACAGAAACGATATAATTATCGTTTTATATAAACTAAACGATATATATGTCGTTTTAGTTATGATTTAAACTGAAACGATATCAATGTCGTCAAAATTGTATCGAAACGATATGGACATCGTTATGTATCAAATCCACAAAATAACATAACGACGTCCATATCGTTTCAATACAAATTTGACGAGTTTGAAATCGTTCCGTTCAAATAATAACTATAACGACATAGACATCGTTTCTTTTCATGCAAAACGATAATTATCGTTTTGGCTAAAAATAACGATTCGATCGTCCACAACCACTCAGTATGTCTTCAACATACGTAGGACGATCGAAAAAGGTCATCAAGTGGGTTGATGTCACTTGAATGATTTAGAAAGAACGAATGAAGATACTTTCTTTCTATCGGAATAGTTCGAAGGTTGTATATAGTCATGAGAACACAAATATTCTCATAGTTTCTTTTAAGTGAGATCGAACCCACTTGATGACCTATTTCGATCGTTCTACATATGTCGAATGTATGTCAGGTTGTCGTGGACAGTCGAATCGTCGTTTTTAGCAAAAACGATATAATTATCGTTTTATATAAACTACAACGATATATATATCGTTTTAGTTATGATTTAAACTGAAACGATATCAATGTCGTCAAAATTGTACTGAAACGATATGGACATCGTTATGTATCAAATTCACAAAATAATATAACGACGTCCATATCGTTTCAATACAAATTTTACGAGTTTGAAATCGTTCCAGTTCAAATAATAACTACAACGACATAGATATCGTTTCTTTTCATGCAAAACGATAATTATATTGTTTTGGCTAAAAATAACTATTCGATCGTCCACAACCACCTAACATGTTTTCAGCATACGTAGGACGATCAAAAAAGGTCATCAAGTGAGTTAATGTTATTCGAATGACTTAAAAAGAACAAACAAAGATACTTTCTATCGGAATAGTTTGAAGGTTGTATATAGTAACTATTTGATCGTCCACAATCCACTTGATGACTTATTTCGATCATCCTACATATGTGGAATGCATGTCGGGTTGTCGTGGACAGTCGAATTGTCTTTTTAGTAAAAACGATATAATTATCGTTTTATATAAATTTGTATTGGAACGATATGGACGTCATTACTTTGTTAAAGGAACAATTTTAACATCGTTATGAAACTCAGTGAAGTAGTGTGTATATCATACTGAAACGATATTGAAATCGTTTTTGATTACAGGAACGATGTCCATATCGTTACGACAATTAGCGTGTATCTCATACTGAAATGATATCCAAGTCGTTTTTTTTTTACGGGAACGATATCAATATCGTTACGAAGATCAATGAGCAGTGTGTATTTCATACGGAAACGATATTGAAGTCTTTTTTTATTACAGGAACGATGTCCATATCGTTACGAAAATCAACGTGTATTTCATATTGAAATGATATCCCGTCGTTTTTTTGTTATGTGAACGATTTCAATATCGTTACGAAAATCAGTGAAGCAGTCTGTATTTCATAAGGAAACGATATTGAAGTTGTTTTTTATTACAGGAACGATGTCCATATCGTTACGAAAAATCAGCGTGTATTTCATACTGAAACGATATTCAAGTCGTTTTTTTGTTACGGAACGATTTCAATATCGTTACGACGATCAATGAAGCAGTGTGTATTTCATATTGAAACGATATTGAAGTCGTTTTTTATTACAGTAACGATTGTATTTCATATTGAAACGATTTCATCTACTCTTCGAGGACTATCTTCACTTACATATGGAGCTTTAGATATTATAGAGACAAGAGCTGAAATCTCCATTTTATACACTCTCGTATCGATGTTCAACACCTCTTTGATTTTTTCATACAATTCCACATGAGAAATAGTTTTCGCAACAAGAATAAGAGTTGTTTTTCCTTTGCCATTCCCTGCATATTTCCATTTCCATGCACCTTCAATTAACTGTTCATATTCAATTGGATAACAAACTGATATCCATACCATATTCGCGGTGTCCATAACTGTAATTCAATATAAAAATTTCATCAAATTTTAAATATAACACAGTACTAATAACGATATGTAAGTCGTTATGGATTGTATAAAACGACATGTAAGTCGTTATGTACAGAAAAAACTAAACGTACGTTTTATAGTACAACAATGAAAAGAATAGCCAACATGCCTTTGCCAACTTACATTACCCTCCAATTAATACAAATAACCAGAAATGAGAAAATGGGTTCAGAAGTAACCCATATCAAAACCCTAATCTAATGTTAAAATGAATTCAAAATCATTGTTCATAAATGAACACCATAAACATATATACAACAACATAAAAAAATTATTCAAAAAAATGGAGAAAGAAAGTAACCCAAAAATTGAAAATTTACAATACCCTCTTTTTCTTCAAATGCCCAACAAGAATGTTGAAAGAGTATATTACTCACTTCAACCAAATGAGTGTTTAAGGGAAAGAGAATGTAGAGTTTATGGTTTCTTTAAGTAGAGAAAAATGATGATGAGAAAATGAAAGAATTTCATACCTGTAGTCTGCAGAGAGCCGATTTTGAAGAAAATGGAAGCTATAATTCAATTAGGTTTAAATGAAAATTGAAATGAGAATTGGGGCAATAATGTCTTTTTGTGTACAAGGACATTCTAGTCATTTACAAATTATATTTTCCATTTTTCATATATTTGGGCCTTCTAACTAATGAAGTTAGTTGATGGTCTTTTTAAACAAAAAATTGGTTTGACTAGGCTAAGTAAATAAAGTCCCCTTAAATAAACCCCGAGAACGGAAAAATGGGCTGGAGATATATACAGTAATCGTGTGTATATATACTCCCCTCCATTGTCTCCCTAAGAATGATGTTAGTTTTTGGCTTACTGGCACAATATTTTCCATGGTATGGACGCGGACACCTACCTTCTCAAATTGGCGGAAAAGCTAATCTTTGAGGTGCGAAACACCCCATTTTCTTTTATTTTCTCAATAAATTATTGTGAAATGTCGAATGTACCATCCTAATTAAATAAAAAAAAAAAGAAAAGAAGAAAAAATAATGAACTAGTTTTCAACTATAATATCAGTTTTTTCTAAAAAAGTACAAACGAATTCCAAATAAATAATTTAAATTAAAAATAAAAATAAATTTCTCTTCACCACAGGCGGCATAAATTCAATCCCATAATCCCTAGGGCTATTATCTTTGTATTTCAGTTTTGTATTTTGAGTTTTGAATTCATTTTGGATTTTGTGTTTTGAGTGTCCATTTTGAGATTGTTGAAAATGTGTTCTTTTTGGTATTTTGAAAACACTCAAAACGCGTTTTGAAAATTTTGACTTGATTATAACTGAAAACATAAAAAACGACAAATTTTTCGTTTTGGGTTTTCTTTATAAATTTTTAACTTGTTTTCAAAAAGACGTTTTCGAAAATAAGAAAAAGAACGTGTTTTCATTGTTTTGAAAAATCGAAAACAGAAAACGACTTGAAAATGGTAAAGAGAACAAGCACCAAGTTTTTTATTTTTCTTCTTCTCTTCTTTTTATTTTATTTAAATATGATGGTATATTTATTATTTTACAATGCTTTATTGGGAAAATTAAATAACATGGGAGTCTTTTGCTCAAAGGTATGTGATTTTCAGACAATTTGAAAAAGTACGAGGTATTTGACAAAACGTCATGCGACAGAGGTATTGTGCCAATGAGCCTTATTTTTTAGGGAGTCTTTTGGGCTTCATGGTTCAACCAGCGACATCACTGTAGATTAGATTGAAATGTCAAAAGTAAAACTTTTTCTTGATCCCTTAGCATTAATTATGTTTTGCTTTTTCTATACAAACTTGTACCTGATTTAAATACTCGGAGATGAAAAGTTCATGTCCTATCAAAGGTAAAAGACTTACAATTTGAGTCATGAACATGAACACATACACGAGATTTTAATTGTGAAGTCTTACACAATACAATATCACTCAATATTAGCAAATCCGAATCGAGTCAATGTTTCAATATCGACCAAGTCCAATCACCTATTTCCTCGATATACGTTATAGTTAGGCAATTGGCCGTCAAAAAGAATGAAGTACCACAAACTCTTCTCAACGAGGATCAATTGAAAGACTACATATTAAGACAACGAGAAAGGGTCTAATCAAGATTTCCTAACAAGCAATAAACTCATCTAATGAATACTACGATTTTAAATCTCACAACGAAGGAGAAATATCTAAAGAATGCTTAAGAATTGAAAAGGTAGCAACTATCATAACCTATCATTATTTTAGGGTTTCCTAAAATTAACATGCTTCACCCAAAGGGGAAATTTGACCAACATGCAAATAATCTCGACTTCTATAGGTAATGGTTTCCATCTCACACACAATCCACAAACAATCTTACTAGCACATTGCAACGTTTAAGCTCATGCTTTGTTATTGTCGTCTTTGCTGAACCATCAACAAGAAAAATTTACTAATTGATGGTCGAAGTATTTCAAGTGAGATGTCACGTTAGTGTTAGCTAGCTAGCCAACACAAATGACTTATTCACATATTCTGACATTATACCTAACGTCTAAAATTGTTAATTTATTATAGCCTCGATAACAATTAGGTGCATAACTTTACCGAGTGCTTCGAAGTCTTAATATGTCGGTAGTCATATTGAAAAGCCCGTGCATATTAGACACATGATTAGATGGCCAAATCTAATAGTCTTACGCACATGCTTCGAATTTACTCATTTTCATGCCATTTTCGTCAAAAAATTACGATAATGACTAACGGATGATGACCGTAGAGAACGACTTATGGTAAATCATGTACATTGCCTTTCTATTCTTCTCAATACTCAAATTTAGAGAAAAAAGAAAACAAAAAAAAAAAAGGCAGTGGTGTGGAGCACAACTGGCTGTCAGCATATTTGAGGCCGACTCGGATAGCGAACCTCTCTTTGTAGTCGGAATGAAGTAGACGCCTCTCAGTCGGTGGCGAATTGCTTCGTGCTCGGTGTTATTTACGAGGCAAAGTAAATAAGTAAATAGAATTTGAATTAAAAATTAAAGCAATAATACATTCAACTTGTACATTCATCCTTGATGATAGGGATGGCAACGGTTCGGTTTGGGGTCGGTTCGGTCAAAACCATAACCGCACCACAAATTTTTTGGCCATAGCATAACCGCACCATAACCACGAAAGTCGATTCGGTTCGATCGATTTATATCTCGGTTCGGTGCGGTTCGGTTCGATTAATAACCACGAAAATAAATTATTTTTTATAGGTCCAATCGTCAACTTGAAAAAAAATAATTTACGAAAAAAAGTCAATGAAAGTTAATAGTATTAGATATAAAATTATATATGGAGCCAATTTTTGTTTCTCATTTTCTTTCTCATTTTAGATAGTACTACACATGGTCAAGTGAACTACATACATTCAATACAGTAAAAATGAAAATGGTAATATATTTACCCTCGACTCATGAACTAAAACTATTCGTGCAAGCAAAATGCAAGAAAAATCCAAATATTGAAAAAAATATTTATAATGTCAAAGTTGCAATAATTAATATATAGCGACATCTTATTTTAAATTATAAGCAAAAATAAAATGTTTGCAATAATCAATTATTCAAATCATGTTTGTGTTAGAAAACTCGATTTTCCTTAATTTTTCACAATAAGATGAAAAGAGAATTTATAAAATTATTTTTGAATTTATTAAGAATAACTCAATTTTGCTTTATTCTTTGGTACAGTTAGAAAATCTTGAAATTTCTCAATTTATGCCAAATTTGTTACCAGTTACCACCCACTACACTTAATTTTAGTGTAATCCTAGCCATTGAATTCCTGACAATCTATAAAAGGGAAAATTATTACCGTAGATGACGATTCTTTCACCCATAAATACGGTAGAGCCAAAAGTAGGGCTGGGCAAAATGTCCGAACCGAACCGAACCGAACCGAACCGGAACCGAACCGAACCGAGCGGGTTTTTAAAATGAAATACCCGAACGGGTATCCGAATCGAGAACCGAATGGTTTGGTTCGGTTCTCGGTTCTCGACGAAGAACCGAAGAACCGAATAAGAACCGAACTTTTTTTTTTATATTGGATAAATTAATTTCTTTTATTTTTTCTAAACAAATTAATAACTTTTTTCTTATTAAATCTTATTAGTTGAACAATTTAGAGTTTATTTATGCTTGTTAGTTGTGTTTTTTTCAATTTTTTCTTATATAGTTTCTTAATAGTTAGTATGGAAAGTCAACCAACTAATAATTACATTAAATAGTTGGTAATTATTATCAATACTTTAAAATATTTTATATTTGTGACTTCTAATTTATATTTCACTTTTATGTAGATTTGAAGGTTTGAAGCAAATGAATTATTGATATGAATATCGAAGTTTTATTAGTAATATTTACTTTTTGGTATTTGTATTTGACAACTTATTATTTATATGTTATTAAATTAGATTACGTTAATTTGTAAAAGTTAAGATTGAACTTGGTATTTGTATCTACTTTTTGTTATTAATATTGGTATCCATTTTAAGGTATATTTATGTAGTATTATTTTAAATGTTAAAAAATTTAATTATAGTACGGAACCGAACGGAACCGAATAGAACCGAACCGAACCGAACCGAACCGAAACCGAATGGTTCCAAAATTATATTTGGAACCGACGGTTCCATTTACTAAATACCTGAAAATTTCTGGAACCGAAAAAAACCGAACCGAACCGAACCGAACCGACCCGCGCCCACCCCTAGCCAAAAGAAGGAAAAAAATTTCTCTTCTACTCTCCAACTCATTATTTGAGTAATAACTTGATATCTAACCTTTTAAGTAGAAAATTAATAGTTAGTTACACAATATTCTCAATATGAAACATTTAAATTTATATAAAATTATCCTGTAAACCTCACATACACAAGTTTGTTGAGCTGTATTTTGTTTCCAAACTTGAATCGATGCTTAAATATCTAAAATAAGTTATGTTTAGTCATGGATAATGATATATAATCCTTATTTGATGGTAATTAAAATCAAATTTTTAATAGATTTTGATAGAAATTAATGAAATGCGTGGTCGAAAAGTTGTGGGATCCATAAAATATTTGATTAAAATTAGTTGTTGACTTTAACTTAAATTAAAATTAGATTTTAAATCTTAACAAATACGAACATAACATTATTTATACTTAGCATCAATTTAGGCGGTATTGGACCTACACATTTATTTATCATCAATTTTAGATTTGTGATCTCGAAATAATCTGTGACCTACAGAATTTTTAATCTGTGATCGATAAAAAAATTGTGACCTATAAATTTTTTGATAAGCTATGACCTAAAATTATTTTTAACTAATTAATAAGATATTTGTGACCAAATTGCACAATTAAATATTTAATTAATTAATAAAACATAAAAATTTGATTTTTGCAATTTTAAAACTTTAGCACCTGATTTTTGCAAGTGTCAAAGTTAATACCTGATGTATGAACTTTTCCATTTTAATTACGTGTAGGGTACATTGACATTGAATTGGGCTACTGGGCTTGGGTTATTGGGTTAAAGTTTAGTTAATATTAATTGGGCCAGAATTTTAAAAAGTCCAAAAAAAAAAATTGCCCAATTAATTTTGAGAAATAAAAATGGAAAGCCCATTTGTCCAATTTTTTTTTTTTTTTTTTAACGGGTAATCGGTTCGGTTCGGTTCACCATAGCTAAATACCATACCCGCCCCTAAATGATGCGGTTCGTTAAAATCAAAACCATAACTGCCCAATTGCACCATCGGTTTGGTTAAGCGCGGTTTTCGATTTTTACAGTTCGAATTGCCATCCCTACTTGATGACCCTTCTTAGGATCTGCCCAAGTTAAAACGGTTCATATATAGAGGAATATGCAAACCAAATCTCAAGCTAGTTCGGGCACATCATCAAACTGTTCAAGATTTCTTTATACGTAATCGAGCAAAACTAGATCAAAAATATTAAGAATTGGAAAGTGAATCGAGTCATGTAACCTGTGATTGATAGACAAAATTGGAATCCTCATTACTAATTCAACAATAAATAATCTTTATAAAATGGAAAAAGGCTGAATGTATGACCTTTTTACACAATAAGTTTGACAGCCCTCTCACATGGGTGCGGGGCCGCGATTGTGTGCCCACCCCCCATGTGAGATGACTGTCAAAATGTATGTTTAAAAAGGCTTAAGTGTAACATTTCTCTATAAATTTGTCACGTTAACTCAAAAATAGAAATTAATGCCCATAGAGCTTTACTATAGGTACATAATAATGTACATAATGGTGTACACCCCCCTCACATGGGGATGGAATCTGCTTAAATAAAAAAATATTTTATACAGTGGGTCCCACCGACCCTGTAAGAGGGTGTAGCCCCTTATGTACATCTTTTGATGTACAAGTGGAATTGATCGTGCCCATAATATTCAATTATATATATAGTGCTTTTAATTCGACAATCTTAGACGTCTTTGTATGCGTTAGCTTGGAATTATTGCACCATGTTAGATAACATGTTACAGTATGGTACTGATAATTGCTAAATGTGACCTCAATATTGACTTCTATAGATAATGGTTCCCATCGCTTACACAACCCACAAACAATCATATTACCACATGCAACATTTAAGCAACGCTTTGCTATTTGTCGTCTTTGCTTAACATATCAACAAGAAAAAAATTACTAATTTGATCGTCAAAATATTCCAGTGAGATATCACATTAGTGCTAGCTAGCTAAGACAAATGACAGATCAACATATTCTGACATTATACCAAACATCATCTACAATCGATTGTTATTTTTCGTATTAACTATTCCCAATTACTGGATAATTTATTATAGGTACAATAACAACTACGGTCATAACTTTAATGAAATCAGCGCTTCGAAATTCAAATTAATCTTACCTAATATGTTGATAATCATAATGGAGCCTGTGTACATTAAACAAGATAAATAAATAAACAGAGAACATACATGTGTATGTTGACTAGCCTAAAAATACTTTTGATTACTAAATTATTGATATAAGAAAAACATATTTTGATTGTACTTGTTGTTATTGACCAATAGCACAAATCAATTGATAAAAAAAGACCAATAGAGCTCGAGTCAAGTTCCATTTTTTCAACCCTATAACAATTTCCACGATAATGACTTTTTGGGTAGATCTACAATATCAAGAATTTGAAAATAAATCATGCTACGTAACTTGTGACTGATACAATCAATTACCATATTAAGATAATTTAGCACGTTAGACCATTCCAATATTAGTACTCATTATTGATAAATGAAACCTAAATAATGAGACAACAATCTTAGCTCATTAAAAATTCATTGATTCGATTTCTATTTCTATTGCTTGATTATGTTTCACATTTAATCAATATTTCATTATCCCTCTCCATATATTTTCTTTACGTAACTCCATCGCGTATTAATTTGATTGTTTTTACATGTATTTATAATGGTGGACGTCAAAAATTATCTTGGTTCCTACTTCAATATCTCAAAGAGAGGACACCGCCGAATTTGTAGAATTTGGCCACATCAAATTGCTCGGTCATTAGAAAAGCTGAAAAGGGGAGTTGCGACTGAAGACGTTCTTATTCATGATTGAATAGTTGGTCTATAATTAGAGAAACTTTCAATATGTAGGACAACCTTAGAAAAAGAAGTTGAGAAGTATTATATCAATGACTCGTGACTTGGCTCATTTGTTGACTCGATAATAAGAATCAATTGATTAGCTGAATTAAGATGTACAAATATAGTAGAATGGAGCCAAAAAAATGTAAATATTTCTAGTTGTCCCCAATCATGTCTAAAATTTCATATAGATTTTCAAATAATTGAATATTTGGGTGAATGGATTTAGCATGTTTTACCTTATTGGATGGGAACATAAATGTGATTGGCTGTTAGAAATTATGATTCAAACGTAGGATGAAAGCTACTTGTTACAACAGTACAAAGCCCACCTGCTCTGTCCTGGAATTTTATCAGTTGATTGCACTTGTGACAATTTTCCCGTTAATTATTTCATTGATCATTGAACTTTCGCCTTTGTTATTGAAATGTTATTTAACTTCTATTTGTTTGTCTATGATCGCTAAATTATTAAAAGTGATACACGCTCATAATCGAAGTGAACTCCATTAAAGAGACTGTCGATACGGTGAATGAAAATCCTACATGACATAAACACCATCAAAAGTCAAAACTTTATTCTACTGTACAAATCATGTTTCCATATGATCATTGGACTTTTTCTCATGTTACTGAATGGTCATTGAACTTTAAAATGTTTCTCCGTGATCACTAAACTTTTAAAATTGTTACCCGTGATCCACTTTTATAATGGTTTAAAGATAGAGTTTTGCTAGTTGTACATCTGGGGTGTGAACCCCAGATGATAGCCACTTCAAAAGAGAGGGCGTACAAAATTTTTAAAAAAAAAATCTCGCCCACCCCCCACCCCACCCCGCCCCGCCCTGCCCTGGGGAGAATTTCCAAAATAGTCAGGTCAAATGACCCATTTGGGGTTTTTTATATAAAAGTCAATTTTACCCTTAATGAAATGAGTTTTTATTGCAAATTAATTCCTCAAACTTTATAATTTTTTAGAAACTAGTTTTATTCCTATTTTTATTCGTCATCACTAGATGTTTCTTCTAAATCCGATTTTCTTCAAAAAAAATTTCATTAACTTCTATATCTTCAATATTAACTTCTTCACATTCATCTCTAATTTGTTCAAAATCTGTAATTAATATTCTAACTTTCTTTTTTGGACATTCAGTACTTATATGTCCTTCTTCATTACAATTTCAACATTTACATCGTTTTTTATCTAATGATTTTTTATTATAAGGTTTATATTTTCTTCTAAAATATTTTCTTTTTGATTTAAAATATTTCTTTTTGAACTTATTATATATTTTTATATTTCTTGGGTTTTATTTTTCTTTTTCGTTTATATTCATAACATCCCCAATTTTCTGGTACTTCAGTATCTATACAACAAATCATATCTTGTATAAATTCTGATTGTTTATAAATCATTTGATTACTACACATAGTACTTATTTCATCTTTTATAGTTCTTATTATAAATCATAATGTATAACTTTCTTCATTTCTTCCAAATTATTTTTCTTTTATTTTATTTTGAAAATAATTATTCCATGGTGGTGGTAATTTTCTAATAAAAACTTTCTCATAATAATTATTATCAGCTCCACTTCCAAATATCATTTAATAATATTTACTATATTCACAACGATATTCGTTAAGATAACACATATTACAAATTTGTAAATGTTTCATTTTGTTTTAGCATCTTCTATTTCTTCTAATCTAGTTTTAGTACTTTCATTTACCCAGTTTTCTCCAGCAAATTCTCTATAAATTCTTGTAGCGACTCTATTTATCTCTTCTATTATACTAATTCCAAATCCTGCTTCAATACTATCTTTCCAAATACCTTTTGTTGTTTCTTCTAATTTTCGATACCAATTAGCTACATTTCCCTTAAAAGTTGCTAATAAATATTCAGTTCTATTTTTATTATCGGTATTACTACGATTAACATATTAGTACTCCATTCATTTGTAGTTTTTCTAACATCTAATTCACAATCTAAATTTAAATATGATCCTGCAATTTTCATTGGGTTTGATTCTCTTAATACTGGTTTAAATTGATCTCTATACATTTTTTCTTTTTTAGTTTTAAAATCAACTTTTGTATTAACATATATTCTAGGATCTATTTCTACTTCACATCTAGTTGTGTTAGTTTCTCCATATTCTTCTTGTTTAACTGCTCGTGGTCCTCCTGTTTTTCCGACCATATGATTTTTAGTTATTTCTTCACAAATTTTTAAGTCTTTTAAGTTAAATATTAAATTTTCCATGTCTTCGTCCATTATTCTTCGATAACTAGTTTTCCTTCTTCTTTTTCTATAAGATTTTCTTCTTATTTTCTAAGATCAATTAATAATCTTTCTATATCTTTTTTTAATCGTCCATTAAGTTTTATTAATTTTTCATATTTTTCAATTTTCTTTCTAACTTTTTTAAGTTCTTTGACATAATCTGGTTTAAATGGTTTTTCTTTGTTTAGATTTTCTATTATTCTATTTAAAAGATTTTTTATTCTTAAAAATTTATTTTGTAGTTTTTCTTTTTCTTCTTCATAGCTTATTTCAATTCTAATTATTTTTTCATCAATTGTTTTTATACTTTTTTCAATTAAATTGATTTTATCATTCATACGCATTTTTTAGATTTTTTTAAAGGTGGTTTGTCAATTTCAAATCCTAATTTATTTAATAGAATATCAATTTTATAATTAATAATATCGAGCTTTTATTCTAAAATTGCTATTTTATTAATACTATTTTTCTGTACAATTTTTGATATTTGATTTTGGATTTCCCCAAATTTAGTTTCATCAAGCATTTCTAAATTATTAATTTGTTCCTTTATTTTATTAAATTGTTTAGACATATTTTTATTTAAAACTCTTAATCTTTCTTTAGCTATTTCATCTTTTGGATCTATATTATTTATTTCGTCTATAGCTTCTATATCTTTAGATTTTAATTGTCCTAATTGTTGCCATAAAAATGTATTAGTCCAATTTGTAGTCATATTTAACCATTCATCTGTATTTCCACATGAACTTAAATGTTAAAATATAGTTGTATTCCATCCTCTAGTTTGATAACTTCATATTTGTAGTCTAATATTTTCTATTTCTTGTTTATCAAATCTTATTTTTGTTGGTAAGCTCATATTAATCTGGTGAGTTAAATGAATTAATTATTATATTATTTATCATTTGTCTTATTTCTCTTCTAAATTGTTCTTCTCTTCTTAATTCTCTTGTAATTTCATTTTGTAATAATTCTCTTTTAATTTTATTCCAATTGGAAATTTCTTTTTCGATTTCTCTACGATTATTGTTAGTTATTATTTGTTCTTCTAAAATTTTTATTTTATTATTACAAAATTTTCTAGTTATTCCAAGTATATTCTTATTCTTTATCGTCAAAATTAAGATCAAAATCATATAATTCAGCAACTTCATTATAACTTACATGCTTTTCTATAATTTCAAAAGTTCTTTCACTGTTTTCACTATCTAACCAGAAAAATATAATTATTTTTATTATTTCTTTGGGCAATCTTTCTTTTAATCCAAATGATGCAATTATAAGGCATTTTTCATAGTATCTAATATCCATTTTTATGAAATTTATTCCTCTAGTATAACTATCATAAGTTTCTGGGATTTCTATCATGTGACTATAATCAATACTATTAGTATATCTAAAAGGTACAATTCTATAATAAAATTCGTAACTTTCCATAATAAAAGTTCTTCAAAGTATACAATCTTAAAAATTCTTATATAATAATTTTCATACAAATCTTCAGACAATAAATTTCTCTGTAGTTTAAAATAAGGGTCTTACCACGCTTCGCCAAATAGCAAGAATGTTATATGTTCCTGGTCACCTTCGTCACAAGAGTTGGCCAAAGTCCTACAGTATCACAGCCAGATGGACACAGGGGCACTCAAAACAGACTCACTGTGTAGAACAACACTCAAAGCGTAATAAAAGATTTATTTCAAACTCAAAGATTTTATTGATCTGATGATAGCTTGAAAGCTATTGTACAAGGATTTTTACAAAGATTGATATTCCGAATAGTGGTTTCTACTCTCTAATGAGAATGATTACAAAGATCATTTTTCAAATTGGTATTTTTGAAGTTGGTAATTCAGGATGAGATTTCGGATGGATTCTTTTTTCGATAATCTTCTCCCTTAGTAGAGTCTCAATTTATAGAAGGCACTCACTTCACCGAGAAGCTTCTGGCCAATCAAATTTTTACAACACAAAAGTTAAAGTACAATTATTTCTTCAAAGTGGTTGAAATAATTAAAGTACTTGTCAGCTGCTTTATTCCAGCTTTTGAGCTGTCTTCTTCTACTTTAATGCTCACATGGTGTTGTCTTGTGATGTCGCTTTCTTATCGTCCTTTATTTGTTGACGTGTCCCATTAGTCGACAAGCCTCTTTAATGCATTCGTCACTTCCGCAGAATTGATCATTTAAGATTTCACAAATCTTATGTTCAAGGATTTTTGATTCTTTATCTCCTCGGCTAATAAGGATCCAATTATTGCTCATTCCATATACCATATATTTTTCTCCATAGAAAAATTGCATTGTTGAGCAGCTGATTTTATTCCAAGAGCTCTCCTGTAAATCATCCATTTTTTATGGATTGTTGGCAATTCTTTAATAATTTGAATCTCTTTTAATGGATTTCCATGATTTTTTCTGATAGTGATCAGATGATGTTCTCCATACCATTCTGGTTATTCATACTCTGGATTGATAGTATAGAATCTCAACTCCACTTGTTGTTTTTCACTATATTTTTCGCACAATTGATAAATTCTTTATTAAATTGTTCGATTTCCTTTAAATCGATTCCTGGAAAGAGTCTATCCAAAAATTCATATGTTGCTAATTTTCGGACAATGGTTGGATCTGCTCATTGAATAGCACTTATCCTTCGATAAATCGCCGTTGGAAGGGCTGTCAAGTATAAAGAATTTCCTTTTCTGAAATTATATACCCATTCTGAAAATTCATAATAATCTTTCTCCATGGGATGAAGATTGGTTCAAACATGATGAGTTGTGATTATTCCCTTTGGTGATTTGAGGTCACCAACCGATACTTTTTTATTTTCTTGGAATTCACTGATAACAGTTGGCTGTTCCAATGGGCCTTTTGATAAGGATGTTTGAGTACTAGACTCAGCGGCTCCTTTTCCACTTGTAAATTTTTCCAACAATGTGTCAATACTGACGGGTAATTGTTGTGGACCATTTGTTATGACATTTTCCTCTTGTGAGGTAAGAGGGTCATTTCTCTTAGATTTCGAATCTCCACTTGAAGTAGATGTACTAATCTCCTGAAATGGGATATGACTCCCCTTTTGGCTGTATTCACCTTTTTCTAAAGGAGGGTACTCCTGGCTGCAACTTACAAAAAAGTCTAAACATTCTGTCAATTTTTCAGCTATTTTTTTTATTATCATTTAGTTTATCAATCTTTTTTCCACTTTCAACAACTTTGTTTGATAAATCGCACAAAATTTGTATGATGTCAAGATGATCCTCTTGAATAGCAAGATAATCTGTATTAAAATCTGTTAGAAGATTTTGCAATTCTTCAATCTTGTCCAAAATCATGATTCCTGCTCAAAAAATCAGCAAATAAGTTATTTTTTCCTTTAATATATTCAAATTTAAAATTACAAAAAGATAATAGTATTTGCCATCTGTGCAATCTTAAATGTTGAGGTGAATTTGGTAATTTATTATTTACAAGTCCATTAAGTTGAGTATTATCAGTTTGGACAATAAATTCCTTAGGTAGCAAAAACATTTTGAATTTGTTTATTCCTTTAACTATTGCTAATAATTCATTTTCATTGGTTGAATAATTTATTTTAGCATTATTAAATATTCCACTAGTGTATCTACAAATCTCATTTAAATTGGTTTTTAATAAAGCACTCCAATATAAATCTGGTGCATCTGTTTGAACAATTAGCTTATCCTTTTCATCTGGGAGTCTAAGTTTAGGTAAATTTTTTCAATTCTCTTTTAAATTTTTAACACAAAGAGTATGTTCTTCATTCCATTCTAATTTATTTGATTTTCTTAATAGTTTATGAAGTTTATTTCTTTTTTCTACAAGTTTTTCTATAAATCCTTCAACATAATTAAGATATCCTAAAAACTTTTGAATTTATTGTTTATTTTCAAGTTTATCAGGAAATAAAATTATCTTCTCAGAAATATGAGGTTATAATTTTATTCCTTCACTATTTATTATCATTCCTAAAAATTCAATTTCATTTTTTGTTATTTCTACCTTTTTCTGACTAAGTATTATACCTTCATTTGAGTAAAGTGTAGCAAAACTTTTAAGATGTTTAAGATGACCTTCATATGTTTCTGAACAAACAAGTATATCATCAACATAAACGATAAGAAAATTATAAGTTCTAAAGACTTCATCCATTCTTCTCTGATAAATTTGTGGTGCATTTTTTAATCCAAATGACATAACTATCCATTCATAATGTTCTTGAGGTGTACTAAATGCTGTTAATGATGTACTATTTTCTTCAAGCTTAATTTGCCAAAATCCAGACTTACAATCAAATTTTGAATAATATTTTTTATTTTTAGCTATATTTATTAATACTTCTTTATTTGGTAGATAATATCCATCAAATTTAGTATTTTTATTAAATTCTTTATAATTTACAACCATTCTAGGTTTTCTTCTTTTTATTTTTGAATGATTTCTAACCATAAAAGTTGGGCTACTATAAGGACTATTGCTTTTTTTTATAAGTTTTTGATTAAAAAGTTCTTGAATTTGTATTTGAAATTCTTCTTTATTTTCTTGATTATAGAGCATATGTTTGACTCTAATAATGGTTGTTGGTTCTAATAATTTTATTTTAGCTATTGTTTTTTATTTTTCCCATTTTTCAAGTGGGCTTTCATTATAATTTTTTACTAAAATATTTTTTATTTGATCAAGAGTAATTGTTTTGGTTGAATAATTGAGTAATTTTGGTATACATTCTATCTTTTCACCATGTTGAGCTGGCTGAACTTTGAATGGTTTAAATTTTCTAGCAATTTTTAGAAAATGTCCACATGATGTTTTTAATTGAATAGTATAATATTTTGACTATATTGACTAAACTATTGAAGAAAGTCATTTCCTAAAATAATATCACAATCATTTATATTATATTGGTAAACATTTCTTATAGTTACTATTTTAGATCCTATGATAACTTCTATATTTTCATTTTTATATTTTAAAGATTCTCTTACTCCAATTATTCCTTGTAGAGTTAGTTGTTGTTTATTTTCAATCCATTTTGCTAATAAAAATTCTTTAAAAACAGTTATCTCAGCTCTTGTGTCAATTAGAGCACGAGTAGTTATTTTTTATTCAAATACAGTTATTTGTATATATACACTAATTGGAAATTTTATTTCTCTACTCATTTTTCTTTAAGACAATATGTAGTTATTCTTTGATGTATAATAAGAACTCATTCCTTATCTATTTTGTAATTATCAAGACTATCTAAAAATAAATTTCCTAATAATATTGGGTGTTTATCAAAATTCATATTATTATCAATATAGCATTCTATACTTAATAATAAATTTCCTTATTCAATTTGAACTAGTCCTATAATATCACAAGCGTTTATTTTTCCTTCAAAATCTTTATAAATATAAGGTTCTACCTTTTTCTTCTTAATTCCTTCATCAATAAGAGAACAAATATGATTCTGACTTACTCCAGTATCAACAAGTATTTTAATTTCATTTATCCATTTATTTTCATTAAAAAACTTTCCTTTGATTCCATAAACACTATTATTTTTATTTTGTTTGATTTTTGAAATACTATGTCTTACTGTATTATTTCCAATAATTATCTTATTTTCTTTATATGTTATTTGTTTTGGTATTATAGGTTGATCAATACTTATAGCATCATCATGACCTATCTCAAAATTTTTTATTTTCTCTATATCTTGTTCTCTAGGTAAGATTGCTTCTCCTATATCCCTAAATTTTTCGTCTATTTCTATAAAATGCTTTTCTTTATATATATTTCCATAATTACTATTTGTATAACAATATAATCCTTGATATAATATAGTAAAAATTTTATTATCATCTTTTAATATTTTATTAGTCATCTTAAAATGTAAGCTAAGACAATCATCTAGATTTTTATCATTTATATGCACTATATATTGGATAACAAGTAAATTTTAATTTTTTATAGGCTAAAGTTTCTTTCACTATTCCTAAATTTTCATTTTCTGCAATTATACATCTTTCATCTTGTAAATTAAGTATTATAAGACTATTAATTCTTTCTTTAAAGCATGATTTTATTATTATTTGTATTTCGGCGAGGTAAATATAAGATATTTTATTTCGTTTTTCTTGCTTTAGTTTTCCTAAAAATTCGTTAATATTTCTTTTCATTATTGGATTTAATTTTATTTTTCTTTGTGTATGTTTAATATCTATGACTTTTTCTATTTCATGATATTCATTAATAACTAACTTTTTTCTTCTAAAGATTGATCCTAAAATATTAAATAATCTATTTTTTCCGAGTGGTTTTAGACTTAATTCTGCTTTATTAATTTTTCTAATTTTTTCCCCAATCAAATTTTCCTTTTAAAGCATATCTTTCTACTCTTTCATATACTTCGGTTTCTAAATCCTTTGAATTTTCAATTTCCATGATCTTTAGGACTCTGATTCTTCAATTCTCCTAATTTCATTATTAAAAACTTTTTGAATTCTTCTGATGTTTTTGGTATCCTCTCTTATATGGAAAAATGAAAAATATTACTAACCTCAACTGATGGATCCCTTCGTAAGTGATACTGAGTATTGTGACCTTCAAAATCACAAACACGACGTATCATGGCTACCTTACCAACACTTAAATGTTATGTAACTGCATAATTTAATGTTGCGTAAGAGCATTATTGACTATAAACAAAAAATATAGGGACAAGCTAGGAAATTAAATGTTTCTCGTGTATCCACAATTTTTATATATGGTACTTATATTACAATGAAGGTTCCCAAGTTCTGCTTATTTTCGCACTTTCATGTCCAACTTTTATTCATCGTATTTTATTTTCAACTTTCAATAACTTAACACATTTTGTTCTTACGACATCAAGAAAATTCACTAAGACGGAGTACAAAGGACTTATTTCTCCACATATTTTAGCAAACAAGATAAACAATAAGTATAAAAATTTAATAATATAATTTCCTCAGGCTAACAAAATATTTGGATATGAATTAGATAAGATGTGCTAATCAGTTGAAAGTTAAAGATTATGACACGGCTAAAAATAGTTAAGGACATTAGTGCAAAAATGAGGTAAACTTTAAAATGTTCCTTGCAGTTTATGAAAGTTATTGTGAATATAATTACTCTTTTATATATGGTAGATTTATGCGTAAAAAATAAAGCTCCATATTTTATAATTACCCTATTTTAGGTCCAATAATAGCATCTTTAAATATTTGATATATTTCCATATATTTGTTGCCTAATATTTGAGTTTGAAGTTTGTGAATTGGTTCAAAGAGTCAAGACTTTTGTCAGGCTTGAAGCCCATTTACTGCCGACTTGGGCTTAGTAATATCTTTCTGTAGTATTTTTAAGAGGAAATTACAACTAACCCCGATTTTAAAATTTTCAATTCGAAAATCAAGTTTAGAGTTTATTTATACAAAAATCAGGTATTTCATTTTAAATATTAAATATTAATTAATTTTAATCTAAATTATAATTACTCAAACCTTAAAAATCAAAAATCATTTATCACATTTTCTATAACCTCTCATGCTCTCTCATCTCTTGCCTGTCACCTCTCCTGCTGTCTCATCTCTCATCTCTCTCTCTCTCTCTCTCAATCGCCTTTTTCGATTCTTCTCCCCACCGCTGTCGATGTCGAAGAGAGACAAATGGTTGAGCAGAGGGGTGGTGCTGATGAAAATCAAGCGGAGGAGGTTGAAATTGGTATGGATGTGGCTGCGGCTGCGACGTTGAGGTGGTAATGGTGGACCCCTCGACGGGCACAAGTGGTGGTGGTGGTAGTGTGCGGTGGTGGTGGAGGTTTGTGATCTGTGCGAGGTGTGCGCGCGGTTTTGGATGCGGTGGTGGGGGTTGGGTGCAGTAGTTCCGATCTGGAGGGTTTTTTTCTGGTTTGGATGTGGTGCGGTGGTTCTGTGTGTTTTGGCGGGGAGGTGGTAGTGAGGTCCTGTTGTTTTGGAGTGGTGGGGTGGGGTGGTTGTGTGTTTTGGCGGGGAGGCGGTTCTAGATGGGTGGTGGTGGTGGTAGGATCCTGTTGTTTTGGTGGTGGGTGTAGTGGATTGGGGTTAGGGTGGGGCGCGACGGAGGTGGCGGCGGCAGCGATATTGGTGTAGTGGTGGTGGTGATAACGTTGGCTGCAATGTTTGAAACAATGATTTTGTTGCTGGGAAGTGATGGTTATGGTGGTGGTGGTGTTGGCGGCGGAGACGGTGGTGGTGTTGTGTTGGTGGTGGTCACAAACGTTTTGTTGATTGTGACCAATAAATTGGTTGATATGTGATCAATAAAGAATAAATTGTGATCAATAAATACTGTATGACTTACAAATTTATTAATTTGTGATTAATAAAAGTAATCCGTGACCATAAAATAAATTGTGTGACTTATAAATTTTGTGATTTGTGTCCGATGAACAAATTGTGACTTTTAAAATTTTAATTTGTGACCGATGAACGAATATGACCTATAAAATTTTTCAATTGTGACCTTAAAATTTTTGAATTGTGACTAAATTGTATATATATGTGACCATTATATATTTATTAATAAAATATATAATTAATTCATTAATTCATAAATAATTTTTAATGAAAACCTGATTTTTGAAATTTAAAACTTCAAACCTTAATTTTGAAATTGTGATACTTAAAAACTTGATTTATGTATTGTTCCCTATTTTTAATGAACCAGCATATATTGGGCTTGGCTTGCAAGTATTTGAGGAAATTAGGCTTCCTACTCTTAAAAGTGAATGAATTAGATTAATACACTTAAAAGCAAATTAAAACCTCTAATGACCATAATAATTACGCCCCAAAATTTTCCAAAACCCCCCAACACCAATCGATTACATAGAGAAATCCTAAATCTTATTATGTACAAGACAAAATCACTTTTGCAATTATTTTTTTCCATTTTTCTGTGACGATAAAACCAACCCAAAAGAAACTCTAAATATGTGATTTTTCTCTGTTGATTTTCGACAACTTCCACGATTCAGTCAATTATAGGCTCTTTTTCACGTTCTCTTTTGACTTTTGGGCACAACTCTTACAATCAATCAAGGATTCCATCATTCCAACTATGAATATTCCGACGAGTTGGTTGAACGCTGAATTAGGGATATGCGTGGCGTGAGCGGGTTGACCGGTCACGCAGGGACGAAACCAGCACCCGGCGAAGGGGGCGCGACCTCCTATGCTGGAATTGCCGAAGTGAATTTTATAGATGCGATCTGGTTCTTGTGGTGGAAAGTGGAAGCTGTTGCCGCCATGGATGAAGGAAGAAGATCTATGTAAGTGTTGGGCCATTTTTGAATGTTTGGGCCATTTTTTTTAGTGGGCTTTTCATGTTGGGCCGATTGCTTTTTTCTTAATGGCTGAATAGAAATATTATATAAAAAAAATATACATTTAAAACAATTGGAAATAATTTTAAGAGGAAATTACAGGCAGCCAGGTTTTTAAAATACCATTTTCACAAATCAACTTTCCATTTTAACATTTCAAAAATCAGGTTTTTTATATTTAATTTAATATTAATTATATAATTTTCATCCCAATTAAAATAAAATAAGTTAACCCTAGAATTCATTCCAAACTCTCCCGCCTCTCCCCTCAGTCTCCCATTCTCTCCCCGTTTCTCTCTGCAGTCCGCCGCCGCCGACGACGCTGCAGTCCGCCACCGCCGACGACGCTGCAGTCCACCACCGCCGATGCTGACGCTCCATCTCTCATCTTCACTCTTCTCTAATCTCTTTCTTCTGGGCTCCACCGCCGACGCTGCCGTTCGCGATCTGTTATTTCCTTTTGTTTTTTTTTAATTTTTCGAGTTTGGATGGTTTTGGACAAATGAGATCTGTGTTTTGGTTTTCAATGTGGCGGATATGGTGGATTTGTGGAGATAGTGGTGGCAGGGGCGGTGCGGTGCTTATGCTGGTGGTAGTGGTGGTTTCGGTGCTGTTGGGGGGTTTTGGTGGTTTGGCTGCAACGGAGTGGGTCTGGTTGTGGCGGCGACTGTAGGATGGTGATGGTAGGTGGTGACATGTTCAGATCGGTTTGTGGCTGTTGCGGGCGCTGTTGTTGTGACCGTGAGTTTGGTGAATCTACAGGCAGTGACGGTGGCGAAAGGGGTGATGGTGTGGCAGTGATTTGAGGTGTGGTGTACTGGCGGTTGCGCTGGTGGTTGTAGTCGATTCCATTTTTTAGTGTTGTTTGTGTTGTGGTGTGATTTGGATGGTGGTGGTGGCGGTTTGTGTTGTTGAGGTGGCGTTGGAGGCGGTGCTGGAGCGGCTACGGTAGTTGTGTAGTGATTTGGGATGGGTTTGTGGATGGATTTAGCAAGGTCGGTGTCTGTGACCTAGAAATTGTGACTGTGACTCACTGTAACAGAGTTGTGACCAAGAAAAATTTTGATTTTTTCAATCTGTGACCTATAAAAAATTTTAATTCGTGGTGGAGAAATAATCCGTGACCATAAAATTCGGTGGTCACAAATGTAAAATTCGGTGGTCACAATATAAATTTTGTGATTGTGACGAATAAACAATTTGTGACCAATGAATTCAATAAACCGTGACGAGTACAAGCTGTGTGACCTAAAAATTACTAATTTGTGACCTAAAAATTATTAATTTGTGACCAATAAATTGATATTTGTGACCGTAAATAAGTATTGAGACTTACAAATTTTGTGATTTTGTGACCGATGAAAAAACTGTGACTTTAAAAATTTTAAGTTGTGATCGATGAACAAATTGTGACCTATGAAAATTTTGAATTGTGACCTAAAAAATTTTGAATTGTGACCAAATTGTATAGATTCAGACCGTTATATATTTATTAATAAAATATATAATTAATTAAGTAATTCATAAATAAATTTAAATAAAAACCTGATTTTTGAAATTTAAAATATCAAACCTTAATTTTGAAATGTGTATAAGTAAAAGCAGGATTTATGTATACTTCCCAAATTTTAATTGTAAATCTAATCCTCCCCTCTTCTCCAGACCAGATTCCCGCTCCAAGCTCCAGCTGCAGCCTACCTCCAGATGCTGGTCGCGGCCTCCGGTATTTTCCCTCTAGCCGACTATCATTGCCACGCTGGGCTTGCTTCTGTCAATCTTTTCTTCGGTTCTTTATAATTTTATTTTATTTTGGTTTTTGTTGTTTAAATGTTTTTTTAGGTATTTTATGATTTATTGATTTATGAATTATGAGTTATTTGAAAATTTGAGAATATGTGATGTTAAAAATTAACAGGAGTGTGTACTGTGATTTTTGAGAATGGAAAATGTTAAATTGGGGAATTTATGATTTTTGATAAAAATGGGTTGGAAATTGAAAATTGAAATTTGAATCGAAATTTTAAAATTACTTGGAGAAATAGATTTTTCAAAAAGTTGAGAATGAGGCAATCTTGTAGCGATTTCAAAATAGGAGACTTCAAAGAATGCAGTTGTCCGAACTTATAATTATAGTTACAGAGTGAGGTTGTATCATGTATTTTATATTATTATTTCGAATTGTACTGAATCATATTTTCATATAAATATACAATTTTTTCGTTTTAGTGCATTTATATATAGATCAAAGAATTTTTTATATTATTTAATTTAATATTAATAAACGACACGACATCGCTAGTACGATCGTTAATTGTCGAAGGTTAACAATCGCCCTAGCTGAGCAGAAGTCCTGGATCCGCCCCTGCAGTCACGATTTCCCAAGAATATGGTTGGAGATGAAATTTTACTTTGTTTTAGGAATGCTATTGGTAGAGATTGAGCTGGGATATAATGTCACATAAAGGAGCCCATATTGAGATGATGTTGCTGTGTAGTTTGGAGGCGATGGATTACAATGGATAAACCTCTATTATTGTACATTAGTGTTGACTTATACCTTCATTTGGTTCTGTTATGTATGATATAAATTTGGTTAATTAGGCTGAAACATTATTAATTAATTAAGAATGGAGATAATCAAATACGTTGGTAGTTGGTTATAAGTTCTAACTTAAAAAATATAAGAATTTTTTTGTCAATGGCATGTTGTATGTAAATTGACAAAGTTATTATTTTAAAAAAGGATCAATCTCGGTTCATAACCCAACAGTAAAAATGATTGAATAATATTAAATCCAGTATCTTGTACCAAACATGCGAAAACTGTTAATCTTCTTCACTCTTGTATCCTCTTACAAAACAACCTCAATACAGGCTTACATAGATTCAACTGCGATAATTATCCAGACTGGTGTTGAGAAAGAATCCGGGGGGTATCAGAATATTGCATAAATGGAATGTGGACCAGAAAATAATTTCTTTCCTGACCTCACATAAACTGCAAGAACAGATATCATTTTCTTCTGCTCTCCAAATAATCCAACAGGCCATGGGGAGCAATTAGAACAACTAGTGGAGTTGCACAACAGATTGGATCCATCACAGTTCCAGGCAGTGGATTTGGTCCTGGAGGCGGAGAGTTTAACCGGGTCACTGATTTTGGCCACACAGAAAATATCCTGGAAGCAATCGTCTCCAGCCATTTGTTCAAAAATCTTGTTAAGATTAACCACGGATAGCTACCAAATATCTAGAAGTCCTTGCAAAGGATTTCCAATATAAGCTTATATAGAATTTCATGTCACAATAAATGGAGAGAGTGATACTTTCAGCCTTTACGGGCAGACTTACTCGAATTTTCTGGCAGTGGTTATGTGGGCGCTGAAGATCTTCAAACAAATGAACAGCTTGTTTCCTCTCGATTACTAAAACAAGTAATTCCCTTCAGAATGCCATTTAAGAATAAAGATTGTGTAAATGAAAACTTACCACAAACAGGAAAAGAAATCATCACTTGCATTAGTAGTTGATAAGATATTAGTTAATTTGGTGCCAATAAACTACATGAATCAGCTTCTTTGATCAATATATTGGTCAAGATACAACCAATTTTAACATTCGTATGAAAGTAATCACCAGGTGAATGACATATGATATATTCAGATACGAGAGGGTATGCTTCCGGTGCTTTAAACTTTATACGCCATAGCCATAAAATTATCGTTGACCAACAAAAGCAGGCAATACCAAATTACGTTGCATGATAGATCTAGATATCAAGAATTTGTTCTGCAGATCCTGCATTGACGAACTTTAGCCTGTAATTAATATATGGTCACGGTTGTTAATTAGGGCTCGTTTTGAAGCTACCTTAGACCAATTTTATTTCAAAGTTCTTTTTAGTAAGACAAAATACTTTCAGAAAATTATTCAAATATCAGAATATTATTCAAATATGTTCAAACGTAATTTTTTAATGTCAAATGCAGCTTTTGACTTTTAAAAATCTTGTCAAACGAGTCCTTATAGAAGAAAAATGATTTCCAGAGTGCTTTCGAGACAGTAATTAAAATCGTAAATCTTTTTGTCTCTTATAGTCCCAATATGGCAATATGGCAACTTATTCTTGCCTCACAAACGGATGTATTTAACAAAGATGATGGCCCACTCCGTCCCAATACCTACCATAAAAGGGCAAAGTCATAACAAACGGGAAGTAATCATGCTCAAATTCATGACTTTCACCACATCAAGATGAGAGTCTACCGCTGAATTATATTCCTTTCTAATATTGCCAACCTCTACTCTTGTCCTATCTCATCGGATAGCGAAATTTACCTCAACTATTTCAAGGCATCTTGAAGGTGAATCGCATTCCATGAGTATGTATATATCAATCGCCTCGAAAACCATTTACGTGTGCAGTATATGTAGAAATAATAACAGTGTTCTAAAAGGTGCACTAGATGCGATGCGCTACGCTACAGAAACGCCAAACCAACTGACTCGATGCCTTATTTAGCGGTCAACGGCAATCATTGAATGCTAATGCGCGCCTAGTGCACATATTATTATCCTTTTTAAAAAAAAAATAACAATTCTTTTAAATTAAAATTGAAGTCTGATTTACATTCGAAACTTATCTTTTTATTAAAAATCTTTGAAAAACTGTATAAATTTCCTATAAATCTGTTTTAGATGTTTGGTGGGTATTATTTTTAATTATTAAATTATTTTTTGATTGGTAAAAAATTAAAATAAAAAATGCCATTTTACGCTTTCTACATCTATGCCCCGCCTAAGCACGTCTAGTCCATAACTTGGTCTTCACGCATCGTCACGCTTTACGCCTTTTAGAACACTGAATAATATGCATACACGTACGACGTATCTACTTACGAATCATGCTATATGTACAAACTAAGTTGACAAATTTGATTTACAAGATATGTGTTGACAACATCAAAGTGAATCATTTCAAAAACAGTTTTTGAGATCAATTGCCTAAATTTTTTCAACACTTATTTGTAAACAAAGTTTGTACAACAAAATTAATTGTCTACTTAATTAAGAATTGTCTTAATCCACAGGCTAATGCAGACTGTATGAAGACAAGGTAACCTCACATGAGGTGCATAGTAACTCGGTCGCTGCCAAGAATTTCAGTCCTGTAGAATGCAGACTACAGAAACATTAAATTTTGTATATTATTGTGTATTACGGTTCTTTTAACTCAAATCATTTGTCCTCTGCAATGAGTTGTAAAATCATTAAATATATAAGAATTATTAACCTAAGTAATGTTATTCATCCCCATTGAGGTTACAAACACAGTTTAGGTGGCGTCTAAACTGTGTTTGTAATCTCAGTAAGGATGAATAACATTACTCTATTTAATTTCACATATCATTTAATGTCACATTAACGCCACATATTAGAGTAATGTTATTCATATCTGGTGGGATTACAAACACAGTTTAGATGACTCTAAATGATAGGTTAAATGAAAGGTAAAATTAAATGACTTATTTAATTTCACATATCATTTAATTTCACATTAACGCCACCTAAACTGTGTTTGTAATCCCACTAAAATGAATAACATTACTCTACCACTGGGGATGATATTCATTTCCAATGGGGTTACAAACACAATTTAGGTGATTCTAAATGATGGGTTAAATGAAAGTGAAATTAAATGACTTATTTAATTTCACCAATGTCACCTTTCATTTAATGCCACAAACGCCACCTAAACTGTGTTTGTAATCTCAGTAAGGATGAATAACATTACTCTATTTAATTTCACATATAATTTAATACCACATTAACGCCACATATTAGAGTAATGTTATTCATATCCGGTGGGGTTACAAATATAGTCTAGATGACTTTAAATGATAGGTTAAATGAAAGGTAAAATTAAATGACTTATTTAATTTCACATATCATTTAATGTCACATTAACGTCACGTAGACTGTGTTTGTAACCCCACTAGGATGAATAACATTACTCTACCATTGGGGATGATATTCATTTCCAATGGGGTTACAAACACAATTTAGGTGAATTAAATGATGGGTTAAATGAAAGTGAAATTAAATGACTTATTTAATTTCACCTATCATTTAGTGCCACATTTCACTTTTATATTTAAGTTCACACGGTGTTAATCAAAACACCCTTCAAAAAGCCAAAATCTGTTTTTGAATTTTTTTGATAATTTTCTACAAATATTTTATCTGATTAGAAGAACTTTAAGAAAAAAATAGTTTTCTTAGAAAGTTCTTCTACGAGAAATTAAGGGGCCGTTCTCTTCGTGTTTCAGTTTTGTGTTTTGTGTTTTGAATTTGTTTTGTGTTTTGTGTTTTGAGTGTCTGTTTTGAAATTTCTGAAAATGCGTTCTTTTTGGCATTCTGAAAAACAGTTTCTAAAAACAGAAAAATGGAAAACGCGTTTACTTTGAAATTTTGAGAATTTATTTGTGTAATATTTTATTCAAAAAAACTGATTATTCAATAAATTGTAATTGTTTAATGTAAGCCCCCGTTTGACACACATTTTATTCTCATTCTCATTTTTTTTTCTTTCTTCATTTCAACTACACATTCTATTAATAAAATAATACTATACAGAAACCCAAAAAATTCTCATTATTTTTTAACCACACATTCTTCCATCAATCACTATTTCAAAATTCATTATTTCTCCAAAATGGGTGTCAAACAGGGATTAAATATAATACTAAATAACCTATACATTTGAAAAAGTGATACGTATATTTTTTTTTTCAAGATATTAAAAACAGAACATAAATTACATTTGATGAAACAGTGTTCCATCGATACTCTTATATATATACTTGTCATGACAACATAAGCAGATACTGAACTACATACAAAATAAATCAACACCGTCAAATACGACGTCTTGAGTAGTCATTCCACATTTGTGTCGCAATTTGATCTCGAACTTGTCCCATTTGAGCTGTTTGACTAGCATCAAAATGTATGGCTTCTTGCGCTTGACTTGACTCCGGTATATCATCGAACACCATATTCTCCTCTGAATACTCAGCGAACAATCTATCTAAAGCGTGCTCCTGGCGAATAAAGTTGTGTATTGCGCAACATGCAGTAGGTATTTGTCTTTGTCTACTAAGAGGATAATTGGTGATCAATTTCAATATAGGAAATCTTGCCTTTAAAACTCCAATGCAACGTTCAATAATGTTACGACACGAGGAGTGTCGATAGTTGAACAATTCTTCCTTCCCACGTAGTCTTCCCCGTCCAACATAGTCACGCAGATGATATCTTTGACCTCGATAAGGGGCAAGAAACCCAGGCATGTTTGGGTAGCCAGAATCAACAAGGTAAAATTGATCTACATTAAAATAAAAAAAACTCACATAGTGTAATACTATAGATACATTTGTGTTAAGTATTTGTAGTGCAAGAATATACCTCCCCGTGGCATTGGAAAGTTGTTCGATCTTCTTGTAACTGCGTCAACGAATACTCGAGAATCATTAGCAGTGCCTTCCCAACCGGAATACACAAATGTGAATTTCATATCGAAATCACATGTTAACATCACATTTTGTGTTACATTTGTTTTCCTTCCACGAAAAGATGTTTGTCTCGATGCAGGTGCCCATGCTGCGACATGTGTTCCATCTATTGCGCCTATACAATCCTTAAAGAAAGGATATTTTTGCAAAATCCGTTCATGCACTACATCTTGATTTGTGGGTTGGATTATCTCTGTACCAAATGCAC
Organism: Fraxinus americana; assembly: GCA_035079005.1. Classification (NCBI taxonomy): domain Eukaryota; kingdom Viridiplantae; phylum Streptophyta; class Magnoliopsida; order Lamiales; family Oleaceae; genus Fraxinus; species Fraxinus americana. The sequence goes on along the minus strand of CM068719.1, from coordinate 30,390,119 downwards.
AAACAGCCCTTATCACTCGTTTAACCCACTTGTGTATTGTGTTGTTCGAATGCTGAAACCTATCGCCAATAATACTATATCGGGTAGTGTGCCCAACAATCATCAGAAACATAGCAACACCCTCCTCGACACTCACTTTTTTCCCATCTTCCAACAACCCTTTGTGTTTCAAAATATCACAAAAATTCATGAACACATGTTTCTGCATACGAAAATTGCGATGTCATACATCCGGATGTCCATTTAGAATTTCGAGAACGTACATTTTTCCCGTAAGCATTGATGTCCTACAAGGTATCCTGTCAACGGTAGTTCCTCTGTGAAGATCAATCATATTAAGCATCATCACATTGTCAATGGAATTTACGTCAAAATCATCTGTCATTAACAAGTCATCATCACTAGAATCTTCAGCAATGGAATCGTCACCATTCACATTATCATCCATACTGTGAACAAAATATACCCACATTAATTCTCATAACAACCAGCATTACTTCACATATAAACAAACATCAGTTCTGCAATCAACAACAACATCGATAAGTTCATACATGAAAACCAAATATCTTCAAGGTAGTTTACAAAATAACTAGGAGTTGGGAAAATAATACAGTAGTTCAACATTGCACATCACAAATGAAAACAACAAGATAGTAGCGAAATTAAAACAACGTTCAACATCAAAGTAGTTCCAAGATAGGTCTTCTCCTTGCTGCTGGCATCTTCACGAAGGACACCCGAAAATTGTGATTATCAAAAGCCTTTATTGCTTTCATATAAACCTCATTTGACACCCCTTCCATACTGTTTAAAATGTCCATGCATGTGACACTGGAATAACTATCATCAGTACCAACTTCGCTGTCCGATTGATTTTGAGATTTTCCTTGAATCTTCGCAAGCTTCTCTTTGAAGTACAGTGTCTGAACCTCAGTTTCTTCATTCCTCATACTCACAGTAGATGACCACTGTGCCATGCAGGCCTCAAGTTTATCAGTTTTGCTGATCTTCGGTTCTTTACGTCTGCCACCCGACGTACCAGTTTCCTCACGCCGACGAATATTAGAAACCCCATCCACTTCGTCTACGTTCTCCACACGTACATGCACTCCCCTGTTCAAGAAGTCATCTTCAAGCTGTCTTTCTTCCTCTGATGTGTTTGGAAGTTGAGTGGAGGCACTGCCTAATCCTCCAGTAGCAGTAGTCCCGCTGAATATCTCCCCCAGAGTGTGATAGTGTTTACAACCTTCCTTTTTGAACAGCTTGTAATCCGACCGGTTAATCTGCATTACAAAAGAAGTCACATTAGAAAATGGGCACAATTGAAACTCTCAAAAAATGATGAAAGAAAATATGCTTTCATAAATAAATATACCGTATAAAAGTGTTGCCAAACTTCCTCTGCAGCGTTAACTTTGTTGGTATTGGGATCCCATGTGACCCCAGTATGCGCCAACAGTTCGGAGAACATACGGTGAATCTTACGTAAACGGTTCCACTTTCCCTTTAATCTATCTATCCCGTAATCCAATTTGGTTGAAGCAACCATTGTGTCATTGATTCTGCCCCATTCATCTCTTGTGAACGTAGAACATTGCAATGCGTTTGATTTCACTCTCTCATACAGAATTTCAATAAAAGCGAGTTCATTCTCATCCGACCATGACATTGGTTCCTTATTCCTAACTCTGTGACCACCCATGTTCTATATTCAACGTAGATAACATTTCATCACATACAAAATGTGAAAGTAATTTATGATTAAAAAAGACTTTAACGATACCTCTATTCAAATCGAAAGTCACATATCTAGCATTTTGTTACACAAGTAAGTAGGGTCCACATGAGAATTATAAAGCAACAAATAAGCAATTAATGATGGAAAATGGGGTCCATTAGAGGGACCATTAGTAGACAAACATCTCTAATCAAATGACTAATGAAAGCAAACTCCAAAACAATTTATGTGACACAGATATTCACAAAGCATTATCTAATGCACCACTTCAAAAGTTGATAAACAAAATATATAAATCTCAAGTGACATTATCGTTAGAAAAGTAAATACAAGTTTTACTCTTTTTTCCTTCATCAACGTTTTGTCCAATTGTAAACGAGCCAAATTTCGTAGCATATTTAAAAATATAATTACTCATTTTTCCTTCTCTAGGGTAATTGCCAACATAGTTTTTCCCAATAAGGTTTTAACAATATATTCTCCGTTTAATGGACACCTAAAAGGGAATTTATAGTTATGTATATCTATAATATGCTAAATATTTATTCTCAGCATAAATTTATGGTTCTACTCTTATATATATGTTGCAAACTCAATACTTGACTCTTGAAGAGGACAACAACAAAAATGATTTTTCATCATACCATCATGTTCATTACAATCAATCAGAGATAAAATGAATATCCTGTATGAAGATGTATTACTTGAAGGCTACAACAAAGACATCAACATAGAACAACATAGCTATATATGTGAAATAGCTAGTGAAATCAGCTAAGTACATTTGCTCATTGTTCACGCTTCAAATTGACTATAAGACATCGCTCTAAAATGAAAACACGAGAATCCCTTGCCACACTCTTCACTCAGAGGCAAAATCTGAATCACCACCTTCGACTCACCCTATTCACAGAATCATTCACCTTCGACACCACAGAATCAGTCACCTTCGACTCAGTTTCTTCACATAATCATTTACAGAATCACCTCAAATCATTCACAGACTCACCACCTTCGAACAGCCCTATTCACAGGAGGCAAACGAGCCAGGGTAAGTGCTGGAGCCATAACTACCCACCGCCCCAACCTCCAGCTCCAGCACCAGCGACTGCCCCCACCTCCAGCACCAGCTCCACCACCTCCAGCGCCAGCTCCAGCTCCACCACCTCCAGCGCCAGCTCCAGCTCTACCACCTCCAGCGCCAACGCTAGCTCCACCCTATCCACCTCCAGCACTAGGTCCACTTATCCACCTCCACCACCAGCTCCACCCCCACCTCATTCGTCCCAGAGACTGCCCCCACCTCCAGCACCAGCCACCGCCCCAACTATGTAGCTACCCGCCTCAATTTTCGCACCAATCACGTAAACAAACAAACGGAAAATCGAACCCAACGCGAATAACTAGAGATGAATCTTACAGGCAAAGAAACAAACCTTGATTTAGCTCAGCAAATTCTTGATTCGGCAAGAAACCCGTCGTTGCAGCCCCCGATTTCGAATTCTTGATTCGGCTTCACTGGAACAAAATTCCCCCAATTTCGAAGATCCAGTCGTCCACCCTTCGTCCAGTCGTTTCAGCAATCGATTTGCACCGGATTTCGCCGCCGTTGGTCGATGCCCAGTGACGGTCGGTGAGAAAGAGAGAGTTCAGAGAGAGAGAGAGAAGGGCCTGAGGGTGAGACCGTGAGAGTGAGAGTGACCGTTTCGCGTGTTTTCTATTTTTAGCCTATTTTGTGTTACCATTTTACAAAACGACGTTTCAGCCATTTTCCGTTTTCAGTTATAAATTTTTTTCCATTTTCCAAAATGTGTTTTCGAAAATAAAATAGAGAACGCGTTTTCGTTGTTTTGAGAAATTAAAAACAGAAAATGGCTGGAAAACGACAAAGAGAACATGGCCTAAATCCCTATCAAACAGATTCTAAATTCAGTTTCTATATATTGATTGAAGATAAATGTATATGACATGCACTAGCTACTAGCAATACTTCATGAAAATACACAATTATTAACTTCCTTTTTTTTTTTTTTCAACTTGTCGAATGATTGTCCAAAATGTTGGCCTAAACGAACATGCCATGTGACTATTACACAATTTATCAATTAAAAGCTGAACATACACGCCTGATTTCTCCTTCCGAACCTGTCAATACACCAATCTCGCCCATTTTCACCATTGCTTTTGCAAAATCTGCCTCAAATGATGGTCCTAAAAAGGGGCTAAAGAACCCGAAATAGGAGTCCACAACTCTTTTTGTTGCAACATCTTCATAAAGCCTAGCATCAGTTTCTAGCACAGCAAAGCCACTTCTAATGTTCTGCAGAATTTGTTTGTCAAACGTTTGGCCGCTACCCCGGTCCATAGCTAATCGAGTATTAGGATTGCCGTTTTGAGGACAAGTAGCTTTTAACTCCGGTAGGAACCCGGGATTTATCGAGGGGTCGGAGCCACCACCCGCAGTGAATTCATAAAGCCGATTTGTCATGAAGAAGCATGCTGTTGTCCCAATTGTATGTGCAGCTGAGAGTCATAGAAGTTAACACATAAATGCAACAGAAATGGGCCACACGAATTAATGCAATAAATTGGAAAACGCTATAATAAGGCTCTTCCATCTTCACTATAATTAGATGAACAACACTGATATATACATACATACGTAACTTTTATAGATATACAAGTAGACAAGTAATTTTGACCACATTAGTTTAAAGTCTTACTGTCATTTATGAACTTGAACCTCTGTTGAAAATTAAATTTAAATAAGTTCTTGGACAGAGCTTTTCAGTAATTAGTTCTATATTTATGAAGTGTCACGCATTGCTGAAAACTTGCTCATATCCGTTATAATGTCTACCAACTGAGAGATACACAAAATCTGCATGTTTATTTCTGTGTTGTGTACGTGCCAGAGTGAGGGAGATACACGTATACATATAGAGAGAGAAAGGTAGAGAGAGAGTGTGTGTACAGCTGAGAAGCACAAGGTCCATCCCCGAGAGCCCTTTCTCAGAAAACTTAGCTTTGAGTGTGTCAATGGAGTCGGTAATATCTGGCATATTATCTGCCAAAGATTTGTTTGACACAAGTCCATCTCTTCTACCGGTCGGAACCTCGTACAGAGGTCCGTTTGTCTGAATCATTAATGTGTATATATTAGAGAAGAAAACACACACACACACACCCCCGTAAAAAGAGTGTTAATTACCAAAAAAACTGCATCTCTAGCAGCCAAGGCTACTATGTCTGCACAAGAAACAATTCCTGGACATGTCGCTTCCAATTGAGCCTTTGCCCTCTCTATTATTTCAAACCCTTGGACTCCTTGATGCCCAAATGCACTCTTCTCTTCAGTTTCGAGGCCAGTGGTTATCAGAATTGATCCATCACAGCCCTGAAGAAAACAGAGTATATTAAAAGAAGGATACACATGAATATCAAGGAATACTCATTGCATGCAGAATTTTTAAGCCAGGGAGAGAGAGAGTGAGAGACGTTAACAAAGCAATCGTGGAAGTGAAGTCTTAGCAAGACGGGCGGAGCATTTTGTTCGGAGGCGGCGGCTTCACTGACGACGCGGCGGACAATCGATTCGGCGTTGGGGCAGGTGTTGGCATAGAAGCCAACTTGGAGGCCTTGTGAAGCCCCAATGAAACAACTCAAAATCAGTATCAGAAGCAGAGGTACCATTTTATGAGTCATCAGTAATACTGGTTAATATTATTATAATTAGCTTTGCGTAGAATTAAAGAAGAGGTGTAGTAATTAATACAAGAAGATGTGAGGAATGGTATATATAATTTACTGTCTCTGCGTATCTTGCTCTTATAATTTGTGAGGAAGATGTAAGAACTTATATGTAATTGTGCTTTGGGGGATTTTGTGTGTTTACATACGTGGCGGGGTGGGCCTAAGAGCCCTAGGTCAAGAGAAAAGTTACGATTTGACGTTCTTATTTTTCACATGGCCCATTGATTTAAATCACGAGACTTCAGATCTCGAGTCAGTCAAATCGTGTTATCTTGACATTCGAGATAGAAACAAAGTGTGCCACATCGAATCGTTACTTTTGGGTGGCTGGAGGTCTCTTTGAATGAACAATCCTACTTTTATCGAAACTTCTAACAGTATTTAGGGGGTCGAGGTTTTACTTAGAAGGCGAAACATGGACGTGCTTAATAACAATTAAATATTCTTCCTTTTGCAATTTTTAGCATCAAGGCAATATGCAGTAAATAGTATTGAAATGATAAGATTTTTATATTTTTTCTTTAATTAAATTTAGTGACATCAAGTTCATGTACACATGCATCAAGATGACAAGAATAATGTGAATATAAAGTTGTATTAAACGTCATCTAAACCATTTTTCCTCAAACTGCCATAATCAGGGGCGGAGGCAGGGGGGGTCCTGGACCCCCCCCCCAATTTTTTGAAATTTTTTTTTTTTTTTTTTTTGTATTTATTTTTTTGTCCTCACCATTTTGATATTCATTGATATTTCATGTTCATTTCCTTGCTACCAATGACCCAATGTATCTATAATAAGCTAAAGAATGAAATTGTATTGCATGCTAATGTTTTTTGATTTACTGTCTCACGGGATTTAAACATTCACAGATTGCAAAATGACATTGTTAAAGCATTGAATCTAGATTTTTCGGCTGAAGGTCATGAGCACAAGAGAGCAGCCAAATTGGGTAAGGCATTCAAGAGAATAAAGAGATCTGTATTCATGTTCGATGATGTGTGGACTTCATTTTCTTCACATAAGATTGGAATTTCTCCTTTTCTTGCTATATATGGATTTAAGATGATAGTAATTAGTCTATCACTAGAGGTGTGTCGCAAAATGGAATGCCAAAAGTATCTAAAAAAAATTTTTTCGCCCCATGAGCCTCCCGCCCCTTCAACTCTAGGACCCCCCTACTTCAACAAGCTGGCTCCGCCCCTGGCCATAATTAATTGATGTTAAATATATTTTCCTAACTTGCCTGTATGTCCAAAAAAGGAGTCAAATTATTGTCACGAGGTACCCACACCCACACGGTCACACTTTAAGTGAAAAAGCTAAATCGAAGAAATCACAATTCGTCTTCCTTCTACCAACTATAAATTACAATTAGAGTATCATTATCTATATATTCATAAAATTGGAATTTATTTCGTGATCCATCAATCTACTATATTAATTTTAATATAAGGTTTTCATTTGTAACATAATTTAGGTAAATCCAAACTAATAATTTTGATATAAACTTTGTTTTTGATCAATTCTTGCCTAGGCATGTCTAGCGATAATGCAAGAAAACTTGAAAGGGAAACTAGAAAACACTTGGATACAAATGTTGATTATGAAAAAAAACCAAGGATAAGAGTAATCAGCAAACAAACCAGTTCTTGAAAACATTGGGCAACTCATTTTGTAGAGGAGCTGGATATCTTTATAACATATTAAAGAAAAAAAACAAGTGAAAATCTTGTATATTTTACTTTTGAGTTGCTCCATAGTAAGTTTGATGCTTTCGATAATCAATCGTAGATTTTTTTTTTTTTTTTGAATCATAGAGAGGGAGGCACGAGATCCACATCACAAAAGTTTAAAACAAGGGTATCATATAAACTCAAAAACCGGAATCGAAATTCTCTCATAATATTTAAAAACTATACTAAGCTCATCGACCGTGTTTACAAGACTAGTCAACATAATATCTTGAAACGAGTAACCCGATTAGGGAAGTAAACGAGCTGAGCCGGCTCGTGAGTAAAAAACATTTGCGGCTTAGGTAAAAACGGATCGAGTTTTTTTGGCCTGAGTCGAGCCGAGCCAAATCTGCCTTTGAATTTAAAAGCAGCCATAGCTGCCTATTTCCAATACACGGCTGGCTAGGGCCAATACTCGAAAATGAGGCTCAATTTGAGCCGGGGCTCGGTTCCAACGAGCCGCGAGCCGAGTCTACTTAGACTTTTCCTGGGTGTAGCCGCGAGCAGTTTGAACCGAGTCAGATTGACATTCCTAAACCGATAGAAAACACAAGGCAAGATAAACGTAAAAGTAATGTAGAGTCAGGATTTCAAATCCTATCATATCAGTTCGAGACGAGAAAAATTGCCAAAATATGTGCTAATTTCAACTTCACTCAAGATTGTGGAATCAATTCACTACGAAGAAAAAGCCCTTGCCCTAACAGGTGATAGATGGGTCACAAGAAGTACTTTGGGAACATTAATCAACAAAACATATTTCAGAAAGGAAGTATAGATTTATAAAACAAATTTATATTTTCCCAAAAATTCACAAACTTGAAAGCTTTGTAGCATATGCATCCTTCAATAATTTTTGCTCTCTTGATGACAGAACAAGATGGACGTGATGGTACAAAATTTATGTCACCACTTATTACAAAGTCTAAACACATCACACTATCGGCCATAGATTTCAAAGCTTGCAATCTTGCAAGTCATTAGATGACCCAAAATATAAAAACCTATGAAACTGGGGGAATGTGATGACAATTCTTTTCTCATCTTGTTCCAGGCAACTACGGGGAGAGTAATTATGGAATCAAATGAATAGGCATAAAGCTACGGGAATTGTTAACGACAATGCCATTTACAGTTTTAGTAAACAAGGTACAAAACTGAGGAGGATGTCAAATATAGTGATGGCAATAATAGAACTAGTGAAGCGGTCTCAGGAATCACCAAGCACTCAAACATGATATCTAAATGATATATTTGATCCTCTGACCCATAGTTGACAATCTTTAAGTGACGAGACAATCAATCATCCAAATTCCTGTTTTACAAAAGAAAAGAACTATTTGTCAACCTCCATCAGAAGACATGCCAATGAACTAATAATCCATCAGTGAAAAAAACATTGCATTAGCAGTCTTATAGGAAAAGGCAGTCCATGCAAGCAGTGTCTTCAAAAGTGCCCATGGCACACACCTTACGGTCTGCCTATATGTGACGTGCGCATTGGGGGACCTCACAGCCTCGTTCTTTTAGTGCATAATTTACTGATCCCAGTTTTTTTGCTTTAGTCTCTTGATCAGAACGTTTATGGGTTGTTTGGGCTGTTTCAAACACATACCAACCCTCAAAACTAGGGAAAAAATGGAACTGGAGGTTAGGGAAGAGAGAAGTGAAAAGGACATAGCGCCCTGGCTCTCCACATATTCAATTGAAGTTCGATCACAGTCCATCGGTAAGAAGCAGCTTTTCAATAGCAGATGATTGTCGGCAGGCCACCAATTTTTTGTTTTTTTTTTGCTCTAGATTTTTCATTTTTTTTTTAAGTCAAAGGAAATAAAAATACTTCAACATCCAAAACTAATATCATGTCACTTCTTTTAGATTTTTTATTTTTATTGTGTTTTGCTACTAGTTTCCTAGGTGTTTTTCCTTTTACTTTCTGGCAACTTGCTTAATCAACATTCACCCAAAATTACTATGTTTACATTATATCGGCCAATACCTGCAGAAAATTGGGTGTGTACTTTGGGTTGAATTCTTGTAGTATTTTGTAATTTTCTATCTATGTTCGTTGGGACCGACACCTCAAGGGAGCCTTACACCTAGCCTCCCCCTTGATATCTTATTTAGCCTTTTTAAACATTGCTTGGAAGAATGACATGTAATAATAATAATGCAGATTTTTGGGACATGTAAAAACATTGAATTTCATCAGTAAAAGAAAAATTAGGAGTCACAAACATCTTTTATACCTGTTATACCTAGGGCTCTTCTTTGTATAAGCTTCCATCTGACAAAATCAATTTGTTATCACATTTCACAAACCAACTAATCTTTCTATTAACCAAAGAAACAACTGAGGCGTGATTTTCATTCTGAGATGCATTAGACAAAGTTATCTCAGCATCACATTTACTATACAACTATTACTACTCTCTTCCAAAGGCAACTCATGTTTTAAATCATCTCGCTGATGATACTGAGGTTCCAAGGCCACTCTGTTGTAAAGACCAGAATTGCATTCTCCAAATACTAAGTACCTAGCCACTTTCTTGGCAAGCCTTCAACTTGAAGCTAGTGCGCTTGTAAATTATGGGCTCTTGCCTAAATCTTTCTATTGCATCACTTGGGATCAAAGGCCACTCTCAATCTTGCTGGTTAAACTTAGATTTAGAAACCATGACACTGTCATCATCTGCTTGCCACAACTTCCTCTTTTTATCCCTTCTGTAAATATTACCATTACTATTCAACGGACACCAAGGCTTAGCACCATTTGAATATAAATTCTACTTCGAATCATCTTGCAGATTATAAATAGATTCAGAAACCATGGCATTGTCATCATATACATGCCAAAACTTCCTCCTTTTGTCCCGCTTGTAGATCACCATTGAATCTCAATTGACTCCAGACTTAGAGCCATTCAAATGTAACTCGTCCCTTGAATCATCTTGCTGACTATACTTAGATTCAGAAACCACAAAGTCGTTGACATCTACTTGCCATAACTTCCTCTTGATGTCCCTCTTGTAAGTTATTAGTCCATGTTTCAATTTATTTGCTTGAAGGCAAGAATCATTCTCGCTAGTCCCTATAAGTATTTCGTTCTCCATAACATTAATACAAGTGTCCAGATTCCAACCTTCACCATTATTCCTTCCTAAACCCGATCTTTTAGCCGACAAGCTAACAGAATCCCTACTCTTCAAATTCTCTAAACAACTTGACTTCCCAATGCACTTATTCTCAAAATCCTTGGTGAACTATTCATTGTACAATGCAATTGTATTGCTAATTCCACATCATCGACTACCTCAATTGCATCGCTACTATCACTAATACATTTCTTACCGTTCTTATCTCTATATCCAACACATTTTCTACCAACTTCACTGCATTCTTCGCCTCCACAGACTTCCTCAAAGCCTTCTCCTTTCCAATGTCTACCATCTTCACCTTCTTCTCCACCTCATATTTCTTCCCCTTCTGCCAATCCCCCTCAGTTGCACAAGATTTCACCACAACCTTAAAATCACTCCTCCTATGAATCCTGCCATCACTCTTTAGCCCAACAATCCACACACACCCTAAACCCTAACCCCAAATAACACCATGGCGGGCAATCCCCGTAATTCTTAACACAATCTTGGTGAATTTGGCGACCACAATCACAGCATTTAACAATATTACCTGAATTCGCCGTTTCTTTGAAGCAGTAAGAGCATGTTTGGCCTGATTGAACTTTCTTGCTGCATTTTCTACAGAGCAGAACAATGCGCCAGACACTGTCGAATGGCTGCAGCCGATCTTCCGGGTTGCTATGATTGATTTGGATCCCGATGCAATGACAATCTGGAAGGTCCCTGGGGGCCGGACCCAGGGAGTCCTAGGGTTCACGTGCCCAAACTTTTGAATTTTTTTTTTTTAAATCATATTTGATATCGGTTAAAATATAAGGCTCCGTTTGGGAGTGATTAAAATCCAATTAAAATTGAAAATATGGTCGTTATTGGGTCCCACCCATCTAATAAAAGTCAACAATAACGGCTATATTTTCAATTTTAATCCGATTTTAATCCCTCCCATACAAGGCCTAAATGTTGATCTAAATTAAAATTAACAATTAATTTTAATAACATATTTCATAAAATTCATAAATATTTAACCTTTATCAAAATTTTTGATTTTAATCTCCACCAAATAGAGGTAAAATTATAATAAATTTTAATTTCTCTTTTTCACTCGTCTTTTAAGAAAATCTTAACTTCCCATCAAACAAGGGCGAAATATTGCATTTTTAATACCATTTCGAAGTGTTCACGATCTAATTTTCTATTTCGTTAATGACGTACGAAACGATCAATCGTAGCTACGACTTGTCAAAGTAAGCCGTTCAAAATTAGTATTTCGAAAATTTCAATAATATGCTAACTTTAAAAAATTTTCGACGATTGTAAGCTAATTGAATTTACAAATTGTTTATGTCATCTCAAACCTTATTTCGAGAACTACATTATAGGCATATCAAATAATCCAAACAGATATCGAAAAATAGTTAAAAATGCGTTAAACTTGAGTTTTTAAGAAATGTGTTTAACTTGCATTTTCTTTAAAAAAAAATTCAATTATTTCATTAACATTTATCATTTTTGCAATACAAATTTTTCAATATAATTTTCATTCTTTTGTTAGGAAATTTTATATGGAATATGATATAAAAACATTTTGAAATTTTATATCTTAAAAAGTCATATCCCTTGTAAATTTTCGGATGCAAAATTATATGGAGTATGAATTTTTTGGACGTAAATTTTCGATTGTAAAATTTCTTCCAATTTCTTTGCAAGTTCGAATGTGTCCCCCAACTTTAAACTTCTGTGTCCACCCCTGTAGACCCTGGTCCTCTTATCGGACTGTAGAGTGGTTGTTGACGAAGATGAAGTGGAAATCGGCGGCGGGCGGGTAGGTGAAGTTTGGTTTTAGGATTGGAATTGTGATCAGCGACAATAAGCTTTTTGGGTGCCATCGGATTGGCAAAGGATCTCTGATCCTGTTGAAGGGGTTATTCAGTTAGCCCATGTTGGGCCACATTGTGCTGCAATGGAGTCATGTTGTATTTACTTGGTCAGTTAGCATCTTTTGTGTGTCTAGTCACCTATGTTTCCAGTTTCCGTTACAATCCAAGTCCAATCTATAAATATGTTCATTTGAATTCAATGAAAGGCATCAGATGCCTATTTCCAATTCAGTGAGTGTGTGGGAGAACTGGTATCACTAATAGCCAAATTAATTGAATTTATTCTTTTACATTGTTGAATTGCACTTAACAGTGGTATCAGAGCCGCGTTCGTGCGAAATGGCAGATGGAACTAGGCAAGCCCAAATTCTGGATGCGCTGGCAAAAATTAAAAGGGAGAATTCGAACTTGCGAGAAGAAAAAAAGCGACAACAAGGTTTGCTAGAAGTAGTATTACAACAATTAAGCACTTTGGCTTGTTCCTACGAACGATTGGTGGCAACTCAACAATCGGGTTTGAGTTCTTCAAATCAGAACTCAAATGTTAGTAATAATCCTATATTTGAAGGGAATGGGGGGATTACAGCTAGGTCGCTTAGGTTGGAGTTTCCTCGATTTGATGGGGCTGAACCAAATGAATGGATATTAAAGGTGGAACAATTCTTTTCATAATATAACACCCTAGAGGCTTTAAATAGCTTTCTTTCACATGGAAGGGAAAGCCCTTTCATGGTACTTTTGGCTCACAGACTCAAGTCCACTGACCAACTGGGATAAGTTTGTGGCAGCCTTAAGAGTGAGGTTTGGACCCTTCTCTTATGATGATCCAGTGGGTTAGTTTACTAAGTTAAGACAAATGGGAACAGTGGAAGAGTACCAAACCCATTTTGAGGAATTATCTAATAAAATCAAAGGATTAACTGAGGAATTTCAGATAATTACCTTTTTGAGTGGGTTAAGAGATGATCTCAGAATTATTGTCACCATGTTCAAACCCACCACCTTATCTGCTGCATTCGGCTTGGCCAGGTTACAAGAAGAAGAAATTTTGAGAAGAACCCAGAAATATGTAACCCGAAACAGCCACAACGCCCCAACCCGAACACATTTCCCAAACTGCCGGACCTCCACCGATCCTAAGACTTCCACCTCCACCTAATAAACACATTCAGACCTTCCAAAACAACACCAACAAAAATCCAGACCAAAGCAGAAAACAAACCATGACTATAAGAAGGATTTCATCAGTCCAAATGTAAGAAATTAGGGATAAAGGGTTATGTTACTATTGTGATGAGAGATTCCAACCTGGGCATAGATGCAATAGATCCAAAATTTTCTTATTAGAAGGTATTGAAGAGGAGCAAGAAGGTGAAGAAAATGAGGGAGCCCTAACCGTAATACAACCACTAATTACCAATGGAGGAAAAGAGGGAGAAGAGGAAGCTGAATTACCAGAGATTTCTTTGCATGTTGCTGGATTCCTAGCACCAAAAACACGAAGCTAACATGGGTTAACAACAAAGTCGGTGTAATTGTTTTGATTGACACAGGAAGCACGCATAGCTTTATTGACCCAAATTTAGCAAGGAAGGCCAAATTGACAGTGGAAGAGAGCCAAATGTCAGTAAAGCTGGCCAATGGAGCCAACATCCCTTGCCTTGGTTTATGTAAGACAGTCCCACTCCTATTAGTATGTTTAGACACTATACCAGACATGTACTTGTTGGTTTTGGGGGGATGTGCATCGTTTTAGGCATGGATTGGCCAAGGGAATTGGGGACAGTAGTATGGAATTTTATTGATTTAATTATGTCTTTCACTATTGATAGCACTGATGTTGCATTAAGAGGAATACAGCTGCCCAGTCGAGTAGTAGATGAAGCTGAATATGTGAAAACCCTCAAGTATCCTTCTGCCAAAGGAGTTTGGCTACAGTTTCTGGAAGGAGCCAACAAAGACCCATCTAAACCTGTTCCAGCCGTTGTACAAGAGATAGTTGACAAGTTCAGAAAGGTGTTTAATGAGCCAAGTGGTCTGCCTCCACCCAGGAGTCATGATCACAAAATTACTTTGCATCCTGGTGCTAACCCTACCTGTGTAAGACCTTACATGTATCCATATTATCAAAAGGAGGAAATTGAGAAGGTAGTGGCCGAGATGTTGAGAAATAGAATTATCAAAAATAGCCAAAGTCCCTATTCTTCTCTAGTGTTATTAGTGAGAAAAACAGATGGAGGATGGAGAATGTGTGTGGATTATCGAGCTCTAAACAAAGATACTATGAAAGACAAATACCCAATACCCAACATCGATGAGTTATTGGATGAACTCCACGGAGCTCAGGTTTTTTCTAAGCTGGATTTATGTTTATGGTACCATCAAATTCGAATGAATCCTGAAGATATACACCAAAAATTGCCTTAAGGACTCATGAGGGTCATTATGAGTTTTTAGTAATGCTTTTCGATCTTACCAATGCTCCATCAACCTTTCAAGGGTTGATGAATGAGGTATTCCGACCTTATTTGAGGAAGTTCGTATTGGTTTTCTTTGATGACATCCTAATTTACAGCAAGACCCTTAAGGAGCATATGCAACACTTACACACTATTTTAGAAATCTTACTATCTCACC